>JAFIRS010000231.1:217500-817500 GCA_018342105.1 Gonioctena quinquepunctata | reverse complement strand
TCGCAAGGGCGGAAACGCTTCAAGCGAAAAATATGGCGTCCATGCCATATGGGACCTTTAAGTCGCATTTTCCTAAAATTTCAACTTTGAGAACACATAGGCTCTATGCAAAGTCGAAAGTAAACTTTATTCCTGACTTTGAAGTACATTTTCCTTATCTTGGGATTTCAGACCCTTTCACATTGTGGTCACGTGATTAAATATAAATTTGTTATGGGATGTTTTTTCATGCGATATGTCTATGAGTTCCTTTCTCTGGTTGGACTGGAATCGTGGATAATAAATTTATATTGTTGTTATTCGCTATTCTGACCAGAAACCTAAAATGATCATTTTAATTACTAATGCGGAGAAAAATTAAACATTATTTTCTACTTCTTGTTGATGGTAAAACCAAGTATATCTGTCTAGCCTATACCTAGTTACCAAAGAAAAAGATATATACTACAAACCGTGTAATAATTATTTATTCTGAAATTGAAGTGTTTATTCTGGAATTGAACTTCAAAAATCAGTGGTATTGAACATGTTGCCATAATAATATCCATGATAATGTTATCTCAGTATAAGGAGGGAATCTCTATCCGAAGAGAAATAGCCAATCATAACGTTTTGAATATCAAACGGTGTGTAGTGATTGGCTCAAAAATTGTAGTTTGACATGTCTGCGTTCCGCATAGTCTGAAATATGCCGTGCTCAGAAATATTCAATTTAATTCGTTTGCCAATTGTGACTACCTCTCAAAAAATCGAGATATGATTTGCTTAAAAACTTTAATTCGACGTTTCCGGACGTCGCAATGATTAGTGTTGAAATTTTCGAAGTCATCATTTCAACACATCAATCTTTTATTGTTTTGCTTTCGTTTTGTTGCACTTCATTCATTAGATTTTTTTGCCCATTTGCTTCAGCTAGACCAACTTCATTGAATTTTATTTTGTCGTATCATTGAAAACGTCACGACAGTAGTTTACCGCTGGCGACAGACGACTCTTGTTGCACGCAGCTTATATATACATTCATTCTAAGATGTCTAAAAACCATGGTGTATTCACTTATACCTGTAAAATATTGGGACAAACTGGGGGACACCAGCCCACTTGATAAAGGGAGTTATCTAGAGTTTCAGATGACGCCGACGTCGTTTCTTGTCATAATTCAGTAAACTGCAATTACAGACCACACAGGGGTCTCTGATCCGTTCTGTGATTGTGCTTTTGTCGCCTTTAAGGTTATGTCAATTCGTTGTAAAATATTTTGAGGTTGATTGATCGATGTAACATATTTTAGAACAAATTATTCCATGTACTTATGTCAGTGTTATATAGAATATTCGAGAGGTGTTCCGGAATAATTCTAATCATGAACGGTACCAATTTATTTTGTGAGGTTAATTTTCTATTGATACGGCTCCACCGAGTTGGTACTCGTGTATTTCTGTACCTGTTTGCTCATGATAAAAATCCTATGATGGAGCGGATAATAAAGAGTTATTGCAACTTACAAATGAGCGCTGACTTTATTGAAAGATCCGCTATTAAAGTATCCTCTAACGTGATTTCGATAGTGTGTTATTGCAACAAACAAGATGCTCATGTTTAAGCTTTATTTTGACAAGTACGTTAAATTATGTGGAACAACTTCACGTAATAAAATTATATCGTCTTCGAATGTGAATCTTAATCTTTTTTCCCCTTTTCTTCAGTCATTGTTTCACCAGAAAAATAAACTTATGAAAATAATCACACTATTGTTCGTTAATTGGACGCATAAGTGACACTTGGACGAATTAATTCTTCACAATATTGTTGGGATAGAAAATATACCACCACCAAATGAACCTGCTTTATTTGATTTTCAAAATATATAGACGAGCAGTGCTTAACAAACTTTAGATGTTCAACTGTTCTCCTCCAGCGCTGCACTTCAGAGTCGCCACCTCACATGTTTTTCGGACGTTAGCAAAAAATTCTGCAATTTACGGTTTTTAATTTAACTAAAAATTGTATTCACCTTTTTGATGTAAAATTTTCCATTTTGGCGAGTGGCACCTTATGTATTCATTTTTTTTAATATTTAATGTACAATGTAATTAGGCAACTTATTTGTTGAATAATTAATTTAGCACACACTTCACGATTGGTAAATTTTTATGTTGTTCCTTACATCATCACTAATGTACAGTGAAAAATTCTGAAGCTAAAATCGAATATTACTCCACTACTAGTAAAATGACTCGTATATGTATAAATTAATTTGAATCTTCTCTGAACTACCTTTGCCCATTGTAATAATTTTTTTAATTTTACTCACTACTTTTATATATATTTTTTATATTATATATATTTTGTATACAAATTTTCCCCTGAGATGACAATCTTCTGAGTAAAAGTATTGGAAAATTCTGAATATAGTGGATATTTTCTTCCAAAGAGCCATGGGACCCTCTGTGACGGTTCGGAATTCACTAGCCAAAATCAAGATAGCTTCATAGAATGAAAAGTCCACGCTCACTTGTGAAATTCATGTGTTTATTAAAAAGTTATAATTATCCTAATCATTGTCATTGGGAGTGGGCCTTGTTCTTCCGAACAACTGCTTGGTTTAGATCGCCCTCCTTCTCCGATTTTATCATGCGGGGTGTTACTGGAAAATGAAAGAGAAGCATTTAGATTATTGTTTTCTCCCCTCACCTTTTTTAGTAGGGCTCAACTTTTTCGGAGAAGTCATTCTAAGATAGCTGGAAGCAGCCTAGACTGTCGCACACCAGGATTCATCGATTTCTCCACTTCATCAACAGATTTTATTGAAAGATAAGTGCCATGTGAAGTGGAATGAATAGAAAAATCGAATTAAACGGTTTTCTTCACATAAAGGATTCAATATAAAATTGAACCAGAAAATGGTAGATCTCAGGTGAAAAACAACTACTTTCCTGGCAAATACCACGCAGAACGTTGAATGATATTCACCTAAAAATCCATGCATACTTCCATATAATATCAATGGACATTGAATGCAAATGTTTCTTTCTGATAAGCTCGATTATGTTTAATGTATGTCGTGTTCACCTAACAATCCGCATACCGGTTTCAGGCTTCTTGGCCCTCATCAGTACGGAGTAGTCAACTAGCCAAAGGTCCAAAGAACTCCGGCTGAAGTGAGACACAACGTAAACAAACCATCATCGAGCTTGTAACACCTATAGGTACGCCGGAAAAGATAAACTTCAACTGGCGGTACCTAGTGACAGAAAGAAACACTCCGAAAATCTCCCACCTCGATAGGTTTCTAAATAAAAGATTCCTTCTCAGTAGGAGTGGCAAGCCCGTCTAGCATATAGTGAAAGATAAGTGCCATGTGAAGTGGAATGAATAGAAGCTCGATGATGGTTTGTTTACGTTGTGTCTCACTTCAGCCAGAGTTCTTTGGACCTTTGGCTGGTTGACTACTCCGTACTGATGAGGGCCAAGAAGCCTGAAACCGGTATGCGGATTGTTAGGTGAACACGACATAAATTAAACATAATCGAGCTTATCAGAAAGAAACATTTGCATTCAATGTCCATTGATATTATATGGAAGTATGCATGGATTTTTAGGTGAATATCATTCAACGTTCTGCGTGGCATTTGCCAGGAAAGTAGTTGTTTTTCACCTGAGATCTACCATTTTCTGGTTCAATTTTATATTGAATCCTTTATGTTAAGAAAACCGTTTAATTCGATTTTTCTATTCATTCCACTTCACATGGCACTTATCTTTCACTATATGCTAGACGGGCTCGCCACTCCTACTGAGAAGGAATCTTTTATTTGGAAACCTATCGAGGTGGGAGATTTTCGGAGTGTTTCTTTCTGTCACTAGGTACCGCCAGTTAAAGTTTATCTTTTCCGGCGTACCTATAGGTGTTACAAGCTCGATGATGGTTTGTTTACGTTGTGTCTCACTTCAGCCAGAGTTCTTTGGACCTTTGGCTGGTTGACTACTCCGTACTGATGAGGGGCCAAGGAGCCTGAAACCGGTATGCGGATTGTTAGGTGAACACGACATAAATTAAACATAATCGAGCTTATCAGAAAGAAACATTTGCATTCAATGTCCATTGTTATTATATGGAAGTATGCATGGTTTTTTAGGTGAATATCATTCAACGTTCTGCGTGGTATTTGCCAGGAAAGTAGTTGTTTTTCAATTGAGATCTACCATTTTCTGGTTCAATTTTATATTGAATCCTTTATGTGAAGAAAACCGTTTAATTCGATTTTTCTAACAGATTTTATGGTATCTACAATGAACTCTCTGATTTTGTTCATGTCAGAAGGTTGTTAGAGAGGTAATAGTCCGGCAGAGATGGGCAGTGAATGGCTTGGTAATAGTTTGTATCGGAAAGTTTAATGGAACAATGTCACCCAATCCCCTCAATTTTCAAGTTAATTCATCATCTAGAGGCATCAGCCCACTCTCCTACCTTTCCTCATTCCTTCGTGGCAGTTTCCATAATCCCAAAAAGGCTATTTGAGAAGAAATCACTTTGAAAAAATCGCCAGGTAGACTTCAAGAACAATCTGATTTTTGACAGACAGATGTAAACATTGTAGTAAGTTTCGAGGATTTCATCTCATGTTCTGAGCGGGATCTTGTTCCTAGAACTATAATCTTTGTAAACGATCAATTAACAATTTTCTGCATGTAGTAATGTTGACAGAAAAAGAAAATTTCATAGGTTTGAAGTTTGACATTTTGCGTGACACACAAACAACAAACATTCCTCAACCGCGCCATATACTAATGAAGTTCTAAGCAGAATTTAACGTTTTCCATTTGTTGTGCCCCAAAAATTCTAAACAAAATCGAATCAGTGAATACACCAGGGTTTGTAGGCATCTCAATTCATTCTGTTCATTCTGTCAATCCATCCATGACCGGCATACTTTATTCATAAAAATGGATGATGAATGTTTTGAAATAGTTACCGTAATTAAAAGACATGGAGCAGCACACAGTGGAATATTCTTATGTACCACATAAGTGGGATGTGATGGCTCTGAACTTTGGACTTTCTGGCAGCTAATCCATAGTAGTTGGTGGTATACCTGTATGGTTTATTAATGCTATTCGAATTTCTACGTGGCATTTTATAGATTTCTAAAATCCAGCTCCAAAATAAATTATTTGAAGAGAGTAAATTGTATCATGTCATCCTCATCCGAATCGATTCGGGCTTCTATATCTGATAATAGACCAAGTTACTTTGATGAATTCATTTTTGGTAACTTTGACTTCGTTGTAGACATTGTGGAACAGTAGGTATGAACTAGGTGATGTAGATTGTATAGTAGACCTATTTACCGACTTGTTTATTCCCTGACTATGTGAACATACATGAGGTAATAATTAGGTTAATATTTACTAGAAAGTATTCCCTGAAAGTTCAAGTATTGTGAAGACATTTTGCTGATCACCTTCAGGTGAAATTCAACCTAATAAATAACTATATTGACCCATGAGGCTGTGAAGGCATATTTGAAGTTCTTAACAAGTAATTTCATACTATGCATTACGACTATTAAGCTTATTGTTTTTGAAGGAGATCCGGTGGTCTCAGTTACGGTTTTTATAACTTGAATTATAACTTTGGAGTTAGTTAGTGGTTGGAGGTAGAATGTATGGTCAGAAATAGGTAAATCCGGACTTCTTCAATCGAATCTCTTGCACACCCGTGAATGACGAGAGTATAATGCCAATTTATAACGAATTACAGCGGTTAAAAATCTGAAAACAAAATGAAAACATGTTTTGTTCTTTGTAAAATTCGACAAAATTTTGGATAGCGCTGCTGCGCAGTCGATTAATTTTCATCGGTTTCAACTCGCTGATGATAATCATAGCTCTAGTTATTGAGTTGTTTGCTAAAAGCTCAAAAACCACCGTAAGTGACCTATTCTCAAAACATATCAGCTGGTCTGTACTAGGCAACCCAGTGGCATTATGTTCTTCTATATTCATGCGGAATCCTCCTATAAAACTTTTTGGAGTACCCGATGTTATGAAGGATACTTGTGGTGGCCGCTTATACTAATTGATTGAATTATATTGGGTCAAGATCTATGAAAGCAATGATGCATCTATTGCAGTTATCGAATTAGTCAGGGTCGAGTGAAACTGCGATCATACAAATATAATTATATTTACATTCATTCTTATTAGCCAATAGTTAAATTTGCAGCCAATTACTGCGAATTGAATCTTTCACCGGCACTTGGTTTCAACAACTTTTTTTCCCTTTTTACACGCTTTATATTAGCTTCACTTGTATGTTTGTTTGTTTGTAACCGACTCATTTGGGCGCGATTTTGACCCACTTCTAGACGTCCGAATGATTTGAAATTTGGCAGGTGTACATAATTCCGGTGACAATGCATTAAGAAATTTTTGTGTGGAAAAAAAACAAAATGGCGGCTCCAATATGGCGTACGAGTTTTGTGATTATGGTCCGATTCATTTCAAAACTGGTATCTGAGGGTTTTCGTGGTCGGAGATTATGATTCTCTTGTCAAAATTATAAAATTCAAGATGGCGGCTCCAAAATGGTGGACGAGTTTCGTGATTATGGTCTGATTCTATTCAAAACTGGTATGTGGGGATTTTTGTGGTCGAATATTATGATTCTTTTGTAAAAATTAAAAATTCAAGATGGCGGCTCCAAAATGGTGGACGAGTTTTGTGATTATGGTCTGATTCTATTCAAAATTGGTATGTGGGGGTTTTTGGGGTCGAATATTATGATTCTTTTGTAAAAATTGAAAAATTCAAGATGGTGGCTTTAAAATGGCGGCCGAGTTTTGTGATTATGGTCTGATTCTATTCAAAATTGGATGTGGGGGTTTTTGGGGTCGAATATTATGATCTTTTGTAAAAATTGAAAATTCAAGATGGCGGCTTCAAAATGGCGGCCGAGTTTGTGATTATGGTCTGATTCTATTCAAAATTGGCATGTGGGGGTTTTTGGGGTCGAATATTATAATTACCTAATTTGATAAGATCATTCAATTTTTTTATTTGCAAAAAAATTATAAAAATAATAGTTTAAAAAAAACTAAAAAAAACACGCTTTTATGAATAAACCACACTAAAAAGTAGGAAATAAATAATAGTTTAAAAAAACTAAAAACACGCTTTCATAGAGAACCAGACTAAAAAAATAGTAAATAAGGAAAAAATTTATTTTATTTTAGAAAAAGCGTGGGGTGCATGGTATCAATAATTATATAGTACATTACACACCTAGGGCAGTAAAGTAAGAAATGTCTCAGATCACAGATATTTGTTGGCTGAAGCGATACTATGCACCCCATGCTTTTTTTTAAATAAAATAAATTTTTTTCTTATTTTAAATTTTTTTAGTCTGGTTTTCTATAAAAGCGTGTTTTTTAGTTTTTTTAAACTATTATTTATTTCTGTATTCCTCTTTTTACCCGTTCCTCTACATGTCCAATAATCTGACACAACTGATCAAACATGAAATGTGTAATCAAGAATATAACAAAAATATTTGTTCAACTGAAAACTCAAAAAACTGTAATTCTCTAATGACCAGTGCCTAAATATTCAGCTTGTCCAAAGATATTCAGCAAAGAAATGGAAAAATCAAAGCATATATCGAAAAAATTAAAAAAGAATTATGAAACCAATAAAATGAATAAAATAGAAAAATGGAAACGAAAGTTGGTGAACTCAGTTCACAAAAACCTGAAATTGAAATAATATTTAAAAACAGAGGAACAAACTGAAAATAAACAGTTGGCATATAACTACTCGAAATGAACAAAACACAAGACATTTTCTACATCGTGGTAAATTGAAGAGATCTGAAATACATATCTCCGGTGATTAAACCGAAGGAAAAAGTGAAGTACAGAAAACTTCATATTCATTTGTGACGTGAACCAGAGAACACCAGCAGGCCAAAATTATCAAAAATAACTTAATAGTCAGTGAAGAGAGCTTCAGCTATAGTCAACTGGAAGAGTAGAAACTACGTTACAACAATGCAGTTGTAGAAAATATTTTATATTTTTTTCTTGTTAGGCTATGTTTTGGTATTTAGTCATCATTTTAAATTCTGAATAACTTTTCCCACTTACATATTGCTGAATTTTCTGAAATAAGGGTACTTTACTCCTGTACAATTTTTTTATTTTTTGATCTACCCTGTATGATCTTTGACTTTCGTTTTTCAAATTTCAAGTTAGAATCTATTTCTACCCCAAGAGTTTTTATATGTTATACTACAGCAATCGTTACATTATTTGTAATATCATGGGAAGACAATGAATTTTTGGGATCGAAAAACATCACATTCGACTTACTAATCGAAGCTGTAATAAATATGTGTATCTTAACAACATAACAATGAGTAAAACAGTTTTAGAGTGACTCCAAAATTGTAGCGATATACACTGTGTCCGTAAAGTATGGAACAAATTCATTTTTAGCTAAACAGGTCATTTCAAGAAATAATCCTGAAACACGTCGATTTTTGATGTTAATTTACCGTATTTTAAAATAATAATCTAATATACAGGGTGAATTACGTTCGAGTAATGACGTCACCGTAATTTTTTTTAAATGGAACACCCCCATTTTGTCTCAATTTTCGGATTACTCTAGCTGAGCTGATTCCAAAAATGTATCACATGTTGATTCCAATTGGTACAGGGTGGACAAAAATGCAATAGTTTTGTGTGTGCTCATAAAGTAACGCGTAACATTCTTTTTTTTTATTGGTGTCCCTTTTTACCTATTTAAAGCACGCCTCAGCGTGTTTAAATCGAACTTTAAAAAACGCGCGTTTTTTAAAGGTAACCATGACAACATCAACAAATCGAGAAACGTGAAGTCTAAATGACAAATTTTTGATTATTGATCTAACAGGAGTACCTTGTAACGTCAAATTAGTATATTAAAGTATAAGTGGATAAAAAGGGCTTTAAAACACGCGCGATTTTTCGAGCACGACGGCGCAGCCGGAGTGCTCGAAATAGAGCAAGTGTTTTTAAGACCAGTTATCCACGAATACTTTACGTTATTTTTTTTATTGGTGCACTTTGAAATCATATATACTGGTATTATTACTACAAAAATAGAAATAAGAACTAATAATGCAAGAAGGTTGAATTCGTGATGTGACATCAGTATACCTTTCGTTGTCATGGAAATGAGAAAAACATTCATTTGCAATTTGTTACCAAAGATCAATATTTGTTGTCACCAGAGCTCAAAAATGAATGATTCTAATATCGATTTTTTGAATAGTGAGGCAGAATCGCGGTTAATACCGCGAAAATCCAGTGATATATATAAAAAAAATATGAAAAGTTCATCAAATGGATGGAGGAGCACATATAAATGAACGAATTGTGAGTAATATTTTATCTGACGTTACAAGGTACTCCTGTCAGATCAATAATCAAAAATTTGTCATTTAGACTTCACGTTTCTCGATTTGTTGATGTTGTCATGGTTACCTTTAAAAAACGCGCGTTTTTTAAAGTTCGATTTAAACACGCTGAGGGGTGCTTTAAATGGGTAAAAAGGGGCACCAATAAAAAAAATGTATTACTCACAATTCGTTCATTTATATGTGCTCCTCCATCCATTTGATGAACTTTTCATATTTTTTTTATATATATCACTGGATTTTTGCGGTATTAACCGCGATTCTGCCTCACTATTCAAAAAATCGATATTAGAATCATTCATTTTTGAGCTCTGGTGACAACAAATATTGATCTTTGGTAACAAATTGCAAATGAATGTTTTTCTCATTTCCATGACAACGAAAGGTATACTGATGTCACATTACGAATTCAACCTTCTTGCATTATTAGTTCTTATTTCTATTTTTTGTAGTAATAATACCAGTATATATGATTTCAAAGTGCACCAATAAAAAAAAATAACGTAAAGTATTCGTGGATAACTGGTCTTAAAAACACTTGCTCTATTTCGAGCACTCCGGCTGCGCCGTCGTGCTCGAAAAATCGCGCGTGTTTTAAAGCCCTTTTTATCCACTTATACTTTAATATACTATATTAGGTAAATTAACAATATTATCAAAAATACTTATTGTCTAGCGGCAATTGGTTTGAATGTAACACCCCGTAGTTTTTAAAAAAAAGCTTTCCAAATGTTTGGACTTGTGGTTAGAAAGAATATGAAAAAAATATTCTTATCTATTTATAAAAAACATAGTCGTCTACTTTTTTGGGAAATGTCATTATTTGTTTAGTAATTTATTGATGTTCAGTGACAGTTTAGTATTACAATATTTTTGGTATTCGTGAATATTCGAATGATTGCTCAGATTTAATTGGAAGTAGAAATGGAGTTAAGTGTAAAACAAAGAATTGAAATACTTATGATGATTGGGTATGGAGACAGATCGCGAACTCAGATGGAAGTGTGCAATTTGTTTAATGATAAATATCCAGAAAGACCTATAACGCGTTCAACAGTCAGTAAGATTGAAACGAAATTTCGAGAAATTGGTAATGTTGAAAATGTACGCAAATCAGGCGTCCCCGCAAATGCTGATACAGCATTAGATGTTTTACTGAGTTTTGAAGAAGATGCGCACACTTCTGTTCGTAAAGTTAGTCGCTATATCGGTGTTAGCAAAACAACGGTACACAAACTATTGAAGCTTGAAAAATGACATCCTTATAAAATCAAACTTGTGCAAGAATTAAACGAAGATGATCCCGATAGAAGACTCCAATTTTGCGAAGAAATGATGGATAAATGTCACCGAGACCCTCTCTTGATACAAAACATTATTTTTTCTGATGAGTCCACTTTCATGTTAAATGGTGAGGTTAACCGTCAGAATTGTAGATACTGGGCAAAAGAAAACCCCCACTGGATGCGTGAGCATCATACACAATACCCTCAAAAGGTAAATGTATGGGCTGGAATTGTACGAAATCGAATCATCGGACCCTACTTTTTCGAAGGTAATTTAAACGGGGCAACGTACCTTGAGTTTTTAAGGGGGTATCTCGTACCTACTTTACGTAATTTGTTTCCCAGCAGACGTAATCCTGGAGGTTTTGATGAAAGTTTATGGTTTCAACAGGATGGTGCACCTCCACATTATGCTGTAGATGTTAGAAGGTACCTAGATGAAATTTTTCCGTACAGGTGGATTGGTAGACGTGGACCCACTGAATGGCCAGCGAGGTCACCAGATTTAAATCCTTTGGATTATTTTCTGTGGGGCCACCTGAAGAATGTTATTTATAAAACGAAACCAGCAAATATTGCAGATGTACAAGAGAAAATTCGAACAGAAATAAACAATATTACGCAAGAAACCATACACAAGGTTCAACAAGAATTTGTACACCGTTTGGGTTACTATCAAATACAGCAAGGGCTGCAGTTCGAACATTTATAAAGTCATGTATTCCAGCATATTCTGTCCGCTAGACAATAAGTATTTTTGATAATATTGTTAATTTACCTAATGAAGAATGTTACGCGTTACTTCATGAGCACACACAAAACTATTGTATTTTTGTCCACCCTGTACCAATTGGAATCAACATGTGATACATTTTTGGAATCAGCTCAGCTAGAGTAATCCGAAAATTGAGACAAAATGGGGGTGTTCCATTTAAAAAAAATGACGGTGACGTCATTACTCGAACGTTATTCACCCTGTATATTAGATTATTATTTTAAAATACGGTAAATTAACATCAGAAATCGACGTGTTTCAGGATTATTTCTTAAAATGACCTGTTTAGCTAAAAATGAATTTGTTCCATACTTTACGGACACAGTGTATATGGAAAAAAGAAGTGACCCTATTATGGAACCTCATGGCACTCCTGATTTAAGGTTCATACTTTCTGTTTTTCGTGCATAAAGATAGTAGATATAATCCCAGATAGCGTAGCCAAAATCAAAGCATGATTTATAGTGTTGAATGCACGACTGAAGTCCAAACCATGATTTGGTGTACAAATATATCGTTACCGGAATTACAATTAACAAGTTATGATACTTTTTCGTCTATAAAATATTGATCAAGATTTTTTTTTCAAATTAAGATCTTACGCATTTGCTTCGGTCAAAGAATTTGAGTTTATGGCAAAACAATTTTATGGTCAGATATGCCATACTGATATAAATCACACTCCACCTCCTCGAGATTTTTTCGTTTCCCAATAAATGAAAACCATATATTCGTAATTACTAATTCGCTTTATCTTTATGTAACACACACAATGAAAATTAATCAAAATACTCATATTTGTAACTGTTGTTTTTTTTTTCAAATTAGACATAATTTTTAATTTCTATCATCATTTTCAAATAAAGTTATTTACTCCCCGATATAAATCATTATGTTCTCCCTGTATTCCATCAAATATTCAACGAATTCAATCGTTTATTTCTTAGTGAAGCTGTAGAGAGAGACCTTGTACAGAATTAGGCAACTCGGAAAAAAACACAGAACAACATGTGCTGATTCTTATACACCTTGGCATTCCTTCGAAGGTTATCAATAAAAAATTTGATCTGCGGTGTAGTGAATGATTTAAATGTTTAGAATAATCAATTGGATGTGTTAATGTATGGGCTAGGCGATGGTGTTCCCCTGGTGGGAGGAAATTCGGAAGTCATGGGGTTTTTTGAATTTACAGTTCCCCACCCCTGTGAAAACGCTTCCATGTTGTATTATAGGCTCATCAATGTTTATACAGTGCGTTCATAAAGGTGGAAACGCTCGATTATGATAAACAAGGGAATACCATACTGATTGTCGATGAGATAACATTGAATGCAGTGATCACCATAAAAATATATAACATGTAAATTTTGCAATCAAAGAAATCTCGGAATAAATTTTTTGACTGATTATGACAATATAGTCTCATAATATATTCAATTCTACCCAAAAACATAATTATTTTATTGATCTTGCAAATACGAGAATACACGAATCGTTTCCCCATTCTATTTTTAATTCATTGCGAAAACCATCATGAGAATATATTTGTTAACCGACGAAACCAAAAAGGAGGAGGTTCTCTATTCGACCCGTATATTTTATGTTCTTCCATCATATTTTTATGTATGATCACGCATAACTTTTTACTGAGGCGTCCGATTCCGATAATTCTTTTGTCAGTGGATAGGATGTACTTCGAGTTTGGTCCCATTTGAATTTAAAAGATGAAATCCACCCCTAAGGGTAGCGAAGTGGAGGATATTGATCACTCACCCTCTGAATTCTGGTCCGTTAACCGATTCTATCAGGCATAACTTTGTACTGGGTTCTTCGATTTGGATGATTCTTTTTTTAATAGATAGGGTATACCTTATATTTAGATTTCGGAAGGAATTAGCCACCCTTACGGGTAGAAAAATGGGGGATAATTGATTTTTCACTAGGGAACATTGGCACACACATACGTAGTCGATAATGACAGATCGCTACTGACATTATTCTTGTTCCGTCAAAATCAGTATAGTTCATGAGAGGATGGAATGATATACAAAGTAATGAAATAAACTAACCAGAACAACGAAAATAATTTATATTACAACAAATAGTAAAAGTAGATAAATCATATTATTTAACTGGTAATAGTTGAAGTAAGGTGGGTAAGTAAGTATTTTGGAAGTAATAAAAAAACAAGTAGGTAGTAATTGGTACATTTCAGTCACAAAAAATTGAAAAATAAAAACTTTTTAACGGAAAATTAAACCGACGAAATACGGAACTGAAAAGTAAAAATAAAAACTTTTTAACAAAATTAAACTGACGAAAAAATCAACTGAAAAGCAAAAAATAAAATAATTAAAAATTCCAAAGGTGTGTAAGTAAGTATTTTGGAAGTAATAAAAAAACAAGTAGGTAGTGAATTAGGTGAAGCGTAAAATGATGGCAGCGAGATGCACGGCTGCGTTTTGATGACTCCTTTCATAGATAATGATCTTCGATAATTGTTTGTTTGGCGCCGACTCAAAATCAGTTACTTACATTAGTTTAGGAGCTCAATTATATTTTAGACTAAGAAGGTTTATTTTATTTTTTGCTTTTCAGTTGATTTTTTCATCGGTTCAATTTTTTGTTAAAAAGTTTTTTTACTCCATGATGAATTCTAGGTCAAACATTTAAATCAAGCTTTTCTGATCATTTGCTATTTCCAGAAAAAAGGAGAAAGAATTGGTTATCCTCAAAATAGAATAATAAGTGCCACACAAGACAACAACAAAAAAGTACATTTTTTACCTGATAATACTGTAAATTGAACAGAAGAGGATTATCCAACACTTCACATAATCTTACGGGAAATTTTGGTATTCCTTTTATTCATCAATCTGTCCAAATTTATTTTGAAAAAGGAGTATTAAAAAAAGTGTTTGTGAAGTAGAGACATTCATGCATTCGTTCATGTCATTTGCTGAAAATTATACAAAACATGTAAGTTCTTTCCTGAGACACGTCTGAATATCTTGAAAAGAGAAAACTTCATAAGCGGAGCGGGATTGTCCAAATTAATTGTTGATACGGCTTCGTCGAGTTGAGTCTTTCCGCTTGGTGTTCCTACGTATTTTGCCCCATGAACACGAATTCGAAGTCAAAACGCGTCGTTCTCAAATACTTTCGGTCTATCCTGTTTCTCACCACTAAATGAGAATTATCGTAAACATAGTGCTGTGCTTGTTTACCGTCAATCACTTCTTATATTTCATTCATTATTTTGACGTAGAGTTACTCCTAAATGAATGAATTATACTGTGGTGCTTCTTATTCGCTAAGGTTTTTTATCAAAAATTGTGAATATGTTGGAGGTGAAGTGGTTAAATCTTTCAGATTATGTTGCTCTTGCTGAATCTCTACATGTTTATCCCTCCTTCGGGTAGCTCATTCAAAATCAATCTCCTCTGAATGCTTTGTAACAATGAAATCACTCAATATCTAATTGGAGAGAGTACACTTCCAAATATTGGTGTTCTCAAAAATTCAAAATATCGGTGATTATTCAAACGGCCGCCATACACGAATAGACCTCAATAATCTCTACCAATCACATCAGTTTATTAAATAAGTCGGAATTTTGAGTTGCAAGTCGGAATTATAAGTCAGAATTCCGAGTTACGATTCGCAAAACCGCGTTACAATTCGGAATTCCGAGTTACAAGTCGGAATTCCGAGTAACAATTCGAAATTCCCAATTACAAGTCGGTTCCGAGTTATAGGTCAGGATTTGTAAAAGAAAAAAGTGTGGCACTTCTACGCCTCAGTAGATACAATTTCTGAATGTTTCTACTTTAAATATTTGGAAATATCACCTAATCATTTCAAATTAATAATTCAGTGCCATAACAAATATTAAAAAAATTTCCAATTGGACATTTGTGAAGGACCGATATAACAGGAATAATTACGCAAATATTATAGACACGCTTCTATTCAAATGCACTAAAAAAGTAGAAAATAATTGTTTTGGATGTGTGACGTAGGTAATTCCGTGAGTGATAGTGTGATAAACTTGGTATTACTTAAATTAGTTTATCTGAATAAAACACATGCGTTCGGTTTTGATGTATAATCATCAATGTTCAAATTGATTACATATTACCATGATCAATAATCAGGTCGATTTGTTGGGGTTATTCAACTCAGTGTACATCAATTCATCATTATATTAAAAATGCTATAACTTTTTCATTATTGAAGATAGAAAAAACTTTTTAACAGAAAATCAAACCGACGAAAGAATCAACTGGAAAGCAAAAAATTAAATAAACCTTCTTAGTCTAAATGATAATTGAGCTCCTAAACTAATGTAAGTAACTGATTTTGAGTCGGCGCCAAACAAACAATTATCGAAGATCATTATCTATGGAAGAAGTCATCAAAACGCAGCCGTAAATCTCGCTGCCATCATTTTACGCTCCACCTAATTCAATTGCTAGTTTGTTTGGCGCCGACTCAAAATCAGTCACTTACATTACTTTAGGAGCTCAATTATCATTTAGACTAAGAAGGTTTATTTTATTTTTCGCTTTTCAGTTGATTTTTTCGTCGGTTTAATTTTTTGTTAAAAAGTTTTTATTTTTTACTTTTCAGTTCCGTATTTCGTCGGTTTATTTTTTTGTTAAAAAGTTTTTATTTTTCAATTTTTTGTGGCTAAAATCTACCAATTACTACCTACTTGTTTTTTGATTACTTCCAAAATACTTACTTACCTCACTTCAACTATTACCAGTTGAATAATATGATTATCTACTTCTACTATTTGTTGTGATATAAATTATTTTCGTTGTTCTGGTTAGTTTATTTCATTACTTTGTATATCATTCCATCCTCTCATAAAATATACTGATTTTGACGGATGTGGAACAAGAATAATGTCAGTAGCGATCTGTCATTATCACCTACGTATGTGTGCGCCAATGTTCACTAGTGAAAAATCAATTATCCCCTATTTTTCTACCCGTAAGGGTGGCTAATTCCTTTCGAAATCCAAATATAAGGTATACCCTATCTATTAAAAAAGAATCATCGAAATCGAAGAACCCAGTACAAAGTTATGTCTGATAGAATCGGTTTACGGACCAGAATTCAGAGGGTGAGTGATCAATATCCTTCATTTCGCTACCCTTAGGGGTGGATTTCATCTTCTAAATTCAAATGGGACCAAATTCGAAGTACACCCTATACACTGAAAGAGAAATTATCGGAATCGGACGCCTCAGTAAAAAGTTATGCGTGATCATACATAAAAAAATATGATGGAAAACAAAATATACGGGTCGAATAGAGAACCTCCTCCTTTTTGGTTTCGTCGGTTAAAAAACGAAATTTGGGGGTTGTGTATTATAGTTCAATTTACATTTTTTTACATATTTACTTGCTTTGCCGTACTTCCGGTTTGACCGGAAATAACCCCAACTTTCGATTTTTAAATAAAGTCATTTTTATTCCAATTTTTATTTTTCGATCTAGAATGCCATGTAACGTGTAAATCGCTTCATTTTTGAACATGGGAAAAATACGACTTTGAGGCTTATGGCTCCACAGTCGTTTTGAGAATTATTTAAAAGTCGCAAATTAGTCCATTAAGGTTCTAAATTTTCAAAGTGACCTCCTCCTTGATCACGGCAAAGTTCAACTTTTTCAATTGTTGCGCGCACCACATTGATTAGCTGTTCCGCAGTGATGTCCTGGAATGCCACCCTTACTCTATACTCCAGTTCTTCACGAGTATCTGATGCTGTGTTATTCACCTGATTTTTAATTGTTCCCCAGAGAAAAAAATCTAGTGGAGTAAGATCTGGTGATCTAGAATATGAATAAAAACTTTTCAGCAAAAAATTAAACCGACGAAAAAATCAACTGAAAAGCAAAAAATAAAATAAACCTCCTTAGTCTAAATGATAATTGAGCTCCTAAACTAATGTAAGTAACTGATTTTGAGTCGGCGCCAAACAAACAACTATCGAAGATCATTATCTATGAAAAAAGTCATCATCTCGCTGCCATCATTTTACGCTTCACCTAATTCAATTGCTAGTTTGTTTGGCGCCGACTCAAAATCAGTTACTTACATTAGTTTAGGAGCTCAACCCGGAGTCCTCCATAATAGAATATATGCGATATTCAAATTATTGGCAACTTGCCTCGTACTTATTTCAGGATTTTCGTCAACCGAATTTAAAACAGCTAGCTCAATTGCTGGAGTTCTTGCAGTCCGATGTGGTCCTTTCAAGTGAAGCGCTCTTGATACAGTCGCCTGGCTTCATATGCATCCCGTCAGCAAGCCCATACAAGCAATGCATGGGTAATTCGGTATTTGTAAAATTTACCATGTTTTTTTTTAATAAGAGTTTTCGAGATAACGTTGAGTTGATCATACATTGTGTTGGTCGCTCCCTAAAATTGTTTCTAATACAGTGGAAATACTTATCTAAATTCCGTGAAAATTTCACACGTACTGTGTAAGAGTCATACCGAAATATTGATGAAAATTAATATTCAGTAGAACATCTATTAGTCCTAATAATTGCATTTAACATTCAATAGTGTAGTATATCTAGAAGAAACAGGTGTAGTTTTTATCCTCGATTTGCTGGTTTCCGACGACGGCTCGACGTGGGAAAAAAGAATCACACTTTTTGCTTCAAGATGCCCGTTTGTGAATCATGTACTTCAGGTATAAACAATAAATCTCCTGGGTTGCAGTGTACAGGGGATTGTCGAAAGTTTTACCACGGTAAATGTGTAGATATTAATAAACAAGATCTTAATAAATTTCTTATGCATGGAGTGCACTGGATATGCCCAAGATGTAGGGACGTGACAAATAATACGTCTATCGTGATTGGAACCGAAAGCAATGATACTGATATGGAATCTGGACCATCTTCAGTCACTATGATATTGTCTTTCGAAATGATAAATGGTCTCATTCATTCCCCATCCATCAATAACTTGATTTATTATAATATTCCACAATATTCCACTCGCCATTATAATTTGTTCCATACATCTATACCAAACACAAATTACTATTTGAATTCCCCTTTACATCGATGCTTGAAAAGTTATAACTCCATTTCAAACATAATAGAGATTGATATTTTTTCTGACTCTTTAGCTACCTTTGTGAACAAACTTAAGAAACACTTTGTACCATCGTCTAATTGATATCCTCAATATTTTTTAAATACATATAAAATATTACTACTGTATTGTATTGAATAGCAATATGACATATTTAGTAAGTATATATGTGAATACTGTTTCTGGGTTCGTCCTGTTTGTATTCCTGATTGTGAAAATAAAATAAAAATAAAATAAAATAAAATAAATAAACAAGTTTTTATAACGTGAATAATATCATGTATCTTGCTAAAGAAGTGCCAAAATTGTTTATGATGAAAACAACGAAATGTGTTCTTAGCATACTAGATGTTTCTAGCCCACACGATACTACTACTACTCTTCAACGGCTGATTTCGCATAGGGACAAGCAAATGAATGCATTTTATTTTTCAACTCAAAAACCGTTCGCCGGACGGAAAATAACAAAAATAATATTTATTAGGAAAAAAGACGGTGGCGTATCATTATTTTGCTCAACAATATGTCAACAGAGACGCCACTGATGAAAATTAAGAAATCCTTTATCTTGGAAAAAATGTATTTTTATGCGTACTTTGCATTTACCAAAATTGAAAGAAAAAGCCAAAGCGGTTTCAGAGACATTGGGGAAGAATTGATTTTTTTGTTATATTTCAACATCCTGTATCTCAGAAATAAAGCGGTTGCGGACCTAAGATCATTTGAAGAATTTTTCTTAAAATCATCCAAGGATTATCGCCCTTTAGGATCAGCATTCAATTATGAAACACCCTGTATATATATATATATATATATATATACAGTGTCACACATAAAGTACGCAACATATGGAAGTTTTTTTTATTAATAGATATAATGAAAATTTGACTTTGCAGTTAGTTTGTGCTTAGAAAATGAGTGAAAAACAGCCTCTTTCCTTTTGTCATGTGCTACTCTAAACTTGTCAAATTTGACATTTTTTTCGAAAATCCTCAAAAAAACAGTTTTTTGGAAATTTCGAAAAATGCCAAAGAAAAAAGTTGCTCGGTTTCCAATTTCATACCTTTGCTCCAAATTTGGACTCTCCACCGTCACTTCGACTTTTTTCCAATTTTTTCAATTTTTAGAGTTTTTCGCTCTATCGATTCGAACGAAACATGATTCAATTATCATAATTTCGATGAATACGAGACCTCAATGTCATACATGCCTGAAAAATACCCACATTGGCCTGTTACCAGAAAAAAAATACACCTCCAGAAATTCGTCTTTGTTGTTGCAAAGTTCATCTAGTTTTCTCATTTCATTGTGAAACTGATTCGGATTTCCAATGTATGGACGTTAATATGTCAGTAATCAAATAAATGAATTTCTCTTTATTCTTATTATATTTCTGATGTAGTTTTTGATGTAGTTTACACCCAACAGTGTGACTGTTGAATGTAAACTGTTTGATGTGATTTTCGAGCAAATAATAATTTTTCGCAACGTTTCTTGAATTAATTTCATGAATATCATATTCTTTATTTTCACCATTGGATGTGTAAAAAACATTTAACCAAAATAACTATAACCAAATTCACAACAAAACATCGTAACATTCATTGATTTATCTAAATATCAATCAATCAATCAATCAATCAATCAATATTTATTTCCATTTTTTCGACATAGTTTACATGTATTGGAATTGTCATTTAGTTAATACAATTACATTAGTATATCTAAATAAAAAATTACACTTAAAAACAAGAATGTATATATATATAAAAAAAGACATGCATAGTATATATAGAAACCAACAATAGACTAATAAAAATATCAAAATATCAAAGAAGAAACACTTTCGTCAAACATAATTATCACAAAGTCTAATTATCACAAAGTCTAGTTTTGTATAAAATCACCTATACTATAAAAACATTCTTTCAATAAAAAATTCTTCAACTCATGTTTGAATGAAGAAAATATGTTAATACCCTTCAGTTCTTCCGGAAGATTGTTAAATATTTTGAGTCCAATATGATCAGGAGCACATGAATTTATTTTTTTTCGAGCTAAATTAACATGAAAATGGTGCTTGTTCCTTGTTTCATAACCATGAATATCAGAATTTCGCATAAAAGTTCCCTTATTTTTGAAAACATGGACACAGGTTTCGAAAATGAAGAGGCATGGAAGTGTCAAGATACAAAATGTTTTGAAAAATGTTCTACACGATTCTCTGTCAGAGATTCTTGCGATACATCTCAAGATTCGTTTTTGTCCAATAAAGATATCTTTCGTACCTGGTGCATTGCCCCACAGGCAAATGCCATATCTGAGTCTTGATTCAACTTCAGCGTAGTAAACATTCAACATCTGTTTCACTTCTAGTACAGTTCGTAAATTGATGAATAGATATCTTAAAGAATTTAGTTTGGAACATAATTGTTGGCAATGGGATTTCCAGGAGAGGTTTTCATCCAGAGTCACCCCCAAAAACCTAACCACACCATGTGTATTGCACAAAGTGTTTCCTTCGATTTTAACTTCAAGGTCATCAATAGTTTTTTGACGGGAGTGAATTCTTAACATCTGTGTTCTTTTTAATATTGAAAAATAAGTTTCTGCTATTGAAAATAATCTTATAATCTCATAAAGAACCCGAATTCATCATTCTGTATGCCGTCCTTCTCGTTCTATACAAATTATAGTCCTTTCATTCACAGACTTTGTGGCATTTTCAATAAATAGGGGATTTATACTAGCACAACACTCCCGAATGGTATTCTCTGAATGTTCTTTGTTTGCAAATGGTATGTGCTTATACACTTTTTGTTTCAGATAACTCCATAGAAAAAAGTCCATTGGAGATAAGCCCCGTGATCTTGATGGCCAATAATCTTCCCAATCTCGTCCTATCACTTTGCCCTAAACATCTGACTGTGACCCTGTTTCACTTCTATTGTTTGGTGGATCGGTGATACACAAGCTGATACACAAATTCCTTCAGAGGCAGATTATCCGAAACTTCAGACAACTGATTCATAATAAAATTTCTGTACATGTCTGCGTTCAAATTTTCTCTAAAAAAATATGGTCCAATTATTTGGTTATGTAATAAACCACACCACACATTTGTCTTGAATGAATATTGGTCACAGCATTCTATTACAAAATTTGGATTATTGTTGGACCACCAGCGACAATTTTGGGAACTAACTGTTCCGTTCGACGTGAAAGTTGCCTCGTCTATCCATAAAATCCTGTAGGGAAATGTGATATCATTTTCTCTCTCACCTTGGAACCAAAATGAAAATCCTGCTCGAATATCGAAATCTCTTTCTTTAATAGTGTGTATACCTTATTGGATTATGTGGTTTCTTGAAACGATTGTCCACAGAGCCAGTTTCTTTGAATGTTTTCAATATCCTTCCCACAGTACCAAAGTGAATATTTCTTCCTGGATGCCGGTGTTTGAAAATACAAGCAGCATCTGGATATGGCACATTCTCACCACATAAAAGAACGATTTCCACTTTGTCTTGTGTGGATAACATTGTACATAAAACTTATTCGTGAATTATAAATACAGGAAAATCTGTACACAAAACAACTCGATTTATTAAACACAATTATTTGAGATTAACCAAAACTAAAAATTTGTTTCAAATGCCTACTTAGGGAAAATTTTATTTTGATTCGATCAATTGTACTATTTTCTTCCCGAGATGTTGCATTAGACTTGTATTCTTTAAAATCACGAAATTTTATATCATGTTCAGTACAAATCGCTAGAACGAAAGTCTTTTGAATAGTTATGAAACTGTAGGTCATTGTTTAGTTTACAGTAAAGTATGATATTTTGGGTTTGTTTGTAACTGAATTATTGGTCAGAAAAATTGTCAAACTGGATGAAAATCTATTAAAAAAAGAAATACGAGTGTAATAAGAATGGAGAGAAATTCGTTTATTCGATTACTGACATAGCAACGTCCATACTTCGAAAATCCGAATCAGTTTCACAACGAAATGAAAAAACTAGATGAACTTTGCAACAACAAAGACGAATTTCTGGAGGTGCATTTATTCATTTTTTCCTGGTAACAGGCCAATGTGGTATTTTCTGGGCAAGATATGATATTGAAGTCTCGTATTCATCAAAATTATTAAATTTGAATCATGTTTCGTTCGAATCGGTAGAGCGAAAGATTCGAAAAATTAAGAAAATTGGAAAAAAGTCGAAGTGACAGTAGAGAGTCCAAATTTGGAGAAAAGGTATGAAATTGGAAACTGAGCAACTTTTTTCTTTGGCATTTTTCGAAATTTCTAAAAAAAACTGATTTTTTGAGGATTTTCGAAAAAATGTCAAATTTGACAGGTTTAGAATAGCACATGACAAAAGGAAAAAGACTATTTTTTACTCATTTTCAAGTACAAACTAACTGCGAAGACAAATTTTCATTAAACCTCTTAATAAAAAAATTCCATATGTTGCGAACTTTATGTGTGACACTGTATATATATATATATATATATATATATAATATATATATATATATATATATATATATATATATATATATATATATATATATATATATATATATATATATATATATATATATCAATATATATATATATATATATATATATATATCAACATCCTGTATCTCAGAAATAAAGCGGTAGCGGACCTGTTCATATGATGAATTTTTCTTAAAATCATCCAAGGATTATCGCCCTTTAGGATCAGCATTCAATTATGAAACACCCTGTATATATATATATATATATATATATATATATATATAGATATATTGTTATGATGAAGTGATTGCGGTTTATTTTATTTTGTTATTTATCTATCTATTTCACAATCAGATATCATAACATAAAAATTTTTTTTTTCACCCACTACTTTTTCTACAATTTTTAAAATCGTTTAAGCTAGTCGCCCTTTGAATTTAATTCAATATGTTCATAAATAAAAACCCATATAAATATTTCAATTGTCCGGCTATGTATTTTACCTTTTTCCCATTGTCTCTTTTACCTTATTTTCTTTACCTCAGCTAACTCAATCGGTACGCCTATGGAATCTCAGGAGTCAGTTCTACTGTGGAGTCCTCTGGTAGTTCTTGATATCAGTTTCAGAAAATGGCAACTTGATTTGCTTAAGCATTGAAAATGAGGCAGAAATTCATCAAAATAATAATTTCCTTTATTCAGGTAGACTTACTGTTACCTATTCTGCGATAATTAACTAAAATTCGTGCTTCATAGCAAAATATACATGAAAAGTGAAGTTATGTGATAATAAAAAGTGAAATGTAACCTATTCTTGTAGGTTATGTAGTCTATATACCAATTTCTGAAAGTGTTCTGTCGAAAGGGTTCTTTAAAAAAGGTTTATTTTTTTAAATGCACTGAGTTTAGTTACTTTTATGGTTCAAAAGTACCAGTGGCTTCTTGAAATGGTGTCTAGGGTCGCTCTCCTGTTCTTGGAAACTGCTGTTCCAGTCGACTGTGAATTCGCCCTCGTACTGGTATATGTCTCAAATTTTTCAAAAGTTGGACTTTCAATATTTTATACTGGAAAATTATTTTTTTAAATCAGTTTAAGAAAATTCTAACGCCAGGGTTTTACCCTGCTTTCAAATATGCATTTTGGAGTAAATAAAAAATTATCTTTATTGGGGTGCTCTGGAGATTTAAACTCCGGATCTTAGTTTCCAAAACCCACGCTTCAACTTGACGGCTATTTCATTTCATATTAGATGGTAACGTGGTTTCACAATCTTTCTTTGAACAAATCAAGGTTTTGATAGATAATGCCATGTTTTCTACGCTCGTCGTGGACCCTAATATCTGTCATATTCAATTACAGTTCATGTTATTCATTTCAGAGAATTCCAAGGATGTTCACTAATTGAAAGGGTACATTCGTTGAAACTTCGTTTTTAATTGGACAATTGTAAAGGATATAACAGGAATAATTGCTCAAATATAAGGTTTTTTGGAGAATCCTATTTTTGTAGTATAGAAAATAGGCACAAAATTGAAATGGTAAGGAAGGAACTGAACGAACCGCTCAGGAAATATCCGGTGTCCGTTGAAGAAATAATCGCAACTCTCGATTTCGAAACAATTTGCATATTCATCAGTGTCAATCCCAAATTCCGCTCCGCGCAGTAAATAATATTAACTGTTCTCTTTATGAATGGATCCACGCGATGTCGGCGAGGGGGTTTCCGTAGTGGGAGGCAACTAGGGAGGTGTGGGGTTTTCTGTTCTGCAATGAAATTTGGATCAAAGTTCATATAATTCATTTCTTCCATTCTTCTGTTTAGTCAACATCAGGGTCTGCTGTTGTTTCCATCGGATGAAATAGAATTCTGTTGGGAGTTAGTGAAACAACCTTGGATTTAAAGACAGTAGTGGTGAGTTTTTGTTTATATTCTTTCGACGGGAAATATTTGGTAACACTTTTCGAATAATCGCATCCTTTTTGAATTCGAAATGTTTATCAATACATTATTGTTCCAATTAACTCACACATTTTAAAGAAATGTTCAGTGGTACAGTATTATTGTCTAAATTCTCGAATATCATCCAGTATTTAGTAACCGACGAAACCAAAAAGGAGGAGGTTCTCTAGTCGACGCGTATATATATTTTTTTTCAACCGACGAAACCAAAAAGGAGGAGGTTCTCTAGTAGACGCGTATATTTTTTTATGTATGACCACGCATATTTTTTTACTGAGATTTCGATAATTCAGTGGATAGGGTGCACTTCGAAGTTGATCCCATTTGAATTTAAAAGATAAAATCCACCCCTAAGGGTGGCAAAATGAAGGATATTGATCACTCTCCTCTGAATTCTGGTCCGTTAACCGATTCTATCAGGCATAACTTTGTACTGGGTTCTTCGATTTGGATGATTCTTTTTTTATTAGATAGGGTATACCTCAGAGTTGATCATATTTGTATTTCGAATGGAATTATCCACCCTTACGGGTATAAAAATAGGGGATAATTGATTTTTCACTTATGAACATTGCCACACATATGTAGTTGACAATGACAGATCTCTTTTGTCATTATTTTCGTTCTCCTACATCCGTCACAATCATTATCTTCTATGAGAGGATAAAATGATATACAAAGTAATGAAACAAACTAACCAGAACAACAAAAATAATATATTACAACAAATGGTAAAAGTAGATAATCATATTATTTAACTGGTAATAGTTGGAGTAGGGTGGGTGAGTGAGTATTTTGGAAGTAATCAAATAACAAGTAGGTAGTAATTAGTAGATTTCAGCCACAAAAAATTTAAAAATAAAAACTTTTTAACAATAAATTAAACCGACGAAATACGGAACTGAAAAGTGAATAAAAACTTTTTAACAAAAAATTAAACCGACGAAATACAGAACTGAGAAGTAAAAAATAAAATAAACCTTCTTAGTCTCAATAACTGAGCTCCTAAACTAATGTAAGTAACTTATTTTGAGTCGGCGCCAAACAAACACGCAAATGAATTAGGTAAGGCGTAAAATGAGACATCGAGGCGTGACATTCTGATAATTTTTTTGGAGTAATTTAATGATCTTTGTTGATTGCTCGTTTGGCGCCGACTCAAAATTAGTTACTTACATTAGTTTAGGGGCTCAGTTATTGAGACTAAGAAGGTTTATTTTATTTTTTACTTTTCAGTTCCGTATTTCGTCGGTTTAATTTTTTGTTAAAAAGCTTTTATTTACTTTTCAGTTCCGTATTTCATCGGTTTAATTTTTTGTTAAAAAGTTTTTTATTTGTTATATACTTATATCACTTTTTTGAAAGCGCCCTATTTTGTATATCCAAACCGATTCAAATGTTTGTGGGGGAAATACTTCATCATTTAATATAATTTCTCTGAATGGTATGATTTTTTTTAATAAAACTAAAAAACACGCTTTTGTAGCAAAATAAGCTAAAAAGTTAAAAATAATAAGAATAAAGTCATTGGCCAAAAAATCAGGAAAAGTAGGTGAGGAACATCCCATGCTTTTTAACATTAACGTTAATTTTTCGGCCAATGACTTTATTCTCATCATTATTACAAGTTTTTATGTAGTTTCACCTGTCCCGGTTTCTGTCTGTCTGTCTGTAATCAAATCTTGCAAGTTGAATTTGACCCACTTTTAGTTGCCCGATCCACGTGAAATTTGGCAGGTGTTCATAGTTCCCGTGACAATGAATTATGGAATTTTTGTTGGAGAAAAAAACAGAATGGCGGCTCTGAGATGGCGGACGAGATTTGTGTTTATGGTCCGATTCGACTCAAAGTTGGAATGTGGGGGTTTTCGGGGTAAAATGGGGGTTGAAAGTCTGTATAGATAGTTTTGAAGTTAGGATCATGAAAATTGGTATTTGGGGGTCTCTGTTACGAATGAAAAATACATGTTTCGGTGTTCTTGGAAACTGAACCCCTAAAGGGGTGAAATGGGGATGAAATTGGGATTGGAAGTTTGTATAGGAATTCCGTTAGTTTTCAATTTGGGGTCATGAAAATTGATATTTGAAGTATTTGTTACAAATAGAAGAAATACATACAGTGTTTTTAGAAATTCAACCCCAAAGGGATGAAATGGAGGGTAAAATGTGTATGGGGTTATCGTTAGTTTTCAAGTTAGGGTCATAAAAATTGGTCTATGAGGTCTTTGTTACAAATTAAGAAATACGTGTTTCAGTATTTTTAGAAATTCCATCCCTAAAGGGGCGAGTGAATTTACCAGCTAGTTATAGTATATAACAGTTAATAGTTGAAGTCAGGTGGGTAAGTAGGTATTTTGAAAGTAATCCAAATTAAGTAGGTAGCAATTAATAGATTTTAAATACAAAAAAAATTAAAATTAAAACTTTTTAAGAAAAAATTAAACCAACGAATAAAGAAACTGAAAAGCAAAAAATAAAATAAACTTTTTTTTCTTGATAACTAAGCTCCTACACCAATGTAAGAAACTGATTTTGAGTCGGCGCCAAACAAACAATCAACGAAGATCATTAAATTACTTCAAAGAAATGATCAGAACAAAATAACTTGAAAATGCAACGTGAAATCTCCAGCGATAAACAATAACATTCCAAAAATGCGTTTTTTTCTCAATTAACTCACACACACACACACACACACACACACATTTTGAAGAAATGTTCAGTGTTACAGTATTATTATTCAAATTCTCGAATATCATCAAGTATTTATTTATTATCTACTTATTACAAAATTCTTCCATATATTTGAGTCTGTGAAATTATTGTTCTTTTTTGTATATCCAAACCGATTCAAATGTTTAAGGGGGAAATACTTCATTTAATATAATTTCTCTGGATGGTATGATTTTTTTTTTAATAAAACTAAAAAATATAAGCTAAAAAGTTAAGAACAATAAGAATAAAGTCATGAAAAGTACGTGAGGAACATCCCATGCTTGTTTACATCAACGTTAATTTTTCGGCCAATGACTGTAATATCATCACTATTACAAGCTTTTATGTAGTTTCACCTGTCCCGGTGTCTGTCTGTCGTAATCAAATCTTGCAAGTTAAATTTGACCCACTTCTAGTTGCCCGATTGACGTGAAATTTGGCAGGTGTTCATAGTTCCCGTGACAATGCATTATGGAATTTTTGTTCGAGAAAAAAACGAAATGGCGGCTCCAAGATGGCGGACGAGATTTGTGTTTATGGTCCGATTCGACTCAAAATTGGTATGTGGGGGTTTTCGGGGTCATTTTTATTCAAAATTCACAAATTCAAGATGGCTGCTCCAAGATGGCGGACGAGTTTTGTAATACGGTTTTATTCAAAATTGGTATGAAGATTATGATTTTTTTGTCAAAATTCATAAAATTAATTTCAGTTAAATAGTCCATGCTCGAAGTGGAGTAGAATAATTTGGCAAAAAAAGAAGCTCAAAGTCGCCTCCAGATTTGTTTTATTAAACGAAAATCTATAAACATGTTTCGGGTGTCCACGGAAGATGGCTCGCCCCAATAACTTTTTTGTTTTCGGAGAAAATGGACTGAAATTTGGAGGATCTGTTTAATGCATAAAACTGCATTTTTTTACAAGTAACTCAACTTCATGCAAATTCCGGATTCACCGGAAGTGACATACATTTTCAATTTTTAAGTGGGACACCTGGTATATTTTCAGTTTTTTGTCTCCATGACATTTAGAATACAACCATGTATCCTTTGTTACAGTTTGTAACCGTTTTTTATTTTATTTTTCGAAATAAGTTTTTATTCTGGAGGGCTATGGATACGTTCAAATAACTAATTTCAGTCCTAAAATGTTTGTAAATATACAACTTTACTGTTTTCGATCAAAATGTTTGAGCTGAGAAGTTTGATTTTAAAATTTTATTACAATTTTTTTTTCATTTTATTACTATTAATTTGATACCGCACTCTATTAGGTTGTAAGAAAATGTTCGATAAAAAACTGAAAATATAACGTCAGAGCTTTCGTTGAATGAAGAATCTTATTGAGATTAAAATAAGAATTAAAATCATCGAGTAGCCTGTGACCAACACAACAGAAACAGAATCATTAAATTGTTGCGGTAAAAATTGACGTGTCGACATATTATTTTACATCTCTTCTACAAATCAGGTAGTTATTGTGTACCTCATTGTTTGAAAATCATGGAAAATAACAATATTTATACAAGAACTGAAAAAGTTGATGTTATTAGTTTTTGGATAGTGTAGGCCAAATTGAACCGATGCTGCACGTCTCTACGCACATAGTTATCCTGATCGGCGTCACCCGACCGGCACCATTTTCCAAAACTTTTCACTCACAACAAACGAATCGTTCCCATCATTATCAGGCTCATTTCGCATTTCGCATGAACTTTGTAAAAGAGATGTAAAATAATATGTCGACACGTCAATTTTTACCGCAAAAATTTTATGATTTTGTTTCAGTTGTCTTGGTCACAGGCTACTCGATGATTTTAAATCTTATTGTAATCTCAATAAGATTCTTCATTTAAAAAAAGTTCTAACGTTATATTTTCAGTTTTTTATCGAAAGTTTTCTTACAACCTAATAGACTGCGGTATCAAATTAATCGTAATAAAATGCTCTTTTTTCTGACCCGAAGAGCCACCATGTTGCCATTTGAAAAAAATAGTAATAAAAATTTTAAAATCAAACGTCACATAGCTGGAACATTATGATCGAAAACAGTAAAGTTGTATTTTTACAAACATTTTAGGACTGAAATTAGTTATTTGAACGTATCCATAGCCCTCTAGAATAAAAATTTATTTCGCAAAAAAAATAAAAAAACGGTTACAAACAGTAACAAATGATACATGGTTGTATTATAAAAGTCATATGGAGACAAAAAAACTGAAAAAATACCAGGTTTCCCATTTAAAAATCGAAAGTTTATGTCATTTCCGGTGAATCCGGAATTTGCATGAAGTTGAGTTATTCGACAAAATGTGCAGTTTTATGCATTAAACAGATCCTCCGAAGTTCAATCCATTATCTCCGAGAACAAAAAAGTTTTAGGGACACCCGGTATAATCCCATTTTCAGTATCATAATAATACAAAAACTAGAATAAAAAGTAGTTACCAACAAAAGGTTATGAGGTTAGGTTGGTAAGCAATTTTTATAACGCCATAACCTTTTGTTGATAACTTTTTATTCTTGTTTTTGTATTATTATGATACTGAAGATGGGAGTATGTACTCCCAAAACATGTTTATCGATTTTCGTTTAATAAAACAAATCTGTGGAGATGACTGTGAGCTTCTTTTTTGCCAAATCATGAAATTAAAATGGCGGCTCCAAGATGGCGGGCGATTTCTGTGATTATGGTCCGATTCTATTCAAAATTGGAATGTGTGGGTTTTCGGGGTTGCAGATTATGATTCTATTGTAAATATTCATAAATTCAAGATGGCGGCTCCAAGATGGTGGACAAGTTTTGTGTTAATGGACCGTGTCTGTTCAAAATTGGTATATCGGGGTTTTTGGGGTCGGAGATCATAATGTAATCGAATCTTGCAAGTTAAATTCGGACCACTTCTAGTTTTCCGATTGACGTGAAATTTGGCAAGTGTTCATAGTTCCCGTGACAATGAACTGTGGAATTTCGTAGGAGAAAAAATCAAAATGGCTACTCCAAGATGGCGGACGAGTTCTGTAATTCGGTTCGATTCAAAATTGGTATATGGGAAGTTTTCGGGGTCAAAATTCATAAAATTAATTTCATTGAAATAGTGTCCATGCTCAAAGTGGAGTAGAATAATTTGGCAAAAATGATGAATGGAATAAAAGTTCGTATCAGTAGTGCTGAATATAACCGCATGGGTTTTGGGAACGAAAAATTCAAACCCTGTGTTTTGCTACCAATTTTTTAGGGTTCCTAGGAATTCCTGTAACATATTTCCCATCGAATTCAGGTTTTTCCCTTTCGTGAACACTACAAGATCGTCCGCATAAAGTATCGCTTCCATGGGTTCTTTCAGACCCTTTAAAATATCATTGATAGCAATCAAAAAGAGTGTAGGACTAATCACTGATCCCAGTGAAATCAAAGAAATGTTAGCATTGCATTGAGAAATCCATTTTGTCACCGCAATATAATGATTCCATCAATCGAACACACCTGTGTTTTGGGGTGAATTTTATTTAGTGACCAAATAAATTAGGATAAATTAACAAATCCTTTTTTACTCGACTACGCGACTCAAAGGAGGGTAATCATCCTATGTATGTGGTCACAATAATATTCGGAGTATCAGCAACAACTTTGATGAATTCAAACTATTCTTAGATAGTGTAAACACAGATATTAATTGTATTGTGTTGACGGAAACGTGGTTTATACATTATCAGGAGGTGTATAACATCGAAGGATATAACTTAGTTTACAATGAAGGGAAACTAAATCAAAATGATGGTGTTATCCTATATATTAAATCTAACTACACCTGTACCTGTATGAAATACTATAAATTAGTGATATCAGAACTATACAACTCACAGTGAAATTAAGCAATAACAATAATTGAGCCATAACCGCTGCGTATAGATCACCATCTACAGATCCCAAACAGTTCAATAAGAGTTTACAAGAATACTAACAAAACTGTAGTAGCAATAACGCCACTTATTCTATTTTAATCGGAGATATAAACATCGATATTTAAAAAACTTTTCAACAAAATATTAAACCGACGGAAGACGGATCTGAAAAATAAAAAATAAAATAAATCTTCTTAGTCTCAAGAACTAAGCTCCTGAACTAATAAAAGTAACTAATTTTGAGTCAGCGCCAAACAAACAAGTAAATGAAGTAGATAAGGCGTAAAATGATGGCATCGAGTTGTGGATTCTGATAATTTTTTTGAAGTAATTTAATGATCTTCGTTGATTGTTCGTTTGGCGCCGACTCAAAATTAGTTACTTACATTAGTTTAGGAGCTTAGTTATTAAAACTAAGAAGATTTATTTTATTTTTTACTTTTCCAATCCGTATTTCGTCGGTTTAATTTTTTGTTAAAAAACTTTTATTTTTCAATTTTTTGTCGCTGAAATCTACTAATAACTACCTACCTGTTTTTTGATTACTTCCAAAATACTTACTTACCCACCTCACTTCAACTATTACCAGTTAAATAAAATTATTTTCTACTTTTACTATTTGTTGTAATAGAAATTATTTTTGTTGTTCTGGTTAGTTTATTTCATTACTCTGTATATCATTCCATCCTCTCATAGAATATAATGATTGTGACGGATGTAGGAGAACAAAAATAATGACATTAGCGATCTGTCATTGTCAACTACATATGTGTGCCAATGTTCACAAGTGAAAAATCAATTATTCCCTATTTTTCTACCCGTAAGGGTGGATAATTCCATTTGAAATCCAAATATGATCAACTATGAAGTATACCATATCTAATAAAAAAAGAATCATCCAAATCGAAGAACCCAGTACAAAGTTATGACTGATAGAATCGGTTAACGGACCAGAATTCGGAGGTGAGTGATCAATATCCATCATTTTGCTACCCTTAGGGGTGGATTTCAATTTTCAAATTCAAATGGGACCAACTTCGAAGTACATTCTATCCACTATCGGAATCGGATATCTCAGTAAAAAGTTATGCGTGATCATACATTAAAAAAAAATATATACGCGTCGACTAGAGAACCCCCTTCTTTTTGGTTTCGTCGGTTAAAAAAATGATGAGCACTGCAATGAGTACCTAAGCACCCTGAATGAGTTCGGATACATCTCAGTAATCAATAGTGGGACAAGAGTACATAAAACTGATGGCACTTGCATTGATCAAATATTTAAAAAATCAGAAATAAATATTAGGGACCAGATAGTAGCATAACAGATCACTACACAACCGCGCTCCAAATAATACTAAGCCAGAATGAAAATGTAACAAGTAATACAAATGAATACAAAATCACATCGATCTCAAAAAACTAAAAAACAACTTGCGGCATACCTGCGGGGGTCCTGTATATTCCGCACATGACCCTAACGCTGGAATAGACGAATTTATCGATATTCTCACTGGTGCTTTAAACGAGTCTACCTCTCTAAGAAGAGTAAAGGGGAGAGATACTAAAATTGCACCATGGATAACAATTGCTCTTGTTAAATCCGCGGATACAAAAAATAGACTGTTTAGAGATCTACAGAAAGATCCCAATAACCTGGAACTAAAAACCTATTATAAAAACTACAAAAACAAATTCACTAACTTGATAAAAAAAGTTAAATTGGAATATTATCAAAAACAAATAATAAAAAACACCTCAGACACAACAACATTATGGAAAATAGTGCAAGAAATAAGTAGTACCAAGAGAAAGATACATAACATGAAAGAAATAAAAAACGATTCAGGTGAATCTATAGCTAACAAAAAGAAGATAGCTGACGAGTTTAACAATGTATACACTCAAATAGGAAAAAAAATGGCAAACAATATAAAAAAAAAACAATTATTTCCCGAAGAGAACCATTTTCCCCAACACTTTCATACTTCTCCCAACTGATAACAAGAAAATCGAGAATATTATTGGTCAACTAAAAACAAAAAAATCTGTTGGTATAGATCAAATCAAAGCGAAAACTATCAAAACAATCTGTACATATATTCTGGAACCTCTAACATACATAATTAACTTGTGCATGGAAAGTGTTATCTGGCCACGAGCGTTTAAAGAAGCTGCGGTGGTACCAATTTACAAAAAAGGAGATGAAACAGTGATTACTAACTATAGACCAATTTCGCCAATAACACATCTAACGAAAGTTTTTGAAAAAGTTCTTGAAAAAAGACTAGCTACCTATATTTCCAAATATTACCTGATATCAAATAAACAATATGGCTTCAGAGAGAATATCTCTACCCAAGATGCACTATTGGCACTCACCTCTGAGATTTCTACTGCTATGGATAAAAAGATGCCATGTATATGCTTATTTATTGATCTAGCAAAAGCGTTCGACACAGTAAGTCATGACCCACTCCTAGAGTCATTAGAAGATGTGAGTATGAGAAATAATTGTCTGAAACTGTTCGAAAGTTATTTGACCGACAGATATCAGTCTGTGAGAGTAGAAGAAGCACTTAGTGATAGGAGAAAAATTGAGTATGGTGTACCTCAAGGAACCGTTTTGGGTCCCATTCTAATTAATATATATGTTGATGGCATATTCTCCATTAGAAGCAGTGGAAAAATTTTAGATTTTGTTGACGACACAGTAATTTTTTATGAGGCAAGTTCTTGGCAAGAACTAAAAGTTATGGTGGAAACGGATTTTCCTTCAATCAAAAACTGGCTGGAACACAAGCTACTAACTGTTAATTTGGAAAAAATAAATTACTTACCCTTCAGCTGCAATCGGTCGGATCCACCATCATTTCAGAGTCTCACGTTTGACGTAAGGGGGCAACAACATACTATCTTATCAGGAACTGAAGTTAAGTATTTGGGAATAATAATAGATACTCATCTAAAATGGGATGCTCATATTAATTATGTATGCAAAAAGCTAAGGATGATCATTTATAAATTCAAGTACCTTATTTCAACAACTAAAGTATTATACCACGCATTAGTCGAAAGTCATCTACGCTGTGATATAATTGGCTGGGGAGGAGCCTTGAAGACCCATATTCATCCCCTAGAACTTCTACAAAAAAGATTCCTCAAGCTGATTATGTCTAAAGAATCTAAATATCCATCTGATGCATTATTTTCCGCAGCTCAAGTATTTAATATTCGCCAACTTTTTTATTACAACATTAATATCAGATACCATGAAAATAAACATTACTTCAACCTACCGAGTCATCCTCACCATACAAGGCAAAAAAACCAGCATTTAGTTCCGAGAACAGACGCAAATCTATCGGCCAACGGTCCTATAACTATATGTCTCCAAAAATGTATAACACTGTCCCAACCCATATACAAAAAAACAACTATCTGGTATCATATAAGAAAGAATTGAAGTCATTCATATACAGTCAACAACGAAAAAAAATTGCTGATTTGGTGGAAATGAAAAATGTTTGAAAATGTGTATGTATGTGTGTATGTTCATATGAATTTTCTAGTTTTGAGTTGATATTTTATAAATTGTACACTGAGCTTTCAATATTTTTGTATTCATCTTTCTCAAATGAACTGTGACAGATTTATATTGTACTTAGGCCAAGTGAATTTAAAAAAAAACATTTTCTCGTTAGTCTAATTGTATTTATTCTGTTTATACTTTTTTTTATTGCTATTAATTTCCAATGGTATGTTTTGAAGGTTGTAGACGATGTGGTAACTTGATTACGCTCGTTTCGGACGTCCATCGTCTTAATGGATTCAAAAGGTTTTCACGACGTTTCGGATGCTTGTATCTGCAATCGTCTTCAGGTGAATACTGACAAGTTTAGGTGCTACTTACCAATTTATATGACTGCCAGTGCAATGATGCGTGTAATCCCGCCATGTGCAGTGGTGCGTGTAATTTCGCGCGGTGTGGTGGTGCGTGAAGTTTCGCGCCTCTGCAGCCCGCCAGAAAGAGCAAGCAGTGGTTTCCATACGTTCTTGATCTCAACGCTTGGTTGACTAAAGGCGTTATTGGCTTTGATGTAGACGGCCTCTTTGAACTTCCGTTTGAACCAATGCTCCTTTCTATGTAGAACACTTGCGTCGTCCCATAGAACTCGATGGTGCTCAGTCCAGGCGTGGACAGCGATTCCCGATTTTTACGTTTCTCCACGTTGAGTCCATTTCTTGTGCTCATCCAATCTTACCGATAACGGCCTCTTTGTCTCTCCAATGTAGGAATCTCCGCATTGACATGGAACTTCATAAATGCAATTCTTACTGATTTCATTTTTGTTGTCAGGTTTGGTCTTGGTCAGGATCGGAAACAAGTTCAACATCAAGAGCTGCTTTCAATCCGGCAGTACTTTACGGAGTTTCCTGACCAAGACCAAACCTGACAACAAAAATAAAATCAGTAAGAATTGCATTTATGAAGTTCCATGTGAATGCGGAGATTCCTACATTGGAGAGACAAGAGACCGTTATCGGCAAGATGGATGAGCACAGAAATGGACTCAACGTGGAACGTAAAATCGGAATTGCTGTCCACGCCTGTACTGAGCACCATCGAGTTCTATGGGACGACGCAAGTGTTCTACAGAGAGGACATTGGTTCAAACGAAAGTTCAAAGAGGCCGCCTAACGAATCAATAACGCCTTCAGTCAACCAAGCGTTGAATCAAGAACGTATGAAACACTGATTTCTTTCTGGCGGGCTGCAGAGGCACGAAACTTCACGCACCACCACACCGCGCGAAATACACGCACCACTGCACATGGCGGATTACACCATCATGCATCGGCAGTCATATAAATTGAAGTAGCACCTAAACTTGTCAGTATTCACCTGGAGATGATTGCAGATACAAGCATTCGAAACGTCGTGAAAACCTTTTGAATCCATTAAGACGATGGACGTCCGAAACGAGAGTAATCAAGTATGTTACTTAATTATGTATATTGCATTGAGATTACCGTACTCTCAAATGTATTGTTCCTACGACCTACACGTCCATAAAGTCTATTAAATTCTATTGTATTTTCTGCGAAACAAGTGCTGCAGCACTTATCGCTAACCAACTTCAGTCACATCTATCTATATATTTTATTATAAACCTATTCTCTCTGAATAAAGTTATTATTATTATCATGATTGTTCCTTTGTGGCGCTCTAGATACCAAACGCGTCGGCCGATTTTGATCATTCTTACGTCAATCGAATTGCCTCAATCTTGCATCAAAGACATGACAGTAATCAAAATTCAATATGGCGACAACCAGACGCCTTATTGTGACAAAATTCAATATGGCGACAAACATACGCCAGATTGTGAAAAAGTTATAACAGCGTATAGCTTGGTACATCGGTAGTTGGTTAATTTGCTCGTTAGTTGAGTTATTTTGGTTTCAATTACTATTTCGTTTTCGTTACATTTTTAATACACTATCACTTAAATATTTTAATAGAAACTTAATTAAGTACAGTCAAGCTCGGCTATAACGAACGGCTTAATGACTTCAGATAATTACCGTCTTTACAACGTGGGGAGCATGAAATAGATAATAAATAGTGAGAAGTGTAGAGAGAAAACTTGCACAACACTTCATATCATTTTTAGTGCAATATAATTGTTAGTGACTCAGGTGAGCTATTAATGTATCAATTATCTTACAAGTATCTCTATAGCTATTAAAAATTCAGAATCCCAAATTTTCAGGACAATCTGTACGGAGTTAGGAATTTGTATGGGGTTATAAATTCAGATAGAATTGCTGCAACACTTCAACTCGAATAAAATGTCCGTGATCATATGATTCATTGATATCACAACGATGAAATTACATCTCAATCAACTTATAGAACTGAAATATTACAGATTGACACTTATTGAGATGATAGTGAGTTATTTTCCATTCATTCAAAGAGAAATAAATGTGCAAAACATCAAAAAGTTACTGCATCCTCCAGCGCAGGAAATGTGGGAACCCAATCATGAAATAGGACAGAAAGGAACCGAAGTGATACATCGATTTATTAAAATGTTAGTTAGTTTTTATCACAACAATTACAACATTGTTACGATATATTTGCAATATTAATCAGGGTTTCTTCATATCTACTAATTTGAGTTTCAAGTGTGTTCAAAGGGGCTAATCCAATTCAATGAGCTTTCAAATACAAACTATAGTCAAATAAAGTTCAAGACATTATTCGATATAAATGCATTCTTGTGTTTTCTACACACTTTTTAGCAGTGACGGCTCCTTCTATAATATTTGATAACATGATTAATTTTATGTTTTTATGCACGACCGGGAGTAAAGTAGCACTTTAGCACCCGGATTTGCGGGCGTAAAGTAGCACTTTAGCGCCCGCGGACTACTTTATCGCCCGGCGGGCGATAAAATTGTTGAACAGGCGCTAAAATTTCAATCTCATATTGATAGAAATCTATATTCCGATGGATCATATAATCAAACCCAAAACATTATTAACAATAATATAACGAAAACAATGAATATAAATTAATTTAAAAAATGAATTATAACTTAATATTGACAATACAATTGGAACAGTTATTTATGGAAATATTTGGATTCGTTGTTTAATGTTGTTGCAGATAGTTAATGATTTCAACTGATTCCTCATTACTAGAAGTCTGAGTGGAAGATCCCAGTGTGTTGTGGTAAATGGTAGTCAATCACCTATTGCATAACTCACTGGTGTCCCCCAAGGATCAATTTCAGGGCCACTGTTGTTCATTATTTATATCAATGATTTGTACCATCATATGCTATCAATTAATACAGTGCTATTTGCAGATGACACTACCATAATAAATTCTGATAAGAATCTGCAAACTCTATCTGAATCTGCTGAATTGTGCTTGGAACAAGCTAATAACTGGTTCAATACAAATGAACTTAAATTGAACATTGATAAAAATCAGGAGCTGATGATATTCTCTCACCCAAGTATCTCGTCTGGTAACACTGTTACATTACTAGACATAGTGATTGATGTCAAGCTACATTGGGCAGCTCACATTGACCAGCTAGGTACTGAATTAGGCAGCACTACTTTCTTGATCCGCAGAATAAAATACTTTGTAAATTCTGATTTCCTTAAATCCATATATTTTAGTTTATTCCACAGTCACATATTATATGGCATACTTCTATGTCATTGTCAAGAAATATTTGTTCAGCAAAAAAAGGTCACCAGAATAATGAGCGGGGCAAATTATAAAGATCATTGCAGACCACTTTTTCGCAATCTCAAAATCATGCCACTTCCTACAATTCTTCTTTATCACACTTTTAGAAATCCACAAAAACAGAAAAGATTATGAAACTGAAACCGTGGGTCACCAATATCCCACCAGATCACGAGGTTTACTAAGAAAACCCATGCATAGACTAGCGAGGTCAGATAGAAATTCTTTGAATATTGGGGTATTCAACAAACTACCCAGGGAAGTTAGACATTTGAATGCACACGATTTCAGAACCATCATTAAACACTTTCTTTTAAAGTATTGATTTTTTTGAGTGGAGAAATATCTTAATGTTAATATACGACAAGCCCTGCTCGACGATTTGGACGCTCTTCCTTTTCAAGTTTGAATTTTGTGTTAGTACTTTTATATTTTATTCTATTTCAATACTTATTTTATTTATACATATATGACTGTTCAAATTTCAAAATATATGTTAAGATTTTGTTTTACATTTATATTTATAGATACTTTGTATTTTCTCTAAGTTTGGTTATAATCCAAATGCAACATGACATGCTACAAATGTACACCAGTATGTAAGTTGTCAATGAACTATCTATCTAAAAAAGTGCAAATCAATACATTCATTCCCAGTTTTGTCATTTGTCGTCGATTATCAATACGAACCCATTTCCAAGTCGGGTTTTTTCGTGTCGATCATTTCAATGATATGGAGGTTTTGCATTCAGAAGCAGACACACTGCGAAGCACAAAAGCGATAGAACTCAAGGTATAGGATACGTGTCATATTTACAAATCACACCATGAGATTGACCCTGCCATAGTAGTAGGAGCAAACAAATGTTCAATGAAATAAAAAAAGTTGAGAGGTGTCAAGGGACACCCGGATGGAACGAAGTTCCTTTCGATTAATTAGTGAAGAAATTGTAATTTTTTTTTTTTTTAAGTTATAATAATATTTTTTTATTATCAACAAATATAATGTAATATAAATTTAATCAGTAGGCTCAATTTTAGTACATACGCATTAATATTGTATTATTAAAATATAATTTGCTTTTAAATTTATTAAAGTTATGACGCGTACACTTGCTAAACACACAATAATGGAGAGATTATAGCGCGTTTTGGTTAAAACTTCTAAAAATACATAAACATTTATTATTGTCTTATAAAATCTCTACTTACCTAACTCCATCAGCAATATCCGGAATTTGTGCAGAAACACTGTCAGGATTCTTATTGTTATTATTTTTTATTATTATTTAATATGTACAAAAAACCTGTATACACTCAACAAAAATAATCGTCGCGACACCACACTGTTCAATGCGAAATAGAAAGATGAAACGAAAATAACTGGCTTGCTTTCTATGAGAGAGAGAGAGAGAGAGACAGACAGAGAAACACGCGCACGCCGCACGGCTTACAACTACAGCAGAAAGTGTCGTTACAACTTTTGGTCTTAATTTATTCCGTCTAGCCCCCTTTCGCAACGCGCGATAAGGAACTTCGTTCCAAAAATGAAAATGCGTCTGGATGGGACGACTTATCTATAAAAATATACTCACATCTCCCCGATTCCGCCCTTACGGTACTAATTGGAGCAGTACATTTTTCATTTCTTACAGGAGTTTTTCCATCATGTTTGAAAAACGCAATAGTCATTCCATTACATAAGGGTGGTGATACTGATAATTCTGCCAACTTCAGAGCCATTTCAATGTTACCCACACTCTCAAAAATAATAGAAAAACTCGTGAAAAACAGAATAATAACTTATCTAAATAAGCACAATTTTATTAATCCTACTCAATTTGGATTCAAAATAGAAAAAAGAACCAATGATGCTATTTTTAATCTTCTTCAAAATGTTTATCTTAAACTGAATGATAGAGAAGTTGCTGCAGCGGTTTTTTGTGACCTGACAAAGGCCTTCGACTGTGTTAACCACAGAATTTTGTTGCAAAAATCGAAGGAATATGCTTTCAGAGATGTAGTTATCCAGTGGTTTGAGTCTTATTTATCTCAGCTCAGCTCAGCTCGGCTCGGCTCGGCTCGGCTCGGCTCCGCTCGGCTCGCTCGGCTCGGCTCAGCTCGGCTCCTCGCTCGGCTCGCTCGCTCGCTCGCTCGCTCGGCTCGGCTCGGCTCGCTCGCTCGCTCGCTCGCTCGCTCGGCTCAGCTCGCTCGCTCGGCTCGCTCGCTCGCTCGCTCGCTCGCTCGCTCGCTCGCTCGCTCGCGCTCGCTCGCTCAGCTCGCTCGCTCAGCTCGCTCAGCTCGCAGCTCGGCTCGCTCGCTCGCTCGCTCAGCTCGGCTCAGCTCGCTCGCTCGCTCGCTCGCTCAGCTCGCTCGCTCGCTCAGCTCAGCTCGCTCGCTCAGCTCGCTCAGCTCAGCTCAGCTCGCTCGCTCGCTCAGCTCAGCTCAGCTCAGCTCGCTCAGCTCAGCTCGCTCGCTCAGCTCAGCTCAGCTCAGCTCGCTCGCTCGCTCAGCTCGCTCAGCTCGCTCAGCTCAGCTCCAGCTCAGCTCAGCTCGCTCGCTCGCTCGCTCAGCTCAGCTCGCTCAGCTCAGCTCAGCTCAGCTCAGCTCAGCTCAGCTCAGCTCAGCTCAGCTCAGCTCAGCTCAGCTCAGCTCAGCTCAGCTCAGCTCAGCTCAGCTCATCGCAAAAACTGGGAATCAAATGGGGAATTCCTCAGGGGTCGGTTCTGGGACCAACTCTTTTTCTACTGTACATAAATGATCTAGCTTCAATTAATATTTCGGGAGAGTTCACCCAATTTTCAGATGACACCACAATATTTTGGCATGATAAAAATGGCTCAAAATCTTCATAAAATGATTGAGAATGATATTAGCAAAGTGAAAGATGGGTGTGATGCTAATGAGCTACCTTTCAATATCTCAAAAACTAACATCCTTACTTTCAAATGTAATTTACAAGAGCTTCATCTAGGAAATCAAGTGATCAGTAATATGACAGAAACGAAATTTCCGGGTTTACATATTGATGATAAATTGAAATATGAAGATCACATTGAAAAACTGGGAAGAAAACTTGCGTCAGGATGCTTTGCTGTAGGAACCACTTCATGGGAACTTGGCAAAAAGTGTGTATTATGCTCTAGTCGACTCTCACCAGAGACACGGAATTTGTTTTTGGGGATCTTGTAGTCAATATTTGTTCAATATGATTTTTGTCTGGCAAAAAAGGGCATTAAGGTGTATGTGCAAGGCTATGTTCCGGGATTCTTGCAAGCCACTCTTCATCAAACATAAAATATTACCACTACCTTGTATTTTCATTTTAGAAACAGTATGTCTCATTCGTAAGAAATTTCAAAACGAAATCCATGAAAAAACACAATATAACACTAGACAAACACTTAATATAACCTTACCAATTCCAACATCGACACAAATAAAAAACTCCATAATTTATAATGGTAAAAAATTATATAATCACCTACCCACCGAGACTAAAATCATAGCTAATGCAAGAAAATTCAAAAATTCTGGCGGAAGCTTTCTACTCATTAGATGACTTCCACTGTGCGAACTTATAGTATTGTGAAATCCAACTTTGTCGTCCTATCTCCAATTATTCAAGAGTCAATTGTAATATTTTTTCATATGTTTTTTTATTAGCACCATTGATATAATACGAAGCTGTTTTCAATTATAATAATTCTAATATTAATTTTGTACAAATATTTTATTTTTTCTCTTCTTCTTCTTTCGGTGCCGTGCCTGTCTTCAAGCGTGGGCCATCTCCATGACAATTTGGTTGAATTGGTCTCTATCTGTCGCTACTCGGAATAGTTGTTCTACTCCCAGTCCGGTCCAGTTTCTAATGTTTCGTAGCCACGATAGCTTTTTGCGACCTATCCATCTTCTGCCCTCAACCTTTCCTTGAATAATCAGGCGAGGGATGTGATATTTGGTACCTCACATTATATGTCCGAAATAACTGACCTTTCTTGTTTTTATGGTGTTCAGGAGTTCTCGATCATTATTCAGCTGTCTGAGTACCTCTTCATCACTGGTATGTGCAGTCCAAGGAATCTTGAGGATTCTCCGATAGCACCACATCTCAAACGCTTCTATTTTATTCATGATGTCAGCTTTAAGCGTCCATGTCTCACATCCGTACAAAAGAATGCTCCATATGTAACAGCAGAGTGTTCTTAACCGTGTCTGAACTGTGAGGTTTCTATCAGTGAGAGTTGGTTTCCATTTGTTGAATGCCCTACGTGCCATTTCAATCCTTGCTCTTACCTCTTCGTCGCACGTTATGTCATTGTTCAGCCAGCTACCCAGATATTTGAAATGTGATACCAGTTCAATGTTGTGTCCGTTGATCGTAATCGGAATTGGTTCTATGTTTTTTCTACCTACAGTCATCCATTTCGTTTTCCTGATGTTTACATCAATACTCCATTTTCGACCAGCCTCATGCACTCTATCCAGCAGCATTTGCAAGTCCTCCATGTTCTGCAATGATGGCAGTGTCATCTGCGTACCTCACGTTGTTAATAATTTCACCACCTATCTTTACTCCCTCTGTCCTGCCATGTAAAGCCTCTCGAAATATGTTCTCTGAATAAAGGTTGAACAACAAGGGTGATAGAACACATCCCTGTCTTACTCCACTTTTCATTGGTATTTCTTCTGTAACGCTGTCTTCTAGCCTGTATTTTTTATTCATTATTAATTTTTTACCAATTTATTTCTCATATGTATGTGTACCTAATAGTTATAGTTTTCATCCTTTTATTTATGGATGACTTTGTCAATGAGATTTATCATCTTCAGATAATAAAGTATATTTGATTCGATTTGATTTGATTTGGACTGCTAAGCCAGCGACCTAGATATTTGATCTCGCGAGGAAGCACGGATTTTTTTCTGTGGTTATTTGGTCTAGTTGTGAACTACAATTCAAGACAAGAGTTCCCTAGTTGGAAAGAAACCAGGCCGTTAGGCGAAGAGCTGACTACGCATGCCCTTTGTGTTCCGTGGTCATCTCTAGCATATACAGTGCTACTCAAAAGTCCCCTCCCCCCCTCTTATTTTTGGAACGATTATACATAAACAAGTGAAATTTGGAAACTGAATATTAAAGGTTGTAAACTTCCCTACTAGTGATGATAGATGACGAAATCGTCAGAGATGACGTCACAAGGCCATTGTGACCAATAATTTTAAATGGAACCCTACGGCAAGCGACACCTCTGTTAAAAGGTATCGAAAAAACCTATTTAATGATACTAATTTTGTTTGTGTTCATGGCAGTTTTGGCAACTCGATTTTAAAAAACGCAAAGCTGTGATGAATTAAATCAGTTAATACTAAAATTCCAAATTCGAGCTCCGCCTCTGGATAGTTGTCAAATAAGCTGACGTTTTTGTAAGTCTCCCTGATTCGACGTTTTGTAATTGTCCAAGTTTTTGTGCATTTAATAATTTGTGTATTGTTGATCGAACGTTCAACTGTTTTAGCAGCTTTTGGTACTTTTAATATTTTTGTACATTTTAATAGTTTCTTAAACTATTGTGAGCCGAACGTTTGAGTGCTTCAAGAAGCGAAATGATACGTGCTTTAGGTGATAAAGTAGCAGCGATCCTAATTCCTGGTGAAACTGGACAAAATATTCATGCAGCAGAACGCATTTTTAATGAGAAGTTTCCCGATCGCCCCGTTTCGAGGACTTATTTAAATGAGCTTCTTCGTGAGTTTGAAACAACGGGTAGTACTAATGATGCGATACGACCTGGCAGACCACAAATTTCTGATGAGAAAAAAATTGATATACTGGCAGAAGTAATAGTTAATCCTACTTCTTCAACAACTCACGTTGCATCTACCTGTGAAGTCAGTCGAAGAACAGTACACAGGGTGTTGAAAAAAATAAATTTCATCCATACAAATTAAAAATGGTTCATCAACTCTCAGACGACGACCCAGACCGAAGACAAGAATTTTGTGAAAATATGGAAACTAAAATTAACCAACAGCCAGACTATGTCAAAACAATTTGTTTTAGTGACGAAAGTACTTTCTATCTAAATGGAAATGTAAATACACAGAATGTGAGGTATTGGAGTGACGCAAATCCTCACCTGTTTCGTGAAACACATACCCAATTTCCCCAGAAGGTGAATGTTTGGGCAGGTATCCTGGGAAACCACATCGTTGGGCCTCTTTTTTTAAATACTCATTTAACTGGTGAGGTTTATCTGGAGCTGCTGCAAAACGCAATAGAACCGTTAATCCTTGAAATTTTGGAAGATAATCCAGATGAATTCGGCAATTTGGAAGTAACATTCCAACAGGATGGTGCTCCTCCATACTATTACGGTGCAGTAAGACGATATTTGGATGAGGAGTATCGTGGTAGATGGATTGGACGACGAGGTTCAACGGAATGGCCAGCGCGATCACCGGACCTCTCACCTTTGGATTTTTTTCTGTGGGGGTACCTCAAATCGAAGGTTTACGCCACTGAACCTGACAATATTGATGTTTTAAAACAACGTATTGTTGCAGAATGTGAGGCTGTTTCCGCAGACACATTTGCAAAAATATGAGAGGAGTTTAAAAATAAGATATTTCACTGTCAAGAGGTGAATTGAGGTCACTTCGAGCAACTCCTTTAAGTAGATACTGATTCTTAAATCTGTAATCAATATCATACTGAATGGAATTTAAATTTTAATGTTTACTAATGAGCCATAAACACAAACAAAATTAGTATCATTGAATAGGTTTTTTCGATACCTTTCAAAAGAGGTGTCGCTTGCCGTAGGGTTCCATTTAAAATTATTGGTCACAATGGCCTTGTGACGTCATCTTTGACGATTTCGTCATCTATCATCACTAGTAGGGAAGTTTACAACCTTCAATATTCAGTTTCCAAATTTCACTTGTTTATGTATAATCGTTCCAAAAATAAGAGGGGGGGAGCGGACTTGTTAGAAGCACTGTATACTGCTCCTCTATGCTTTTGAGGTCTGTAACCGGACAGTTTTGCACAATGTGAAAATAATTGATAATGGATTGATGATAGAATTTCCTAGATGTTTCTTAGAGTATTGATACATAAATTAGTATACATAAGGAATGCTTCGAAAAAAATGGAAGACATTTGAAATTCCAGTGGTTGAAAAAAAAACCTGTCATTCTCCAATGATTATCAGTTGTAATACCACAAGAGAGTGAGAATAAAGTGACAATATTTCGACAGATTTTCGAAAACTTGTTGCCAGGCAATAGACACGAGAGTGGGGCTCGAGTGGCTATTGCCAAATGGCAACAAGTTTGAGAAAGGAACCTGGAGAATTATTTTCTACTTTATTGAACTCTCGTGTGGTAGGGTGAGTTAACCAATGGCTGACTAATTAAGAGTTCCTTTCAAAAAAATTACTTATAGATACTAAAATATCAATTTTCATGAAAACCAAAAAAATATACAAGAAGAACCAAGGTTTGGGATTCTTAATATCATGTACAATCTTGAGAATAACGGTAAAAAAAAGTTAAGAGAACATATGAGTCAAAATAGTCATAAATCACCAGTGATTGACCAGCAAGAACTAATATTTGACCACAATTTTACCCAGTGGTTGACCACTTGATAAAAACAAATAAAACAAGTTTCTGAGCAAAACTGTAGATTTATTGATATAAAAAAAAAGTTTTGATTTTCAAACAGAATCTTATAAAAGAAGGATAATTTTTTAACTTGAACCTTTTCCAAAAATACTAGTTTTTTAACGAGTTGAAACTTTTTCACACGGGTTTGGACTACAATTTCCTTCAATTTCCGTATCATTTTTATATTTCTCTACTTCAGTCTCGATATTAAATTTTTGTATTTATTGTATTTACGTGTTGTATTTGATACGATTATTTTTTGAGTGAATTAAGTAAATATAAATAATTTAATAACTCAAATACAAATTGGTACAATGAAAATAACAATTATTATATACTACGTTTTTTTTTAACTGAGTTATTTTCTGCGCTGGAAACGTGGCTACTACTCATTGAAGTGCTGGAAATAGCGAAGGTGTTATTACTTGAACCTGTAGCGTTTTTAAAATTGGATCTCATCTTATTTATTATGTTTTGGTGATGTTGTTCATCTAACTGTAGGTGGGGTTTGATGGAATCGCTATCACCATGTCCTGTTATTTTAATAAGTTCTTATTCCGATACGACTTATTTCATTATGGTTGGGTAGAACGCATTCATTATTAGCACACGGGTTTGCTCCTTCCTGTGTGGTTTTGGTGAAAATAGGATTATATTGTATTCTACCAGTTGGAGTATCATCATTTCCAGTTTCCTTTTGAAAATAATGAGTCAAGCATGACGCTCCTTCATTTCCTCTCCACGCAAGTTCTACAGAAACAATTAAGAAAATTTTCATTTGTAATCCTTCCGCTGTATTTTCATCCCACGCTTCTATCATTGCTATGTACTCGGTAACTTTGAATGCTGATGTACTAACCTTTCTCTTGTCCGGTAACAATAGAAGTTCCCTTCTTTTTGAATTTCTTGCGTTTCGTGCGGCTAAAAATATGGGACTAGAGAATGGATCAATTACTCTATTAAACTCCTTCATATATTTTTCTTGTATTTGTTTTGCCGTTATGTTCCACAGCATTTTAACCACATTTTCTTTATTATTTTCTTCATTACCTTTTCGAATATTGAAAGCCCAATCTTTCAAAATGGATGCTATCATTTCAGTGGAAATTGATTCATTTAGTACATAGTTTCTTTCACTACAAAACATAAGAAATTGTTTCCATACGTATCTTTTTGTTTTCACTGTATGATGAGGCTCAGTATTTTGTATAGTTTCGTCTATTGCATTCAATGATCAATCTCCGAATCGACTCATTTTTGAACAATTATTGATAAACGTCAAAATTTGACGGTCCTGTTAGTTTGTGTATTGTTGTATATTAATGTCGATGTGGTTAATACGAAATTTTCGATTGGTGGAGCTACTCTATGTATAATCCGGTATTATCGAAATTATACAAGGTAACTTAACTGAATTGAACGTTCTGATTGGTTAAAATCACACGAAAAAAAAATCAGGACAATTTATCATTTTTGTTCGGAATAAAAATAATTTTTATCTGTTTGAACGGAATAATCTGCGACTGAAAGATAAACTTTAGTCAATATCTTCCATCGTTCAAGTTAACCTCTTGTGGGATATTCATTTTGAAAAGGGAAACATTCTCAATTGAATAGAAAGATGTTTCTATGAATTGAAAAATCCACGATAAAAATGAAGTTATTTTTTTTGAATATCTAACAGTAAACAACAACTTTCCGGGTAAAGCCACGCTGGACATTGAACTATATCTGATAGATGTTTTCTGTTTGATTATCACAAAAATAACTTGATTCTTATCGTGGATTTTTCAATTCACAGAAAAATCTCTCTCTATTCAATATTTAATTGAGAATGTTTACTTTTTAAAAAAATATTTTGCTTTGAATACACAATTTTTTCTGCCGCACAGCACATCAAAATAAAAAGTAAATCTCAAGATCACTATCGTGTTCGTTAATCCGTTGGTCTATCTGTCGAAATCATTTTTTCAGAGATCAATAGACCTACGTAGAAAATTGAAATTCGGTATGGTAATGACCTACAAGTAGCTTATTATCTATAAAAACATTTTTGAGAGGAGAACCTTCGATTATATGGGATATAATAAATATTCCAAAACAATATTTTTCAGAATTTTTATTGGTTGGTTTTGAAAATATTGATGAAAACAAGTCAGAACATTTTTCCAGTCTATCTCCGGAACGACTAAAACTAAAATCGTATAAAAATCAGTATACCTAGTTCTGATGGTTTAAAAAAAATCTAATATCTAAAATGAAGGCGCCGCGCGAGAATACACTTAGTTGAACAATTTGTGTGTAAACCATTTCCAAATAAATAAAAACGCATCTAAAAGAAGACGAATTGGTTGATTGCAATATTGTGATCAGTGAATCAGGAAGAATAAAATATATTTCAATTAGAGATTCGCAATAATAGCTGATTACTAGATGAATAATCAGAATATCCAATCTTCAAGTAATTGTAATCAGGGTCACTATGAATTGTATAACTAATATCAATTAATACTTTAAATCGAATTCCAATTAACATATGACCTGAAATTATATGGTGATTTAATTAATTGTCTTGCATTATTATGTGATAAAATGCAAACAGCAATAATTTCAACCTTGAATGATAGTTAATCATCCATTGGAGTATTGAGAAATTGAATGGATCTTGTGAAAGGGAATCCGAAAATTTTTCGTTGAATATATGGATATATATTCAACTTCCGAAAAATGAAGTTATGAAAGGTCAAATCTGTTGGTGATATCAATAACAGTAACAATGCAGCAAAAGAAAGCGAGTTATGAAAATTAGGGTTTTCCAATGTGTTTCACACATTATTTTTTCTTATTCTGATATGTGATCCTTTCTAATTCAAGTTAAAAATATTAAAAATATATATTCAAAAAAACCGAAGAACACGCTTTTAACGCACTAAAAATTAAAAAATAAGTTTAATATCCAACGACTATGCCGAAAAGCATGGGGTGCTTTTTGGTTACGTATCTTTGAGAAACATAAAACTTTTAGAGTAAGATCCCAGAGCCGCCAAACCTACCTCATTTTAGCAAAGCTGAAATCGAAAGTATGAATAGTGTGATATGTCTGACGATTTTGTTTTAATTTTCACTTTGAAATTGAGAATTGATTTAGTTTTGGGATGAATATCCAAATAAAAAAAACAAATCATTTCTCGATTTCGATGGGAAAAATAATAAATAAGTAAGTATTTTGGAAGTAATAAAAAACAAGCAGTTAGTAATTAGTAGATTTCAGCCACAAAAAATTGAAAAATAAATACTTTTTAACAAAAAATTAAACCGACGAAATACGGAACTGAAAAGTAAAAAATAAACCTTCTTAGTCTCAATAACTAAGCTCCTAAACTAATGAAAGTAACTAATTTTGAGTCGGCGCCAAACAAACAAGCAAATGAATTAGGTAAGGCGTAAAATGATGGCATCGAGTTGCGCGGTGGCATTCTGATAATTTTTTTTAAGTAATCTTCGTTGATTATTCGTTTGGCGCCGACTAAAAATTAGTTACATACATTAGTTCAGGAGCTTAGTTATTGAGACCAAGAAGGTTTATTTTATTTTTTACTCTTCAGTTCCGTATTTCGTCGGTTTAATTTTTTGTTAAAAAGTTTTTATTTTTCAATTTTTTGTGGCTGAAATCTACTTATTACTACCTACTTGTTTTTTTGATTACTTCCAAAATACTTACTTACCCACCTTACTTCAACTATTACCAGTTAAATAATATGATTATCTATTTTTACTATTTGTTGTAATATAAATTATTTTTGTTGTTCTGGTTGGTTTATTCCATTACTTTGTATATCATTCCATCCCCTCATAGAATATAATGATTTTGACGGATGTGGAATAATGACAGTAGCGATATGTCATTGTCAACTACATATGTGTGTGCCAATGTTCACAAGTGAAAAATCAATTATCCCCTATTTTTCCACCCGTAAGGGTGGATAACTTCATTCGCAATCCAAATGTGAGGTATACCCTATCTATTAAAAAAAGAATCATCCAAATCGAAGAACCCAGTACAAAGTTATGCCTGATAGAATCAGTTAACGGACCAGAATTCAGAGGGTGAGAGATCAATATCCCTCATTTTGCTACCCTTAGGGGTGGATTTCATCTCTTTAATTCAAATGGGACCAACTTCGAAGTACACCCTATCCACTGAAAGAAGAATTATCGGAATCGGACGTCTCAGTAAAAAGTTATGCGTGATCATACATATAAAAAAAAATATATACGCGTCGACTAGAGAATCTCCTCCTTTTTGGTTTCGTCGGTTAAAAATCGTCAGGCGCGGGAAGAAACTGTCGAAAGAGATCCTGTCACTCAAGAGACGGGACATCAGGACTGTGACTGAGCTCCTAACGGGTCACAATCACATGATCAAGCACATGGAACTCGTTGGGATCACAGACGATCCCATAAGCAGATGGTGCCTGGAAGATGACGAGACATCGTCGCACATCCTTACTGAGTGCCCCACTTTGGTGCACCAGAGGAAGATCAACCTGGGAAGCATAATTTTGAAACCAGGAGATGTCAAAGAGATTCAGCTGAGGAAACTGCTGAGTTTCGTCAGAGAAATCGGCATGCCCAGCTGATTCTAAAATCACGTGGGCGCACAATGGGCACAATTGAAGAGGTCTACGTGCACGGAGCTCCACGGAACCTGTCCATCACGTGCATATAAGTAGAAGAAGGTTTGTCACCCATTTCCATCTGATATTTGGTATTTTTCGGAGTTCTCTGATTTTTCTAGACGATTTTTAGATTTTCTAACCTTACTTTTCCCTTGCGCGATACCTGTGAAGTCGAGAATCGCGGAGCACACTCTAGATCGCAAAACAACTTCCACTCGCCACCGGTATGGAGAGAATGTGTGATCCCAACCTCACTTTTTGTGGTCCGTAAAAAACACAAACAAATAGTCAAGAGAACGAGTTAATATTTTATTGTCATCCACTGCTGAGTCATTTCCGAAGTTTCAAGTATGTAGCTCATAGGGAAGTTGGTTTTAAATCGATTGCAAGATTTGTACCGGACAGACACATAAAAATCATCAAAATCGGAATAGGTTCCGAGGTGAAAATATAGCGCTCCTCCACTAAATCCCTATATTGAAGTCGACTGTAAAACTCAACACCAACACACTTGATTCGACTCCAAACCACTGTCAAGGACTGGTGGCGTTCTTAGGTTAGGAGTCGAGTAAATGTGGAATGTGAATGTTCGCTATATTATATCTGCACAAATAATTAAATAGTTGTGAAACTAAGTAAATGTTTGTGAAGTTCTATAGTCCTCTTGATCTCTACGCCAGTAACCAGGCTGGATGACAACGGATTTGTCAGAAAGAGGGGACCCGTATCCAGTTTACCATTGCCGTGAAACGTGCATTCCAATCGATGCGAACTGTTTTTAGAACGTATAGTGAAGAAATTTCGGATGCAGTATCACCATGAGCGAGACTTATGCATCCGGCAGACGAAGTTCCGTAGTTACGTAACATTGTGTTACATAAGTGGAAGATGCTGGGTAAATTGCCTAACGGTATAGCCCATTGAAGGATGAAGAAAGAAAGAAAGAAAGAACACCAACACCCTTGTGCTTACATGTAGCATGTTTCTCAAAATGTGGAAAATCAAATGTCTCAAAATATCAGTTGAATATGAAGAAAAAATTCCCAACAAAATTCTAGAATTTTCAGTGAAATTGTGTCTCATCATTGAGCCATCTTCTGTGATTCGGATCTCAACGGTAAACGTCGAAAAATAATGTTGATTGTGAACTATAATATACTATCAATTTTAGTAAGTTTAGTGATCCAATTAAACATATAATATTGAGGAGGTTTGTTGGGATTTGGATCAATTTCGTTGTTGAAAAACTATTGTTTCCTTGCCAACGTTTCGAATTTTATTAAATTCTTCAGGGCTCAAAAATTAGTTTTTCCGAGTTGGATGTCAAAAAACTTTTTAACAAAAAATTAAACCGACGAAATACGGAACTGAAAAATAAAAAATAAAATAAACCTTCTTAGTCTCAATAACTAAGCTCCTGAACTAATGCAGGTAACTAATTTTGAGTCGGCGCCAAACAAACAAGCAAATGAATTAGGTAAGACGTAAAATGATGGCATCGAGTTGCGCGGTGACATTCTGATAATTTTTTTGAAGCAATTTAATGATCTTCGTTGATTGTTCGTTTGGCGCCGACTCAAAATCAGTTACTTACATTAGTTCAGGAGCTTAGTTATTGAGACTAAGAAGTTTTATTTTATTTTTTACTTTTCACTTCCGTATTTCGTCGGTTTAATTTTTTGTTAAAAAAATCTTATTTTAAATTTTTTTTTGCTGAAATTCACTAATTACTACCTACTTGTTTTTTGATCACTTCCAAAATACTTACTCACCCACCTTACTTCAACTATTACCAGTTAAATACTACTGTTACTATTTGTTGTAATATAAATTATTTTTGTTGTTCTGGTTATTTTATTTCATTACTTTGTATATAATTCCATCCTCTCATAGAATATAATGATTGTGACGGATGTAGGAGAACAAAAATAATGCAATAGCGATCGGTCATTGTCAACTACATATGTGTGCCAATGTTTACAAGTGAAAAATCAATTATTCCCCATTTTTCCACCCGTAAGGGTGGATAATTCCATTCGAAATCCAAATATGATCAACTATGAGGTATACCCTATCTAATAAAAAAAAACATCCAAATCGAAGAACCCAGCACAAAGCTATTTCCTGATAGAATCGGTTAACGGACCAGAGTTCAGAGGGTGAGTGATCAATATCCTTCATTTTGCTACCCTTAGGGGTGGATTTCATCTTTTAAATTCAAATGGGACCAACTTCGAAGTACACCCTATCCACTGAAGAAAGAATTATCGGAATCGGACGTCTCAGTAAAAAGTTATGCGTGGTAATACATAAAAAAAGATATAGCGTCGACTACAGAACCTCCTCCTTTTTGGTTTCGTCGGTTAATAAAAATTATATATAAACAGACATTCTAGATACAAACGAAAAACAATTTCACGGGACAACAGGTTTAACATCAAGTGCGTGACAAACGAATACTGAATGTCTGTTTGGGTATAATTTTTATTTAAATGCAACTGGAAAAAACTAATTTTTGAGCCCGGAAGATGAATTTAATAAAATTCGAAACGTTGGCAAGGAAACAATAGTTTTTCTTCAATATAATATACTATGTATATGATTATGAAACCCGATCAGATTCTGGGTCATATTTCAATCTACTATAATCGATCATGATGAATATGGAATAGGTTCTCATTTCCACACAATTATTGTGGCGGTAAAAATCAGGAAATATATCTTATTGCATCAAACGGACGATGACCAAAGACTGCTGTATTGACGGATACAACGAACCAACAACCTTGGATCACTTTCGCGTATGTCTGTGGAGAAACACATGTATAATGTTTTATCATTATTGTTCTCCGTTTAGCAATATTTTTATTCAGGGACGATCATTTTTTTACTTACATTTACTTCGACATTTATCGTAACCTACTTCAATCGACAGTTTTCTTGCAAGGTGCCATACGCTGTGTTGATGCGGTCATTCACTTTCCGTTATTAATGCATTGTTTATGTTCAAGTATATATGCGTTGTTTATTCTATATAATAAACTTTGCCAACGGGAGAAATCCGATTACAACATTTCCGATGACATGACATTCCGATGGCATAATGCAGAATTCCTCAGAGTGAATCATGACCTTTCCAACAAGAAGCCAGGAGAGTATAGCTTGTTTTGAATATATTTTTCGAAAAGTTTCCCTTTCTAATGTCATGAATTGGAACATATTTCGGCCAAGTCATCACTAATAATTCCTATAGGAAAAAGGGATAGAGAGAGAGAGAGAGAGAGATAGAGATTTATTAACTACGTACATATATAAATACATTTGTAGCAGGTCCTTGAAAAAAACATTTTTTTTTAATTAAAAGTTACAAGTTAAAAGAGTAAAACTAAGTTAAAAGAGTAAAACTAAATTTCCTACGGTGATACATCACATTACAACACAGGAATAAAATTAGGTTAACTCAGAACTAGTCATTGTAAACAATACATAAAGGGGTATAAAAAATGCATTGACAAACACATTAAAAGCCCATTAAAAGCCCAGATCATCCACGTTAAAATTATAGTTCAAAAAGTCCTTTACGGAGTACAAGCATTTCATCAGTAGACAAGATTTCACTGATCTCTTGATATTGTAAAAGGTCATATTTCTTATTTCCAAAGGTAATTTATTGTATAGGCTTATATTCAATGAATTTTTCTGTGATACAGAGAGTCTATATCTTGGTGTTTTCAAGAGGTTTCCTGACCTTGTTTGGTGCTGATGCGTGTCCGCTGAAAGAGCAAAATCTGATCTTTTTTTATATATTTCAAGCAGAGTGGAATATATGAACGCGGTAGGAAGAGGCATGATCTGGTGATGAATAAATAGAGCATGGCAGTGATCTCTGAAGCCCGCCCCTGATATTATTCGAATAACCCTTTTTTGTAAAACAAAAGTTTTGTTCGAATGGGACGAATTACCCCACAAGACAATTCCATAAGTCATAAGACTGTGAAAAAGTCCAAAATAGCTGGCTCTTACAGTATCTGCACCAACAAGGATTTTCAATCTGCGAATCAAGAACGTGACGCTTGATAATTTTTTCGACAGATTTTTCCACGTGACACATCCAGTTTAGTTTGTCATCAATGGATATACCAAGTAACTTGACACTTTCCCCACCTGTTAGTGAGGAGTTTGAAGATATAATAAGATTCTGATTTTTAGCAGAATTGAGCATAAGCTTGAACAGAACCACTCATCTGTCATTTGCAAGGTGAGTTTGGAAGAGTCAATCAGTTCCTCTAATTTACTATTACGATCTATCAGTGTGGTGTCGTCAGCAAAGAGAATAAATTTTTTCGGTAATATATGATAATATAAATCATTTATATACAGAATGAATAGGGTTGGTCCCAAAACAGAGCCTTGTGGAACCCCATGGACGATTTGTATTAATGCTGATTTGGTGCCTTCAACCGAAACACACTGAGATCGCCCATGCAAATATGACCTGAAAAATTCCAATGGAAGTCCACGAATGCCATAACAGAAAAGTTTATCAAGTAATATATCATGGGAAACACAATCGAAAGCTTTAGTCAGATCACAAAGCGTTAAGAAAGAATGCTCCCCCTTCTCGAGTCCATCAACTACATTTGCAATAACGCTCAGAATGGCTCTCGTAGTTGATTTATTTTTTCTAAAGCCAAATTGCTCAGGACACAGCAAGGAGTTTGTTTCCAGGTAGGATATCAACCTCGTTTTGACTAGCGCCTCTATGATTTTCGCGATAACTGGAATTATGGAAATGGGGCGAAAATTTTCTGGTAGGTGAGGATCCCCTTTTTTCAGCAATGGCAAAACAACTGAAATCTTCAGTGCATCTGGATAAACTCCTAGAGATAAGCAATCATTAATTAAAATTGAAAGTGGAGAAGCAATAATATCGGCTATACCTTTAATCACCGCGCTGTTCAGTTCATAGAAATCCGAACAACTTGAATCCTTCAAAGATTCAATTGTGTCCATCACTTCCTCGGGAGTTACAGGGAAAAAAGAGAAAGAATTTACAGGTGATCTGAGATTTTTCAAGTATTCCGTAGGTTCGTGATTCGTCTCAGGTAGAGACGAGATCAATTTTTCAGCAATATTGCTGAAATAATCATTGAATTCAGCTTCCGTGATGCTGGACTCCTTTTTTTTCCATGGATTTTGTTACACTCGAAGTTGATCAATCTCCAGGAGTCTCTGCTGATGTTCGAGGAATTTTTCAAAAAAGTTTCATACGCTAACCTTTTTGTTTCGATGATGGAATTCCTGTAATCCTTACGTAAGAAAGTGTATGCATCCCAGGTCACCTGATCCTTGTTGACATTATGAATCAGTTTCACGTTAGAGAGTGTCTGACGTTTGTTAACTAATTCTTCATTGAACCAGCAAACAGGCGATTTTTGTACATTGCAATCCCTGGTTATTTTCAGAGGAAATATCTTTTTTATATGGAGATTCAACGAATTAATAAAGTAATCAGTCACGGTGTTAGGATCCTTGATCAGAAAAATATCCCAACAAAGATTTTCGAGATCAAACCGTAACTTTTCAATACCGGAAAGGCTGATTTTTCTCTTACAAATAATTCTTTCCACGAGTTTTACATCGGAATTATAATACATCACTTGGCCCAGGTGATCTGATAAGTAGGGGTCCAGTACCTGAGTATCAAATTGATCAACGTCCAAATTGGTGATTATGTTATCAATGCAAGTGGAGCTAACTGTACCGATTCTCGTGACATCAGTGATTGTGATGAGTAGATCAAACGAAGTGAGTAAGTTTGTTAAAGTTGTTAAATTGGCTGAAGGGGCGATGAAACTCACATTAAAATCACCGGCTATGATGATGATGATTGTTTTTCAACACGTTATCGAGAAAGAAGCCAAACAAGCTCAGGAAACTCTCGAAGCTCTCGAGGTTGCCAGAGCATGATCTGTAAAGGGAAATAATTGTTACACCTGAAATTTCAATTCCACAAATTTCAAGGTCCATTTCACAGGACATGAAAACGGCTGACTGAAACGGCTGACTGAAACGGCTGACTGAAACTGGCGATAAATATAGGGCATTGCGGGTAGGAAAATAAAAGCAATTGACTACAGAGGTAAAGAAGGATCAAATACGAAAATGGATTTAAACTTGAAAGAGTTAAACATTTGAAAGGCTATCCAAGTGAAAGAAGAGCTTGTGGAGGTACAAGAAATATGCTATCCACTATGTAGGCAAGAGCGCTTGGGATATCGTACACAAAAATAATTTTATGATTTTTGGATCCCCTACGTCATGTTGATGCTGATGTGAAAAGGATTTCTCTTCAATATTCCCTTTAATCAATCAATGATGAATTTTGAATTTCTAATGCACGATGACTACTACAGAGCAAAGATGTGATAGCAGTTAAGACTTGCGTCTAGCTCGTGACTGTCATTTTCGTGCTCGATCTAGCATACAAGCCTTTGCACGCAATCATAATTAGGCAAAGGTTGACTTCATGCATATGCCGGGTATTCAAAATCAATCATCGAAATACAGTCTTCCTATGAATTGAATGTGAACTCACGCTCCTATAATTCCTTCATAGAAAAAGTTAAAATTGATTATTGAATTGGGCGTCATTTCAAATATCAGGGATGCGTCCCAGAATACTCATCTAGTTTTGCATGACGTGCTCTTTCGGAACCTTGCAGCTTGTTCATTTCGTTTCCGTTACCTGCCTAGTATTTTGTGATAACCTGTACAACATAGAATATATCACGATTGGAGAGTTTTTTTCATGTTTTATTTACTTCTGCTGCAGAAATAAGAGAAGTAGTAAAGCATATTTCATGAAATAAATATAAATATATATATATATATATATATATATATATATATATATATATATATATATTAGTGCTCGTCTGAAGTCCGTACTAACTTTTGAACCACCTAGTATATCGCAACGAAATTTGGAAGGCTCAACTAGGAGATAAAAACCTACTTTTTCATGAAAAAATCACAGCTAAAAGTTTTAAAATGGCGGATGAGCGCCATCTTCAATAATGTTTTCAAATAGAACACCCATATTATCCCATTTTCGAAATCTGCTCATAATTCTCAACAGTTTTCTCCAATACACTTTACTCCTAAATTCAATTGTTTTCGAAATATTAAAGTTTGAAAAGTGACCTTTTTGGTCAATTCAAACCCAACCAAAAACACTAATGTTGATTTCAATCAAGTTTGCATTGAAAAAAATCGTTGTCGCGGTAACATGTTGTTCACTGTCAAACTGAACTGCTAACTGTCAAAAAGTCTGTTGAACGCCTAAATCCTTTTATGAAAAGTGTGATCATGGCTCGTAGTTCAGACGATGAATTTGAAGTGGTTTTGATATTTGGAGAAGCTGGAAGAAATTATCATCTAGCAGTCCGTATGTTCTATGATAGAGAATCCTATTTCTAGGTCATATTTGCGCAAACTTTCAAATAAGCTCCGAGCAACTGGTACGCTGAAAGATGCTCCAAGATCAGGAAGACCACCTCTTTCAGAAGAAAAAAAGGTAGAAATGGTTGCTGAAATGGTAATCAATCCTACTCAGTCGACGTCTGCAGTTGCTGAATCATGTGGAGTAAGTTCAAAAAGTGTCCAAAGAGTCCTAAAAAAAAAAAAGTTCCATCCCTTGAAATTGAAAATCCTGCATGCTCTCACGGAGGAATTTTGTGAGTGGTTGACAAGAACAATTGAAGGAGAACGGGGCTTCCTAAAACGTGAATGTTTCGCAGACGAATGCACGTTTGTTCTTAATGGAAAAGTCAACAAACAGAATGTACGATACTGGAGCGATACTAATCCGCATATTTTTAGAGAGGGACATTACCAGTTTCCTAAAAAGGTGAATGTTTGGACCGCGCAATCGCGTTGTTGGACCGATTTTCATCAGAGGAGTTCTTTACAGAAATCTTTTAGAAACTGAAATTGAACCTCGAATAAGACAAATTGTATTAAACAATCAGAAAGAGTTTGAAAATCGTGAAATCATATTTCAGCAGTATGGGGCACCTCCCCATTTCGATCGCATGGCTAGAGAGTTCCTCAATACAAACTTTCCTGGGCGATGGATAGGTCGCAGGGGAAGTACAGAATGGCCACCAAGATCTCCGGATCTTACACCTCTAGATTTTTTCCTTCGGGGGTATCTCAAGTCAAAAATCTACGCCACTGAATGCCAAACAATAGAAGAGTTGGAACGCAGAATAATAGATACATGTGAAGAAATAGATGAACAGACTTTCATCAATGTGAGAGAAGTTATTTATAATGGTGCCCTGTATTGTCAAGATTTAGGAGGGGGCCACATTGAACACTAGATGAAATAAGTGTTGGGGTTAAATAAAAGTGTTATTCAAAAATAAATTATAATTTTTTAGCTAACTAATTTGTTTTGATTGTGAATTTACAGAACACATTCGTAGGCTTCGAGATTTTCCGGTAGCGGTACTGTTTAACCTTAATGAACTCTCTTCACGCCTCTTATCAGTCGAATTCATTGAGAGATTTGCCTACAAATTAATAACAAGGTTTAGTTAGCAAAATGTTTCACCGGAAGTGACCAAAATCCATACTTCATTTTGAACCGGAATGACACTTTTCAAATGTTAATATTTCGAAAACAATTGAATTTAGGAGTGTATTAGAGAAAACTGTTCAGAATTATGAGCAGATTTCGAAAATGGAATAATAAACGGGGTGTTCTATTTAAAAAAAATTGAAGATGGCGTTTAGCCGCCATTTTAAAACTTTTAGCTTTTTAGATCGTTTCTGCATATCGGAAAACCTAAAAATAGAATATGGCGGCAGCTTTTAAAAACTCATGGGGAATGGGTAAAAAGTTTTATTATTTTTTTTTATCCAATAGTCAAGATCACTAATTTCTGGAAAAAATACCACAATGTCCAGAACGATATGAAAAATGGTTTGATTTTTTTAATTTTTGTTGTCGAAGTAATTTTTCCAAAAAAAAATCCCACTGTTTGAACACTGCGGAAACCAGGATGTGACGTCACAAGTTCAGATCTATCGCCGATCGCCAAGAGCGTAAGTTAATTGCAGAGTTGCCAAGCGTTTTTCAATATTTTTTTGCAATGTTAGCAGGCCGAAAAAATAATGACATAGCACTTGGTATACAAACATCATTCAAGAATAATTAAATCAAGAACAGCTTCATTTCAATATAAGACGTGCTGACAAAAGTTCTATTTTATTCATAGGATGAAACAAATTTCCAATTAAAATAGTGACACTGGCAAATCGCCGATCGCCGAGAGTGCCAGGAATTACAGCGTTGCCAAGCGTAATTCATAATATTTTTCACAATGTGAGCAGGCCGAAAAAATTATGACAGCACTGGGTATACATACATATTATTCAAGAATAACTAAATCAAGATCAGCTATCAAATGAGAAGTCTTCATTTCAATATAACACATGCTGACACAAGTTCTGTTCAAATCATAGGATCAAACAGAATAACATTTCCTCAGAAGTTTCGCAAAATAGTGACACTGGCAGCTCGAGAAAATGACATATCAATGGACTCATGACATCAAAAGAAGCGGCAATAACGCTGTGTTTGAATGTCTCACTGAATTTGAGGGTTTTAGAGCAACGTTTATTCGATTATTACACAATATCTTCTAGGAAAAACTATGCATACATAATATTTTATCACTATATTTCAACTTTTTAACCGACGAAACCAAAAAGGAGGGGGTTCTCTAATCGACCCGTATATTTATTATTTATTTTTATGTATGATCACCCATAACTTTTTACTGAGACATCCGATTCCGATAATTCTTTTCTCAGTGGATAGGGTGTACATCGAGGTTAGTCCCATTTGAATATGAAAGATGAAATCCACCACTAAGGGAAGCAAAATGAAGGATATGGATCACTCACCCTCTGACTTCTGGTCCGTTAACCGATTCTATCAGGCATAACTTTGTACTGAGTTCTTCGATTTGGATGATTCTTTTTTTATTAGATAGGGGATACCTTATAGTTGATCATATTTGGATTATGAATGGAATTATCCACCCTTGCGGGTAGAAAAATAGGGAATAATTGATTTTTCACTTGTGAACATTGGCACACATATGTAGTTGACAATGACAGATCGCTAATGTCATTATTTTTGTTCTCCTACATCCGTCACAATCATTATATTCTATGAGAGGATGGAATTATATACAAAGTAATGAAATAAACTAACCAGAACAACAAAAATAATTTATATTACAACAAATAGTAAAAGTAGATAATCATATTATTTAACTGGTAATAGTTGAAGTAAGGTGGGTAAGTTTTGAAAGTAATCAAAAAACAAGAAGGGTAATAAGTAGATTTCGCCAAAAAAAAAAAAAATTTTTCAAAAAATTAAACCGACGAAATCGGAACTGAAAAGAAAAAATAAAAAAACCTTTTGTCTCAATAACTAAGTTCCTAAACTAATGTAAGTAACTAATTTTGAGTCGGCGCCAAACGAACAATCAACGAAGATTGAATTACTTCAAAAAAATTATCAGAATGTCACCGCGCAACTCGATGCCATCATTTTGCGCCTTACCTAATTCATTTGCTTGTTTGTTTGGCGCCGACTCAAAATTAGTTACTCACCTTAGTTTAGGAGCTCAGTTATTGAGACTAAGGTTTATTTAATTTTCTACTTTTCAGTTCCGTATTTCATCGGTTTAATTTTTTGTTAAAAAGTTTTTATTTTGTGAAATATTATCGTCCTACGTAATTCAGAAAATCCTTCAGACACCATTCAAAACTTCACATAGGAGAAAACTCTCTACAACAACCTTCTAGTCCACCTGCACATACTTCCTGAAGCCATAATTTCATGAAATGATATATTGTCGACAATTTTTTTCATGACTTCATGTGAAAATGAAACAATACCCAATTACCGATATCGAAGGTCTCGCAAATGCAAATCAAATGAATTACTTGTAGTGCTTTAATCTCAATTAACAATATTAAATTAATAAAGAAATGGGAGTTAATCGAGTCAAGGATTCCTTTCTTAAATTGGCTACCGGAAAGCTCCTTGAAATTATTCTTTTTGTGATTAACATTTATGGAACTACTGATTTTTCATGTCGTGATTACACAAATGCTAGATTATATGAATTGAGGTTTCAAGATGAAATAAATTTTTTTTTTTTTTTTTAAATGTTTCATGTCAGTTCAATTCCAATGTATGTCATATGAATGATGAATGAGTAGTTCGATTGTTTTTCGTATTCTAACAAAAGGGGGAGATGGAGGAGGTTTCCATTTATGAAGATTTTCTTGTACAATACAATAACAAAATAAAATCTTATAACTTCTGTTCACATCTGCCTCTTAGTCTGTTTATCGAATATCGAATATGAAAGACAGACGATTAACTGCTGCATCAGTGAATATTTTGGGTAGAAATCATAGAAATGCCACCATTGCGGACATCCCTTTCGACTTCCTTTCCTTCTGTATATACAAAAATGGATGTTTGCATATTATGTATGAGATTGATAAACTCCGACAGCGTTTAACCGATCGCCATGAAAATTGGTATATATTTGAACACGGAGAATACTTTTGCCCTATCCATTTTGCTATCACGGACGGAGATTGTGAATTTTTCGTCAAAATTCAAAAATTAAAGATGGCGGCTTCAAGATGGCGGACAAGTTTTGTGATTGGGGTCGGATTCGATTCAAAATTGGTATGTGGGGATTTTTATGTCGGAGATTATGAAAGTTTTGTCAAAATTTATAAATTTAAGATGGCGGCTCCAAAATGGCGGAGGAGTTTTGCGATTATGGTACGATTCTATTGAAAATTTGTATGTGGGGGTTTTCGTAGTCGGAGATTTAGAATTTTTTTGTCAAAATTTATGAAATTGAAAAGGCGACGCATGGAATTTTTGTTATAGAAAAAACAAAATGGTACTCCAAGTTGGCGGACGAGATCTAGATTCGATACAAAATTGGTATATGGGAGTTTTTAGGGTCGAAGATTATGAATTTTTCTTCAAAATTCATAAAATCAAAATGGCGGCTCCACGATGGCCTATGATCTCTGTGTCCGATTCTATACAAAATTGGAATGTGGGGAGATTATGAATTTTTTATCAAAATTCACAAATTTAAGATGGCGGACGAGTTTTGTAATTATGGCACGATTCTATTAGAAATTTGGTATGTCGGGGTTTTTGGGGTCGGAGATTATGAATGTAGTCGAAGATTATTGATTTTTAGTTGAAATTCATAAATTGAAGATGGCAATTCCAAGATGGCGGATGAGTTAATCTTTAGATGGTATCCTCATTGAAGGACTAGATAGCTCAGAACTCACAGGAAAAAGGCATCATAGTAACGATGCTTTATTTAACAAAAATGCATAAATTAAGGCGCACTAAGAAGCGCAAAATGAAATAATTCACAAAAAACCTTTTCAAAGACGAGCTTTTATTCAAATGCACTAAAAATTAAAAAATAATTGCTTTGGATGTGTGACGTAGGTTATTCCGTGAGTTATAGAGTCAAAAGCTTGTCGCTTTTGTATTCGAACTGAAAACCTTGCGCGACAATCTTTTGAATATACAGTGCTGGTCTAAAGTCCGTTCCCCCCCTACTAATTTTTGAACCACCTGGTATATCGCAACGACATTTGGAGGACTTAAATAGGAGATGAAAACCTATTTTTCATGAAAAAATCACTGCTTTTAACAAAAATGCATAAATTAAGGCGCACTAAGAAGCGCAAAATGAAATAATTCACAAAAAACCTTTTCAAAGACGAGCTTTTATTCAAATGCACTAAAAATTAAAAAATAATTGCTTTGGATGTGTGACGTAGGTTATTCCGTGAGTTATAGAGTCAAAAGCTTGTCGCTTTTGTATTCGAACTGAAAACCTTGCGCGACAATCTTTTGAATATACAGTGCTGGTCTAAAGTCCGTTCCCCCCCTACTAATTTTTGAACCACCTGGTATATCGCAACGACATTTGGAGGACTTAAATAGGAGATGAAAACCTATTTTTCATGAAAAAATCACTGCTAAAAGTTTCAAAATGGCGCTTGAGCGCCATCTTCAATAATTTTTTCAAATAGAACACCCCGTATATTATTGCATTTTTGAAATCTGCTCCTAATTCTCAACAGTTTTCTCCAATACATTTTACTCCTGAATCCAATTGTTTTCGAAATATTAACGTTTGAAAAGTGACATTCCGGTTTGAAATGAAGTATGGATTTTGGTCACTTCCGGTGAAACATTTTGCTAACTAATCGTTCTTACTAATTTGTAGTTAAATCTCTTAATGAATTCGACTAATAAGAGGCGTAAAGAGAGTTTATTGAGGATAAACAGTACCGCTTACCGGAAAATCTCGAAGCCTATGAATGTATTTTGTAAATTCACAATCAAAACAAATTAGTTAGCTAAAAAATTATAATTTATTTCTGAATAACACTTTTATTTAACCCCAAAAATTATTTCATCAAGTGTTCAATGTGGCCCCCTCCTAAATCTTGACAATAAAGTGCCCTATTATAAATAGCTTCTCTCACGTTGATGAAAGTCTGTTCATCTATTTCTTCATATGAATCTATTTTTCTGCGTTCCAACTCTTCTATTGTTTGGCATTCAGTGGCGTAGATTTTTGACTTCAGATACCCACAAAGGAAACAAATCTAGAGGTGTGAGATCCCGAGATCTTGGTGGCCATTCTGTACTTCCCCTGCGACCTATCCATCGCCCAGGAAAGTTTGTATCGATGAACTCTCTAGCCATGTGATGGAAATGGGGAGGTGCCCCATCCTGCTAAAACATGATTTCACAATTTCCAAATTCTTCCTGATTGTTTAATACAATTTGTCTTATTCGAGGTTCAATTTCAGTTTCTAAAAGATTTCTGTAAAGAACTCCTGTAAGATTGACTCTGATGAAAATCGGTCCAACAACGCGGTTGCCCAAAATCCCCGCCCAAACATTCACCTTTTTAGGAAACTGGGTATGTTCCTCTCTAAAAATATGCGGATTAGTAACGGTCCAGTATCGTACATTCTGTTTGTTGACTTTTCCATTGAGAAAAAACGTGCATTCGTCTGCGAAACTTACACGTTTAAGGAAGCCCCGTTCTCCTTCAATTGTTCTTGTTAACCACTCACAAAATTCAACCCTCCGGTCTGGATCATCCTCTGTGAGAGCATACAGGATTTTCATTTTATAGGGATGAAACTTTTCTTTTTTAGGACTCTTTGGACACTTGTTGAACTTACTCCACAGGATTCAGCAACTGCAGACGTCGACTGAGTCGGATTGATTACCATTTCAGCAACAATGTCTACCTTTTTTTCTTCTGAAAGAGGCGGGCTTCCTGATCTTGGAGCATCTTCCAGCGTACCAGTTGCTTGGAGCTTCTTTAAAAGTTTGCGCAAATATGACCTCGAAATAGGATTCTCGGGAAATCTATCATTAAACATACGGACTGCTAGAAGATGATAATTTCTTTCAGCTTCTCCAAATATCAAAACTGCTTCAAATGTATCGTCTAAACTACGAGCATAAAAGGATTTAGGCGCTCAACAGACTATTTGACAGTTAGCAGTTCAGTTTCACAGTAAACAAGATTTTTTCCAATGCAAACTTGATTGAAAGCAACATAAGTGTATTTGGTTGGGTTTGAAATGACCAAAATGTCACTTTTCAAACGTTAATATTTCGAAAACAATTGCATTTAGGAGTAAAGTGATGGGAGAAAACTGTTGAGATTTATGAGCAGATTTCGAAAATAGGGTGTTTTATTTGAAAAAAATATTGAAGATGGCGCTCAGTCGCCATTTTGAAACTTTTAGCTGTTATTTTTTCATGAAGAAGTAGGTTTTGATCTCCTATTTGAGCTCTCCAAATTTCGTTGCGATATACCAGGTGGTTCAAAAATCAGTAGGGGGGAACGGACTTTAGACGAGCACTGTATAAGTCACGGAATAACCTACGTCACGCATCCAAGGCAATTATTTTTTACTTTTTAGTGCATTTGAATGAAAGCTTGACTTCAAAAAGGTTTTTCATTGATTATTTTATTTTAACAGCTAATCAGATTTTTATTTGAATTTTATAGTTTTGGTTAGCCATTATAATAAAAAGCTCTGCATTATTTAACTCACTATATCATTCCCTATGTGATCTTTCACAACAATCATTCAATTATTTTGTCATTGTTTGTTATAAATATGCCCTGAATTGGGTTTGGCCCGTCTGTAAATAAATATAGATAAATAAAAATAAAACACCCCGTCCATTTTCGAAATCTGCTCATGATTCTCAACAGTTTTTTTCAATACACTTCACACCTAAAATCAATTGTTTTCGAAATATTAACGTTTGAAAAGTGACATTTTGGTCATTTCAAACCCAACCAAATACACTAATGTTGCTTTCAATCAAGTTTGCATTGGAAAAAATCTTGTTTACTGTGAAACTGAACTGCTAACTGTCAAATAGTCTGTTGAGCGCCTAAATCCTTTTATGCTCGTAGTTTAGACGATACATTTGAAGCAGTTTTGATATTTGGAGAAGCTGAAAGAAATTATCATCTAGCAGTCCGTATGTTCAATGATAGATTTCCCGAAAATCCAATTTCGAGGTCATATTTGCGCAAACTTTTAAATAATCTCCAAGCACGCTGTGAGATGCTCCAAGATCAGGAAGACCGCCCCTTTCAGAAGAAAAAAACGTAGAAATTGTTGTTGAAATGGTAATCAATCCGACTCAGTCGACGTCTGCAGTTGCTGAATATTGTGGAGTAAGTTCAAAAAGTGTCCAAAGAGTCCTAAAAAAACCTACGTCACATATCCAAGGCAATTATTTTTTACTTTTTAGTGCATTTGAATAAAAGCTTGTCTTTAAAAAGGTTTTTCATTAATTATTTTATTTTAACAGCTAATCAGATTTTTGTTTAAATTTTATACTTTTGGTTAGCCATTATAATAAAAAGCACTGCATTATTTAACTCACTATATTATTCCCTATGTAATCTTTCACAACAATTATTCAATTATTTTGTCATTGTTTGTTATAAATATGCCCTGAATTGGGTTTGGTCCGTCTGTAAATAAGTATAGATAAATAAAAATAAAAAGATTTGCACAGTATTCTTCTTCAGCTTCTACTTTCACTTCTGTGTAAATTTTTTTAACTGTATTCCATCTCTCCCCCAATTTTTCCCGTTTCCTTCTTATTCAAATACATGGTCACTTTTTCCTAACTGGACTTTCAGTGTATATGTTTTGTTTTATTACGGGACGAAATTCTTCGTAACCTATCACTTTCTACAAAGAAAAATTATTTTAATTTTCAACCTAAACTGGGTAACGGCTGGACCCTGTTATTTCAAACTTCAAATCTATGTGAAATTGTTTTGCTAATGTTAGTTCAAAATAGAGTTTGTTTGGAAATAAATCTGTCTAATAAAAAATCTATTAATATCTGATTAAATGTATTACCGAAACAAGTTTCACTCAATGATTTACTATTCAAGGTCGAAAGCAATCGTTGTCTAAGGTCAGTGAATGAATAGGTCAATTGCCCCACACAAAATAAACAGCCGATATTATTCGAAGTTGCACATGAATATTAATTTTATATGAACTACTGTGTGTACAGTTTTAGCCAAAACAGGATTAATTTCATATAGATAGATATAAACTATCACTAAACATATTTTATGCCAACGTAATATACAGAAGGAAGGAAACATTTTAATAATAATAATAAATATGCTTTGTTGTCTCAATTAATCTGTTCTTTTCCTCAAAGACATTGAGCAGATAAAATATGAAAATAATGTTGGTTCTTGAACTTCTGTGGAGTGTTCTTTCAATTTCATTTTGAGTTGTTTCGAAAATAGTAAGAAAATATACCTTCGGCTCATATTTTCATCAATATGTTTACCTGTCATTCTGCCTCTCCGATTTCTTGTCGGTAATGAAGGATGAATCGTTTATTATATTAGATTCAAGATTTGATATCAATTTTATACAATAATCCCCAGAATTATGAGAATAATGAAGAAGAGGAATAATCCCGCCCTGTGATGCATCAAATAATTCATGTGAATTAATTAATATATGAAAAAAATAAAGTAAAAAACATTATTAAAAAAATTTAAAATTATGTTAACAATATTTTACTGTTTACGGGGTGGATGAAAACAGGAATTTTGAGGAAACATACCTACTGTTTATTTATATTATGATGGGAATAACCTGTACGATATTGACTGAAAAAGTAGTATCTTCCCAGTCTAAAACCTTAAACACTGAACATTATTATGATGATAATTGTGAATACGAGTTTAGGTGTGGTAATCATCAAGTAGAAAAAAAACTATTGACAAACAAAGCTTGAGGTGTATACAAAACATAAGATATAGTAAAAACATGAAATAATTCGTGTGTCCTCTTATGGATAGTAAGGAAAAACATAAACGAATAGTGTAGACATAACTAACATAAAAAAATACATGAAATATAAAACATGGTGTGTGCAGTTAATATAATGATTAGAAGAATTCCTGCAACGAGTAGTAGGGTCTCTCAGAAAGATAACTTTTGACTACTTTTCTGAACTGATTTTCATTCAAGTTTACCGTCCTAATATCAACTGGTAAGTGATTATACATCTTGCCACCATTATAGAAAATAGAGTCTCTGGTGAGATTTTCAGTAGGTAATGGTAGTATCAGTCTGTGACTATTGTTGCGGGTAACATATTGATTGGGAGTTGAGGAAAATTTTGATTTGTGTTTATTTACCAGACAGACCGACTCCAAAATCAATAATGCGATAACCGTAAGTATTTTGTTACCTGTGAAAATATCTCTACATGACTCGCAATTTTTTTTTTTTTTAATTTAATTTATTTTTTTATTTAAAAAAATCCGATCTTATAAATGTTCCTAATGGACCTTTTCTGAAGAATGAGCAATTCGTTGAGTAGTGTTGCGTTACACATTTTCCAAAAAGGTATTCCATAGCGTAGATGAGAATCTAAAAGAGCGTAATATACCATTTTGGCAGTGACTGGTCCTAGTTCATTAGAAATTACTCTCACTGCATAACATCCAGAAGAGATCTTGCTTTTGAGTTGTTTAACATGGTCATCCAATTTAAGATCTTTGTCTATCAGCACTCCCAGAAATTTAGTGCCATCTTTATTTTCTATTACGTCTTTGCCAAACGAAGGTTCCTCGATCGAGCATCTGAAGGATATTAAGTGGGTTTTTTCTGTGTTGAGAGATAATTTCTTCCACAGCTTTCAAGTCTGCAGTTATTATATCATGCAGCTCAAGGTCTTCTTACTTTTCCACAGTATAGTGGTATCATCTGCAAAGAGAGTGAATTTTCCAGATATCTTGGTTTTTAGTGAGGTCGATAACATATAATAGGAAGAGAATGGGGCCGAGTACAGATCCTTGTGGGAAACCTGACGAGATTTCCGTTTTATTCGAAAATTCCGTTGTTTTAACCATCTGATAACGCCCAGAAAGATATGAATCGAACCATATGAGAGTCACACCTCGGCAGCCATAGAGTTGAAGTTTTCTCAATAGTATCTTGTGATCAACACACTCGAACGCCTTTGTCAGATCACAAAATACTGCTGCTGTTGTCTCTCCAGCATTTATCTCGGAATAGACCTCATAGAGGAATGAGAAAATTGCATCATTCGTGTTTTTTTTTTTGTCTTAAAAACCAAACTGATTTTCACTAATAATTTTATGTAAATTTAGGAATTCTAACAGACGCTTCTTCACTATTTATCGATGATTTTGGCAATGGTTGGAATAAGAGAGATAGGCCGAAAATTAGAAGGATCATCCAGATCACCGCCTTTGTGCAGGGGAATAACAACTGACGTTTTTAAGACGGATGGAAATTCGCCAGTACGGAAGGAGATATTTATTAGTGATACCAATACGTTGAGGGCTCATATAGGATGATTTTGATTGAGATTTCATCATAGCCCGCAGGGTTCTTGTTTTTGATATCTTTCAGGATTTCTATTAGTTCATGAATGTCGGTATCATACAATATAAGGCTTTCACTAATTGTGTATTGTTCCAGGTTTTTCAATGGATCATGTGTGGGAGTTATTTTCTCACTTAGGTTTTGGGCAATAATGCTTATAATAAGTTGATTTCAAATATAGAAATGATGAGAATTTTCCTTTCTTGCATTTACGGAGATATTATCTGAATAAATTATTTCAGTTTTCATTCTCATTTAATTTCATCAAGCTGAATTTGTGAATGAATTCCATAAAATCGTCACGTGGTGATCTCTATTACTGACTGAAAAAATTAATACCCCGCTCTGGAAAAAATTGAGTTTTGTGCTATTCGATATGATGATGAATTTTGGTCTGATAGACTAAAATAGACTGGATAAATAATTTTTAAAAAATTGCATTGTATTTTTATCGAAGTCGCCAACCATATCAATAACTGACAGAGCTATCTTTTTTTTTATGTAGATAAAAAAGATGTCAATTCCTTATACTCTAATTAATATTTTTTTGACTGCATACATTTTTTTTCTGCAACACGTGCCTTGAGTCCAGTGGTAACATATTAAAGCAAACGAATTCCATGCAAAAGTTATGAAGACACTCTAAGGAAGCTGAAAAAATAAATAAATACACACATTTTTTTTTCTCCAAAAATATGAATGATGAAAATCATTCTACCCTTATTATTCTCCTAACATGCTATGTTTCTCTCTGCTATTTAGTACTCCACGTATTTCTCTCCTTATATAGGCTCAGACTGATGTTTTTGTCAATCAAGAAGGCATGTCAACAAAAAAAATTGAATCGGGTCATATGTAACAAAATTCATTTGCCATACTAGCGCTTCCATCATTCATGATAACCTTTTTGCGTGGATTTTTTAAATAAAAAAAGTATATTTAATATTCAATTGAGACTGTTTTCCTTTTCAACGTCTTTAATGTTGGCGCACCATTTTTTTTCTCTACCTGAAATTAATCAACCGCAATCCTCAAAATTATCGTTGAGCTGAATCGCACCCTAATGAAAAATAGACGGAAGGAGTGATATTCCTGAAATATTATTTCAAAATATCAACCAAATATTATATAATGTTCTCTGTCCATTCATTCAGTTTCCTTTTAGTATTATTTATTGTCTTATTTTCTATTGTACAATAGATTAGACATTGTCAAAAGATAGATACAAAAAAAAATACATATACAGGACAAATAGTTATTTACATAACATTTCCAGACATATATACAGAATACAAAATAGTATTGATTTGGCAAAATACATAATAATAATAAAAAAAATTAATAGCATTTAAAGATTGCTAGACGAATGCATTTCCTAGGTGTTATCAAGGTAACTTTCAAATTCTTTCAAATTATAAAAACACTCGTCATGAAGGATCTTCTTTAACCTTCTCTTAAATATAGCATATGATTCGCTATCCTTAACGATAGCCGGAAGTTTAATGTAATATCGAATGCCAGCATTGTTGGGAGCTTTTTTCCTGAACGAATGATTCATTCTCCCTATGACAAAATATTTTTCTGTCTTGTATCATAATTATGGATGTCACTTTTTTTCATTAGTTTATCTTTATTGATATATATGTAACTGAGCAATTTTAGTAAGTAAATTGAAGAGACTGTTAAGATTTTATACTGCTTGAAAATTTCGCGACAAGAAGTTCTATAGGGTAGATTGAATATTAATCTTAGTATTCTTTTTTTTTTAAACAAAAACTCTTTGCACATCACGTCCCTGACCCCAGATTATGACGCTGTAGCTAATAGCAGAGTAAGCCTAGGCATAGTATATGTTCAAAAGGGAGTTTCTGTCTAGCATGGACTTTAATACGGTCAATAAGTAGAAATATTGAATAATCGTTTTACAAACACCATCAATCTGTTTCTCCCATTTAAAATCACCGCAAAACGTTGTTTCCAAGAACTTCCGATTTAGATGTTTCAATGGTGGATCCATTGAATGGAGTTTATATTGAGCTTATTTCTTGAACAACAATTTTCAAATTCAATAAAAGTTTTGTCAATTTTTTTGAGTAGGTTATGGTCCGAATGATCAGTTATAACCATGCAGGTATCGTCAGCATACATAAATACTTCAGCTTGCGTTATATAATGAGATAAGTCGTTGACGTATAATAAGAGAATTAATGGTCCAAGGACACTGCCTTGTGGGGTACCAATATCAATATCATACTCTTTGGAGATGACCTCGTCAATTTTCAAGACTATTTTTCTCTTTTCTAGGTAGGAGAGAAACCAATCGTTAAAACAAAAGATTTGTCAACCGTGTCGAAAGCTCTTGTCAAATCAAATAAAACAGACCCGGATTAATTACCACTATCTAGTTGTTTATTAATATATTCTGTATAACCAACTATACTAGTTTCAGTCGAAAAACCTTGTCTGAAACCATGCTGACAATTTGTAAGTAATTTGAATGACTTCAGATAATACTCTACTCTTTTAAAAACAAGTTTTTGTATCATTTTAGAAAATACACTCAGTATCCTTTTTAAATAATAAAATTATGGGGGCAATTTTAAGGCTTGCGTAATAGAACTGTTTATAATGTGGGTAAGTATTGGAGCGATTATCTCTTTAGATTGATTTATAACGTTAATTGGAATCTCGTCTAGGCCAGTAGATTTTTTATTTGGTAAAAGTTGAATAGCGTCGATGATTTCTAGTTCCGTAACGGAAGCAAAAAACATTGTTTGAGGAGCCAAACTACTTTTGGTACAATTAGTACTGGCATTATCACCAAAGTGATCGGAAATCTTTTTATGTATGCCTGAAGATAGAAACTCGCCAAAAGCTGCCGCTTGATCCTCTGGATTTCTTAAATGTTCATAATTTCTTTAATATTAGTACTTCTCCGTTTACCCTTAACGCCATTTACAAAATTCCAAGCTGTTCTATTTCTGTTATTTGAATGATCGATAATATTATTATAATGAAGTTTATTTTCAGAGACGGCTTGTTTATTTATTTATTTTTTCAGTTTTTTATAATTTTCGTTTATATTATTGTTATGAATTGTATGAAGTCGGTATTATGAAAACAATTGTTAATACTATGAAAAATCTGTTTCCGTGACTGTTTCTCAATAAAAATGGATGTGAATAATATATCGACCAATATTTATTTCAGGAAAATGGGAAGTTTACCCCAATTATCAATTGTCAAAGGACCAACAAAACAGCTCAAAATCAACACCCTCCACAACATTTTTGAGAACATCGCAACAGGAGACTATGAAAATAACACTGCGCTTATTTTTGAATGTAAGTATCTATTGAAATCAAAACGGAGATATGCACCGAGAAAAAACTTTAATAACTACTAATAAAACTTTAATATTGGCAATCAAAAAAAGCATCCGTATTGGGCACTGGGTCTCACTTTAATTGTCACTAGGAAAAAAAAGACCCTGACAGTGTTTAATTGCCATTATCAAACTGAAATTCAAATATAAAGTGGTGTTACCTGCTATAAAATCAGGTACTTACAGTAATGATACAAAGTTTTTGCCCTAAATATATATTTTGATTATTGTCGGTTTTATTTGGTATAAGGAAAAAGATATTTGTCAATATTGATTGGTACTATCAATTGATTTTACTTATTGATAATCAACACCGTCATTGTGGTAATGAAAATAACTATTTGCAATTATTAAACCATACATTTATGACAAACACATGATGTCATTGGTACAATAAAAAAATGACAGTAAATAACTTTACCACTTACGGCCATGAAATTGATTACTTACGTCAATTAATTATTTTGCTTGGAAAATTCCAAATACAGGGTTTTCAAAAACTTTGGTTCAAATTGAAACTGGAGATTCCCTTTGAGAAAATGAGTAGGACTCATTATTTTTCCTCAGGGGTGCTAAGTTGCATGCAGATCAAGAGTATTGAATTAAGTGAAGTGTTCAAAAACATTTTATCAAACACTACAAAATTCAATATTCTTGATGGAATATTTTCTTCAAATGAAAAGTATGACTGTGTGCACATATCGATAAAATCGATGAAAGGAAATTATATTTCGTGCATAAAATAATTTATTAAAATCGTAGCAAAGCGCTTTCGACCGTTAGGTCATCATCAGTGCGTACCTGAAAGTAAGTAATATTGATAGAATAAGTTACTGAAAAGTTTTTTTTTGAGAAAGAAAATTGACATATTTTAAATGTGAGGTTACTTACTCGTCAGTTGTACAAGAAGCCAAAAAGACCATAAAATATCTCATGATCAATGAAAGTTATATAGGTTTACGTGACACACATGTTAAAATACATATTCTAGGCCAGGATGAACATTGATATCACAATTTTTCCTTCTCTTTTAAAACTTTTCAGTTACTTATTCTATCAATATTACTTACTTTCAGGTACGCACTGATGATGACCTAACGGTCGAAAGCGCTTTGCTACGATTTTAATAAATTATTTTATGCACGAAATACAATTTTCTTTCATCGATATTTCCTTCAACTCTAACATGCTGAAAATATCTGCAAAACCATTAAGATAAAATAGCAGTGCCATTCATTCGTCAAGAGAAATCTTAATCAGTTTCAAATTGACACCATGGTTATGAAACACCCTGTACATTCCACCAGATAGAAATGTTAAATAAAACGTTTCAAATATCAAAATGATGTGCATAATGCTTCCGGTCAGCAAGAGTATCATTTTTGACTTATATAGTGCCCGCAAAAAAGCAGGTGCCAATGATGGAATAAGTAATAAATTGTAACAAATAAGTATTTGATGATAAAACAACCATTTTCAATTGCACTATCAGTTTCATTATCCTCGTGGATAATTTTGATAGGATTTATTGCTCAGATGCATTCACTTTGCTTCAACTATTTCCAATGAAAGAATATCCCTGAAACTTTCAAGATGCAGAGGCTAGAGTTCGAACAATTTAATTGAACCAAAAGTCTAATTTTGTATTTCGTGCAATTTAATATTTTTCAATCGCAGAGCGCTTTCAACCAATAAGGTCATATTCAGTGCGACGTCAGTGAATGACAGATGTTTGAATGTTATTTCAACTAATTGTCAAAGTATCACTTACTCGTTAGACAAAAACAGGGGGGACCCGTAAAATACAGACATTCATTCACAGAGTTAAAATGTATAAAATTGTGACGAACAGTGTAAAACATAAAATCTTAAAATTAAATAAAATAAATTGAGATTTTCTGTCTCACACTGTTAGTCACAATTTCATACATTTCAACTCTGTGAATGAATGTCTGTATTTTATAGGTCCCCCCTGTTCTTAACTGACGTGTAAGTGATACTTTGACAATTAGTTGAAATAACACAAACATCTATCATTCACTTACTTCGCAGGCAAGCTAGATCAGGGTCGATAATTTTTGAAACCAGAAAAAAGAATAGTAGGATTAAACCCATTGGAAAAGGAAGAGAGTATAACAAAAATTAAAGGAAAAATAATTTACGGGCGATCTGAGGTCGGGAAGTGGAAGGGGTGAGTTTTTGAGGGTAAAAAACGGTTTATCTCGATTTCCGGCAAAACTACGAGTCCTATGGAAAAAAGTTGAATAGCAAAGTTGTAGGTAATGAAAAGATCTACAACTTTGGTATTCACTTTTTTTTCGCATAATCTCAAAATGTATGGTTTTTTATTTTTATCTTTAACAAAAAAATATTTTTTTTTCCCGAAATTTGGTGAAAACGTACCTTTTTATGTCCCAAACACACTGTAATTTTTTTGATTTAAAATATTAATTTTTCCACCTTATTTTGACATAATATCGAAAAAGCACCCTAATTTTCAATCAGAAATTCTCCCGTCAAATTATCAGGTTTTTAAAAAAAGTCGGTGGGATTTTTGTTCGTTGAAATCTCTACTTTCTGACGGTGTGAAAAAAATATACATTACTATGGCAAAGAAATAACAGGTAGTTAAGGCCCAGACCCTCCTAGCCTCTTCCCCACTTCTCTATGAAATACCTTTTGATGGGCTAAAATTTTCCGTAGGTCACTCAGGTATATAAGTTATCTTGAAATACCAATAAATAGGCATCTACGCATATAATTTAAAGAAGATTCTACAACTTTCTCAAAATATTGTAGATATCTTATTGAATTCGGATTCGAGTTTTTTTCGTTTCTTTGCATTTCTACTTTTTTTTTATACCATCAGAAAGTAGAGATTTCAACGAACAAAAAGCCCACCGACTTTTTTAAAAAACCTGATATTTTGACGGGAGAATTTTCGATTGAAAATTAGGGTCCTTTTTCGATATTAAGTCAAAATAAGTTGAAAAAATTTATATTTCAAATCAAAAAAATCACTGTGTGTTCGGGACATAAAAAGGTAAATTTTTACTGAATTTCGTGAAAAATTGGTTATTTGAATTTTTCACATAAATTTTGAGGTTATGTGAAAAAAGTGTGGTAACAAAAGTTGTAGATTTTTCTATACAACTTTTCCATTTAACTTTTTTCCATAGGACTTGTAGTTTTGCCGGAAATCGAGATAAACCGTTTTTTACCCTTAAAACTCACCCCCCTTCCACTTCCCGACCTCAGATCGCCCGTTAATTATTTTTCCTTTCATTTTTGTTATATTCTCTTCCTTTTCCAATGGGTTTCATCCTACTATTATTTTTTTTCACTTTTTACCATTTTCAAAGGCTTCATTCAGCCCTGGTCTATTCCTACTCTGATAATAAAAGTCCAAAAGTAAAATTCCGTAAATTAATTAGTTTGGTCTACAGGGTGTGTGAAAGTACAAAATTTAATTTACTGGAAATCAATTGTCTAGGTCTATCGGTGAGGGTTGTATACAGGGTGATTCAAAAGTTGAAAGCGTTCTGCGATTGGAAAATATTAAACTGCAGGAAATACAAAATGAGACTTTTGGTTCTGCCCCGTGCATACATCCCTACTACTCCCACTACTGCCAATTTAATTCAAAACTAACTTGAAAGGCAAGGATATGAAAAATGATGAAATAATAGAAATTGATTTTTATGTCTTCTTTTCATTTGGTTGCACCAATAAATCTACAAACTAAAAATTATTTTTTCAACAGAATGTGTTATTAAAATACACAGGGTGAGTCAGAATGAGACCGATATACTCCGACTACAGATTCCTCACCTCATTTCGAGGTGAAAAGTTGCTATCAAGGTATGTCCTAAAACGCATCCCCTCTGAGATACAGGGTATCGAAAGTGTTGAAATTTATAATACAATAGCTGTAAGTTCCTTAAGATATATTACCTCGCCTTGTACATGAAAAACAATAGTTGATAGTTGTCATAATGAATTTGAGATTGTCATCGTATTTTCATCTTTCGTCTCCAAATATTGGAATGTGAGTTATTTTTCCATTGCCTGAAATCCATTAGAAAGTACGATAAAATTAAGATTTAATTTGTTTTCTCCAAAATTCCTGAAGGAAAAATTTTGAAACTTGTACACTAATCAAGGTTTATCAACGTGCTAATTTGAATTTATAATTTTTCATTTTCGTAAACCAGTGGCGTAATAACGATGTTATGTGGTCATATGTTCCTTCATATTTTCTTGGGACAAATGAGCGTTTGACATCAGTTCGGCTCATCAACCTAAAAGTCATAACATTCCATGTGCCCAAAAGTGAAGGTTTATGAGATAATTGAGAAAAACTGAAGATATTTCCTTAGTAGAGACATAATTTCCTATGTGCATTAATCGCATAATGCTAATTTCTTACAACATATCGGAATATGTGTCAACCTCCAGAACATTTTTTAATGTTGGGAGAATCGGAAACATAGTACGGGTGAGTCGAAATGAGACCGATAACTCAATTTTTTCATTCATCATATTTTTTGATCGAATCGATGTCGCCATACTTTTTTTTTAAGAGGATGAATTGTTCTTAAAAAATTACCCCTCTCCATAGATTACAAGAGTCATAACTAACGAAAAATTCTTCATAAATTTATCGATATATCACAGTTGCGTTTTTATTTTAAAGAAAAAAGGGGAAAGAAAAAGGCATCCGAAAAATATTATATATCGAGGCTAATCGACACGATATCTTTCCGTATTCTCGTTATTATTGCTAACGCCCCTTTGAAAAATTTGTTTTCGTCTCGTTGCGCCCGATCGAAAAGCCAAATTAAATTTTCCGATAAAGTTAATTCACTGGTATGTTACCATACTTCCTTGTATATGATTATTTTGACAGATCAACTGACCAACAAACCCAACCTAAAATTCATAATACTCCACTTAGATAAGAGTTAAGGTCTGAAATAATGTTTGCGACAAACTGAAGCTAAGTACTCTTAATTTGTTGAAGTTTATGTTGGAGTATCATTATCAAAGCCATTTCTGATTGAATTATCTAGGAAAATATTATCCAATCAACATGTTTTTGATGAAGAAAAACATGTATTGTGTATTAATATCTACTTAGATGATTTCATTCGATTCGTGATAACTAGTTGCAAAGTCGAGCCTTTCATGCTAGTTTGTTGTAGGCTGTTCAGTACACCATTGATCAACGCATAAAACATACAGGAAATATGGAACTAAAAAGAAACGTAGCCTTTTTTCATTGTTACCGGTAGAAACACACTGATGTATCGATACTTACATTAGACATAATTCACGGTAACCCAAAACAGTGTGTATTATTGTTAAGTCATCATTTCAGTCAGTGAACATCGTTTCAAAATGAATTATTCATTTAAAGAATATACAGATATGCATTTCGTTTAAGGTGAAAGTGGGGGAAATGCCAGAGCCACTGCTGAATTATATCAACATAGATATCCAAACAGACATCATCCACATTTCACTACTTTTATAGCTGTGCATCGACGATTGAAGGAAACGGGGTCCTTTAAATTCAGTAAACACCATTGTAGCGCGAATAGAACAAGAAGAGATAATGTTACGGAAGAACAAATTCTTGAACGATCAGCAGCAGATCCTTCCACCAGTACTCGGGCTATTTCGTATAGGTTACAAGTGTCACAATCAACAGTAAGTCGGGTAGCACGTGAACAACTATTGTATCCAAGGTGATGGCCCTAGATGCTGATTATTATGGCTCTCGTAGATTTTTTTGTGAATGGTTTTTGAGGATGTATGAAGGAGCAAACGACTTTTCTAGATATGTTCTATTCATGGATGAGGCATGTTTCACAAGAGATGGATATTTCAGTAGATATAGGCATTTATGGGATGAGCTAAATCCGCATGGAATGTTTCGAAAAGGCTACCAACAAAAGTTTTCAGTGAATATTTGGGTAGGAATTATCGAAAATCTTATCGTTGGACCATATCTTCTTCCTCCCCGTTTGAATGGACAGAACCACCGAGTGTTTCTTGAACATGTTTTACCTGGCCACTTGAAGACGTACCTCTATTGGTTTGCCAAAGAATGTGGTATCAATTTGACGGAGCACCGGCCCATTTCCAACGAATCGTTCGTCAATTTATTGATCAAACATTCCATGATCGGTGGATAGGTAGACGTGGTCCCATACATTGGCCTGCCGGCTCTCCGGATTTAACTTCACTAGACTTTTTTTGTGGGGATACCTTGAATCCCTAGTGTATGAAACACCTGTAGAATCTGTGGAAGATTTACGGCAAGAATTTTAGCAGCATACACGTTAATACAGGATACACCAGGAATATTCCAAAGCGTGCGACAGTCGATGATACGGAGATGCCAATTGTGTATTGAACAAAGTGGTGGTCCATTTGAACATTCGCTTTAATGCCTTGTTTGTACCCACTAAAGTAGGTATTAATAAACAATAATTGTTTTTGTTCATCAAAAACATGTTGATTGGATAATATTTTCCTAGATAATTCAATCAGAAATGGCTTTGATAATGATACTCCAACATGAACTTCAACAAATTAAGAGTACTTGTCTTCAGTTTTTTACAAAAATTATTTCAGTCCTTAACTCTTATCTAAGTGGAGTATTATGAATTTGAGGTTGGGTTTGTTTGTCAGTTGATCTGTCAAAACCATCATATGCAAGAAAGTATGGTAAGATATCAGTGAATCCGCGACATCGATTCGATCAAATAATATGATGAATGAAAAAATGGAGTTATCGGTCTCATTCTGACTCACCCGTACTATGTTTCCGATTCTCCCAACATTAACAAATGTTCAGGAGGTTGACACATATTCCGATATGTTGTAAGAAATTAGCATTATGCGATTATTGCGCATAGGAAATTATGTCTCTACTAAGAACATATCTTCAGTTTTTCTCAATTATCTCAGAAACCTCCACTTTTAGGCGCATGGAATGTTTTGACTTTTAGGTTGAGTATCGGTGAGCCGAACTGACGCCAAACGCTCATTTGTCCATTCACTTGTCCCAAGAAAATATGAAGAAACATATCACCACATACCATCGTAACTACGCCACTGGTTTACGAGAATAACAAATTATAACTTCAAATTACCACGTTGATAAACCTTGATTAGTGTACCAAATTTCAAATTTGTTCCTTTGGGAATTCTGGAGAAAACAAATTAAATCCTAATTTTTTTCGTACTTTCGACACCCTGTATCTCAGGGAGGATGAGTTTTAGGACATACCTTGATAGCAACTTTTCACGTCGAATTGAGGTGAGGAATCTGTAGTCGGAGTTTTTCGGTCTAATTCCGACTCACCCTGTATAAAAATAGAACAATATAACACGCTCTGTCAAGAGACAGATCGCTCCGGCAAATTGCGTTATTGCAAGCGATCTATCAATTAATTGAAAAAGTGCATAAATAGAAGTGTCAAACACTTTACTCAATTGCAATAAAAAGAAATGCACAATTTTCAAAGGTGGGTTATTTTGAAATAGTTTTCATAAGCTATAAAAAATGTTTGGAGAAAAACGAAAAATGTGTAAACATTGCAATAAAATTCAGGCACACAATTTCATTTTCTCGCAATCTTTGGCATTACCTAATTACCATGAGGGTTGAGCTTCCGTTTTTAATACCCCGGGAACTTTCAAAATATCCAATAGAATACATTTAAAATGTCAAGGTTTCATCTAGGTAGTTAACTCAGAAATGTCCATAATTGTAGCGATTTGTGACCTATTTACCAAGATCATTTTTTATGCCGCAGGTAATTTCATCATTCTATTTATCCATTAATCTATTTAATCTGATTTTTTTGTTATTACGAATGATTTCAATGAATTATGATTATCACATTCACTAGACCACAATTAGATAACGGTATTGGTTTTTTGCATTTCATCCAAATTGAATAATTAGTTCATTGACAAAATATTATACCGGGTGATTATCCAAGGTGGTTCACCCCTTTTACTTTTTTATTATTGAAGATAGAAAAACTAAATTTGGGGGTTGTGTATTATAGTTCAATTTGAATTTTTCGACATATTCACTTGCTTTTCCGTACTTCCGGTTTGACCGGAAATGTCCCCAACTTTCGATTTTTAAATGGGACATCCTATATATTTTTACTTATTTCGATCGAGAATGACATTTTAAATCCAACAACACCTCACTTGTCAATATTTGACAAATAAAGTCATGTTTATTCCAATTTTTACTTTTCGGTCTAGAATGCCATGGATCGTGTAAATCGCTTCATTCTTGATCAAGTAAGATGTTTGGTGTAGTTGGTACTTGAATGATCCATAATTATATTTGTGAAGAATTCTCCAAACGGACGAATAACTTATATCACACTCAGAAACAATTTGGTGAATTGACGTCGTACAATTCACTTCAACATAGGCCAACACGTCTACTTCTTTTTCTTCACTGACGATGAAGTTATTGGCATTTTTTTCTGGTTCATTTCGCATTTTCCTTTCCAGTTTTGGAAAATAAAGCCGAGTGGGATGGCGACGATTAGGGAATCTCTGAGCATAAATTCGAGCTGCATCAGTTGCATTCTTTTTTGCTTCTCCGTAAATTAGCAAATGTCAATTTTCTCGTTTCTAGTATGATTTTCCATATCAAATTATAAACTACGCAACAAATACATTTTTAAAAGTGACAGCACATTCATTAGCCTATTTGTTTAGGTAGTCCTAGCAACAGCTTCAATTGTTTGTCACGGATAACTAGAGAGAGAGAGAATATGTTTATTGTTGCTAAGAGTTATCTCTTGTTAACAAACACAATGTTATACAGTAAGATTATCGATAATCAGTCAATTTACAAATTTTATACAGCTTATTTTAAAATTATAACAGACATTAGCTTATTGTAAATAGTTAAGTTTTCACAATAACATTAATAAAATGTAATATAATACAATAAAAGAATAATATAGATTAAACAGATACTATAAAAAGATGGAAAGATTGGTATACTTAATAAACTAGGATATCACAGTGTGTCATTAAAGTAATCTTGTAGATTATAATAGGCTTATCACTCAATATGCTCTTTGTTTTTTTTTATATAGTTTTAGCGATGTTGTTTCTTTAATTTCTAGCGGGAGTTTATTGTACATCTTAATACCATTATATATAAGTGAGTTATGTGTCAAAGTTGAATTGGGTATTGGAAGCCTGAGTTGGTTAGCTTGACGGGTTGAATATGCAGTGTTTGTGACTTCATAATTAGCTCTGTTCTTGTGGATTATGGTCACTGTTTCCATTATATATATTGAAATGACTGTTAATATTCGATGCTCAAGAAAGAGGGGTTTACATGAATCTTGCCTCTTGGCCTTACAAAGATATCTGATAGCTCTTTTCTGTAAGACAAAGACTGACTGCATAAGTGTGTTACAGCAACCTCCCCAGAAGGCTATACCATACCGCAGTTGGGAATAGTACACAGCCTTAGCATTGGGAAAACCTAGCTCTTTCACAACATTTCTTAGCGCGTAACATCCAGATGCTAATTTTTTATTGAGATGTCTGATGTGTTCGTCAAATTTTAGATTTTTATCTAGATGGACTCCTAGAAATTTCGATGTGGTGCTGTTTTCGATAGTGTTTGTTCCTAAAGAGATATCTGAAAATGTACATTTGAATGCTATTTTTTGTTTTTTTTTTTTTTATTTATTTATTGCTCACATAATATATAGTTACAACATATGTTTAAAAACTATGGAAATAATAAGTTGCATTTATTTTATTTTTTTGCACCTAAGTGTATAACACTTGTATGTGCAAGTAACGATCAACTAAATATTGTAATTTAACATATAGGTCGAGTATCTGGTTATAAGTGTTTGTTTGGTTTTATAATTATATTATATTCTAATGTGTAAATGATAATCGGTAACAAAAATACTTAACCTAAAATTTGTTGAGTATCTCTCAAGCTTACAAATTGCTTTCATAACAAAGCTTCAAACTTATTGTAGTTCGTACAAATATATTTTTTACAATTCTTATTGAATAGTCTCACAGTGCTAGATGTTCTTATTTCTAGAGGGAGTATATTAAAAACTTTTGGTGCCAAATAATTCACAAATCTTTGCGACGAATCTTTTTTGAACATTGGAATTGCTATTTGTTCATTATGTTTTGCTCGTGTGTTATAAGAATGAGATATTTGTTGTAGATATTGACTATTTTTGTAGTAGAATGTTGAAATAGTTATGAAATAAAGATATCTGACATTTAAAATATTTTCATTATATAATAAACTGGTTGAAAAGAGCTTACCTCTTTTGAACATAACTTTTAGTATGTAATTTTGGACTACATTTAGTGGATGAAGTATATTCTCATATGATCCGCCCCATACTAATATGCCATATCTTATAAGGGATTCTACTAGTGATCTATATACAATAATCAGTTGTTCTTTATTTAGGATTTTACGGATATGGTACATTTTGTATATGAGTCTACGGACTTTTTTCACTAATTCAACGATATGTAGATCCCATTTAAGATGTTTATCGATGGTAACACCTAAATACTTGATATTGTCACATTCTGTTATGAGATCAGTAGAGTTCTCAATTTTGAGATTATTGTAATTAGGTCTATTATAATTTGTGATTGAAAATGCTACGTATTTTGTTTTTTTTGTATTAAGTGAGAGTTTATTAAAATCCAGCCACTCTTTAACATTTTGCATTATTACATTGGTTTTTTTTGGTGTCAAGTGTTAGGAAATTAGAATCGCACCAATCTTTTACTTTAATCATATCTGCACTCATTCTGGTATGCAGCCTGTCTTTGTCATGCCATATTATAACAGGACTTAGTGCATAGGTATACCAAATACGTATTATCTGTTATTAGATATTAGATTAGATTATTAGATTAGATTATTCAGAAAAATAGTGAAAATAAAGTGAAAGTTTGTGGTATCAAATTATTCGTAAGAAAATGATCTTTCACAAAAAGCCGACGAGCCACCCCCTTTCCATTTGAAAGAATCAAGTTAACTGGAAAAATTAATATTTACGACTTTTAAATGATTCTCAAAACGACTGTGAAGTCATAAGCCTCAAAGTCGTATTTTTCCCATGTTACTTGATCAAGAATAAAGCGATTTACACGATCCATGGCAATCTAGATCGAAAAATAAAAATTGGAATAAAAATTACTTTATTCGTCAAATATTGACAAATGAGGTGTTGTTGGATTTAGAATGTCATTCTCGATCGAAATAAGTAAAAATATATAGGATGTCCCATTTAAAAATCGAAAGGTGAGGTCATTTCCGGTCAAACCGGAAGTACGGCAATGCAAGTGAAGATGTCAAAAAATGTAAATTGAACTATTATACATATCCCCCAAATTTCGTTTTTCTATCTCCAATAATAAAAAGTTATAGGGGTGAGCTACCTTAGAGAATCACCCGGTATATGATTAATAAATTGGTGAAATCATATCAGTATTTTATGACATGGAATATGGTAGAATAAAATATTCAATTACACTAATGAACATCTCGCGAAACAATTTCCCTTAACATTTGGTCATACTCAGAGTGAATTTATTCTGATATCTAGCCGGAAATTCCTGAATTATTCAAATTGGTGCGGGAAATTTGTGATATTTTGTGTCTATTCATTCAACTATCCAAGTATTACCTAAATATTTATATTTTCGAAAAAAATTAAAATCACACTTCTGTTGAAATATTCTAGAAAACATAAAATCTCTTATGTTCATAGCTCACACAGTGTCTACATACACCAGACAAGAAAATCTTGGAAAATGATCAGTGATATATATATATATATATATATATATATATATATATATATATATATATATATATATATATATTGTTATGTTATGAAAAACCAGTTATATATTTTAAAAGGAAAAACCCACAAAAAGAATAATTATTTAATAGCTATTAGTTTCAAGAGATTGTTTTTACATAATTTTTGAAGTTCTATTTCCGTTATTAAGCCTCTGTATAATATAAATAGATAAAAATGTCCAAATACTATAACACAATCAATTTCATACACTGTCATAATGATTACAAACCATAATTGTTCAAAAGACAACAAAAAAGTCTAAACTTACAAAATCATCCTGAATAAAATGTGATCCACAAAATAATAAGCTTGAAACATACAGTATATGAAATTGTAGCTAACTAAAAGTAGCCAATGGGAGAACAGCAAACTTCTTGGTGACAATAGCCAATCAGGGAACAGTATGGTCAAATGTAAGATTTGAAATTGTGAGAAAATAAGAACGAGAAAGTGTCAGAGACAATTATCACTGAAATTGTATATAGTTTATAAGAAAGTAAAAATAGTTCTATTTATAAGTTTTGACAAATAACCCCAAACAGTGAAAATGTGACAAAATAGTGCGCGAATTCAAAAATTCAAATAAAAAGGAATGAGGGAAAAATGGTATCCTGGAAACGAAAAACAAAGCCAGGAGAGACTGAAAATAATTTAAAAACGAATGCCACGTTTTGTTGGGAGAGAAAGAAAAATTCATTAATTTCAACATAATAAGCAGAAAACCAACATTACCTTATTTGTACACCATATACAAGTATTCAAAGCTGATTTCTGAATTTGTATGGTTCCTTCTTTTTGGTATTGGAGTTCCTGAGAGCATTGGAGTGAAAAGGGATCCAAATCCTGGTGTGTATTGAACAGCGACAGTTCCAGCGACAGGTATAAACTTTCCTAGTGCACATCACGAACTGAACAACTTCACTAATAACTCATATTCCATCAGAAGAACTTTATTTCATTTGATTTCGAACTATTAAAGAAATTTTCACTTTCAAGGTAAAAGTGAGGTTGTGTATATTTTACCCATGAACTTTTCTCATGATTATCCATGAAAATTTGTAGATTGACATTAGAATAAGTTATCGATCGTAGGCCAGGTAAATTTAAGTTTTCCTGAATAAAGGAAATAATTGTTTTTGATACTTTGTTGCTTATTTTCCACAATTATCAGCAGCGTATTCATAAACACTGAATAGAAAATGACATCAAGCAGTGGCTAGTGGCTAAATTGCCTGAACCGGCTATCTGAGACAAGAGGCGTACCAACTGTGCTTAGCTGTGGTAAGGAAAGTGATAACAATTGGCAGCAACGTGACGAGAGAACAGTGACGTTAGCTAGCAATTATTATTACATCATTGCAAAATATATTATACAGAGCGAAAATATTTATCTATCAATATTTCATAACAAAAAGTTAATATCATAACAACTATTGTTTTTACAATTATCATTTCATAACAATTGGCACCCAAAACGTGGGGCGAAATAATAACAAATCAATTTGTTATATCATCATTATATAACAAAATGGCGCCCAACGCGGTGCAAAAATATATTAATAATAATAATAATAACAAAATTCAATTATAAAATTTATTTTATACAATTTATCAATACATAACAATATATATATATATATATATATATATATATATATATATATATATATATATATATAATAATCACTGATCATTCTCCAAGATTTTCATTCAAAGTAGAAATTGGATATTATGAAGAACAAACACAAGAGCAGCCATAGGAAGTTAATCCGCGCATGGCTATATCTTTTTATATGTAATTGGAGATTTGGGTTAGCGGCAACAAGGACAATAAAAGTGGTCCAAATCCAAAAAAATTGCCGACGTTTCGACGTTAAATAAACGTTGTTCCCGCTAAACCAAATCTCCAATGTCTACATAATTTATATATACTGTTAATAGTATACAATAAATAAGTCTAATGTGTAGATTGCCAATAATTGGCACAGTGAATAAAATTATGAGTAAGTCACTAGTTATTATTAAAATAAAAAAAAGAATAAAAGGAAGCTTTGAGTACACACACACCCCTTGCATCCATACCCACAGCTTTCCACACCTATAATTGATGTAATGGACAATAATGGGTACGTACATACTTCCAGGGCATTACTCGATAGTGGCTCAGAAAGTAATTACATTACCAAAAGTTTATGTAAAAGGCTCAACTTGCAAGCAAATAAATGCAAAATGCTGGTAACCGGTAATAATCAAATTCTATCATCTCTAGACACCAGAACATATGTTAAAATTCATACAAAGCCACTCTATCTTGTTTTATAATCGATTAAATTACGGGAAATATTCCTTCAATCTCATTCAACCCCGATATGATTGAAATACCATCGAATGTAATACTAGCAGACCCAAGATTCCATAGACATACTTCTAGGAGATGATGTATTGTATAATTTTATTAATTGTTGAACAAATAAAGTTAGGCAAGAGATTAGCGACTGTTAAAGCTATAATTTCTCAACCCAAATGTTCATTTGTCCTATTACGGGTTACGCAAATGTGTGGCGTTCCGACATTACGTAATTTTTTTCATATTTTGTTTTCAAGTGACACTGATGAGTCTGTCTGTTTCGATTAGTCAACATTAAAAACAGAATTGTGTCAATCAATATAGTTTTCTTACGATAAAAGTAACAAGATTGTGATATTAGTTCATAGAAGTTACAACCATTATAACGCTTCAGAATAGATTTATCCAGAATCAATATCGACAAAAATTAATCCTAGTCGACATAATAGACGAAAAATTATACTATACGATTAGATTTTTAGAAGCAAATATTTCATAATTTTCATCATTTTCAGTAAATGGGGAAATAAGGCAGCATACCTACTCCGAAGTGAACAGCATTGCGAACAAGTTGGCAAGAACCATTCGAAAATCCATCACTGACAACAGCCTACCCAGAAATAAAGATGGAGATTACATAGTAGCTGTCAATATGCACCCTAGCGACCATCTGGTGATGGTGCTCTTGGCGATTTGGAAAGCTGGTGCGGCATATTTGCCATTAGATCCAAGTTTTCCCGGCCCTAGAATCGAGCATATCGTTAGAGAAGCCAATCCCGTTATGGTGATATATGATGAAGGTGAGTTCATAGGATAATTCCCTGGAGAATGTGACAATTTCCATGAAATCTTCCCCTTCAATTTTGTACCTACAACAGTAGGCTTTTTTCATTGCCCCCTATCACTGATAAATATACGGAATGGAAAAGAGACTGCTACTATTTTTGTCTTTGGTAAAATATTAAACAAGTTGTCATGCCCCCATAAGTACAGAAAAACTTTCAAGCATAAGAAACAACAAGTTATCAATAAATATGAACTCTACATAATTCACTAGAAATGAAAATACATTCTGAAATCGAATACCCGACCAAACTAATAAACAATGGCACGTAAACATAGATAAACACCTGCAAGCCTGGAATGCATATGAAAAGTCATTTTTTTTTACCACTCATCATCTTTCGAGTTACGCATATCTAAGGAATTTCATTAGTAATCAAAGAAACTATAAATTATAGGTTTTGACAGCTCATTAAATGCAATACGACCACGAAATAGATAAATCATTCATTTTTTATACATTCTTTCGGCGACAGACAAACAATGATTCGATAACCAGACGTTGTTCAAGTAACATGTCCTCTCAGAGGTGTTTAACTTTCATTCGATTACCATGTAGTGCCATAAAGATGAGAAGTGTTCGAATATAATCATATTGCAGTGAACTTGGGAAACTATTAAGAAATAAAATTCAAATCAAGTTAAACCGGAACTGCACGAGTAATGACTTCACAAAGTGAATACACAAGTAAACAGTATTTGCCATAATTAAACATTTTTTTATCAATGCTTTCAAGATCGAGATAAGACAACGAAAACCTCTAACCGATAGTTCATGACCTCATAGAAAAACATTATCCCTACAAATAATGTATAATATACAGTGAGATTTAAGAGTAAATGAATAACTTTCGCGGAAATAATAAAATATTAATACAATTAAACTAATTCGGTAAAAACCAATATCAGGTGAATAATTGTTAAATTTGGTATGGAGTAAGTTCATATATTTTTTCTGGTTTTTATGTTTGAGCAAATTGAATCATTTATAATTTTTATGTGTTTTTAAATGTATCTCCATATTTTATGTTCCCATATTTTTCAAATAATAATTATCAATAGTCGTTTTAACAATTGATGGCATTTTTACTTCTACTTGATTTTGAGACTGACAAAAACTGACTTAATGTACACTCTCCACTGTTCTTTGACTATTGTAACATTTTATCAGTATCTAGAACGGATGGAAATGTTTTGTAACTTATATAAAATATATTTGTATATTCTAATGCTTTTCCAAGTGCATTATTCAACAATCTTCCAGAAATCGGTACGTGCTTCTAGATAAACGCCCCTCATTCCCAAGTATAGAGAGAAAGGGATATTTCTTGAAACCGCTCTCGAGAAATAATCGCGGTTCAATTATTCCCAAGTAATTGATGCTCCCTATACGTCAAAGTAATCACTTTGGCGAGCAACTTTACAAGGAAGGATCAATCAAGTATAGGGACAATATATTTGAGATTTCCTTAGCGTTTATTGGTCTTTTCTTTGAAGGAGTAATCCCTCTATAATAGACCAGTGGCGTAACATTTGGTTGGTCAGAGGTGGGGTATTTACTTCCCCAACTCTCCCCAGTCTTAACATTTGGGGTGGTATGTTGATTCATAACACCCTGTATATAGTCGGACATACCACTGGTGTTTTCTTTGAGGGATTGCACCCCGATATAATAGATCAGTGGCGTAACAAAGTCAAGCTCATTCGCAAATTGAGTGTTGCTATTACTGATTGTTGATTTCTTCAAACGTTCATAAAATATTTCAAATAATAATTATACAGGATCACTTACGGTCGATGATAGGTTAGACGTTTAGGAAGAACGGGACATAGGATGATTTGGAAATTTTTGGTTCATGGATAGTTAGTTCTGCTCTATTGATATAAAATATTGCCGATTATATTGAAAAGTAGCAGAAACTTTAAATAATAATAACAATATTTATTTGAAAAAACAACCAAGTAAAAGAAGTTACACCTGCAAAAGGTGGTAGAAACAAACGGGTGTCAAAAAACACATTGAAGGTCACTAAGACCATCACAAAACATATAGAAACCGTATGTAGGTACACAAAAACAAACCGACTACAAAAGCTATTCTAGGTGTGCTTTTAAGTAATCCCTTATGGAGTGAGGCTCCAGGTTCATTAGGAGTTTCCAAATTTCGTTTTCAAAACAATTTGAAGAAGAAAGTGATTTTATTTTTTCTGGTAGCTTATTGAAAAATGTGATGGAATTATACAAATAATTTTTTTCGGTTACGGTCAACCTATGTACAGGATAATTATAAATTATTTTTCAAGTCTTATTGCTAATTTGGGATTTATAATCAGAAAAAAGGTGCCTATTCTTAGTGAGAAACAAAAGACACTCTTGAATATACACGGCAACAATTGTTAATATATTAGCTGAACGAAACATAGTCCTACATGATTCTCTACAATTTAGTTTAAACATGATTCTAACAACCCTTTTCTGATTAATAAATAGGTGCTGTAATGAAGTACTTCCGCCATACCTAAAAATAACTTCAAAGTTTGCATGATACACAACTTTAAGTATATAAGTATTCTTAGTGCATAACACGTTTTACATAATTCCTAAGAATTTGGTACTAGGTTTTCAGCATCAGTTTTCAGTAAATGTATGGCTTGGGGTACTTCATGATCATTCAATCGGTGCATATATCCTCCCACAACGACTAACAGGCGACTCTTACCTTAATTTCCTACAGGAAGAGTTACCTGTTCTTCTTGAAGAAATTCCTCTACAGCTGAGACAACACTTCTGGTTCATGCATGATGGTGCACCAGTCCATTTTAACATTATTGTACGTACATTATTGTACAGTATATCCAAATCGTTGGATAGGTAGGGGAGGTACAGAACATTGGCCTGCTTGATCTCCGGATTTAAATCCTCTAGATTTTTGCATTTGGGGTTTCCTTAAGTCATTAGTTTACTCCACTCCTGTCGAAAATGTTGAAGATCCCGACTTAGATCGACCTTTCCTCATCATTTTTCCTGACTAAATATATATTTTATACAATATTATGTGTAAATGAATAGTCGGGATCTTGTACTAATAAGTACATTTTGTTTTCTTGGAGCATTCCTAAGCGTGAGCCAATACGCGATACGTATATGAATGATATAATCGAGAAATAGAGGAAGTAATTTCAATAATTTTGGTAAATACGGAAGTTGAGATGATAATTAAGATGTAGATTATTCGATTATCGTTATCCTTTCGTCCTTCAGAATATAACGAGGTTTGATCATTCGTAGGAAACCGGTAGTTATACCAGTGATTGAGTACCATACCCTAATAAAATCTCGGGTAAAATGCGAACAAAGTTTTTACAGCCTTGACTTGACATAAACAGTTATTTGTATACCAAATAGAAATTCCTTTTTGGCGTGCTGAGGTCGCTCAAGAAAATGTTAGCCATGGTATGCAACTGTGAAAATTATGTAATTACAAATAATGGTGGATTCATGCAGCTTCAATCAACAATTATCAGGTAACAAGTATCAAGTAACAATTATCATTTAACAAGTAATGAAATTGATGGCATTTATGCAAACCGAATTAACAATTAAGGTATGAATAGTAAGCAGGCGCACAAGTAAGAGATCCGCGCTATTTAATTTATACTTATTTATACTTATTTATAATTTATACTTATACTTATTTATACTTCATACAAAATCCAAAAAAATTGTCTACTGAAATCGCATAACCCATTCATTTCGAATAAATATCATTCAAGTTTCACGAAACAGGCAGAACAAACTTTTTGTAAGACCCAATAAAATCTACAAGCATCTGCGTACTGCTTTCGCACTAGAAGAAAATTTGGTTCAATAGGCTTTTTCATTCTAGAATTTTTTTTGTGCGCATGCCTCAACTTCGGCCATGTTTTTCGGACACTTTATACGTGTATAACCTGTGAATATGAAGGTTTCAATGTATTAAAAAAAACCTTTCAATTATTAATCTACGATAAGTTCTATAGTTTTAATTGTTTTATACTAAGAATAAAATAATAATAATACAATCAAATTAATGAAAGTATATGATGTTATCAGTAAAAAAGGAGCAAAAAATTCCATCACATTTAATTGTCAATATACCATGCAATGCTATACCTATATATCATTTTTCCAAACTCTTTCGCCACAGTCAAGGTATTTTATTCCTGATAATACTATTCGTTATATTATATCAAATTGACGTGACACATATTTAATGTAAACATTAATCCAACTTCGGATAATTTCAAAAAGTGACAAATTAGAATTTTTAGGCCATGCTTCAAAAACTCCAGTTTAAAATGTCATATTGAGATTTTTCTGTAGCTTGTAATCTGTTTTTACAAGGCTTTCAATATCACCCTGAGCTGAACTGTGTAGATAACAAAAGAAAAAGAAATATAATGGGAATTAATTATAAAATTACCAAATATTCGTAATGCAGCAAATTAAACAGTCAACCAATTTCAAGAGAATTTCGGTTGTATTCATTGAAAATAAAATAACCCAATATTCACACTGTAATCTCCTGAACAAATTAAACTCCACTGCAAATAATAATATTAATGCAGAAATAATATTTAGATTCAACGGTAAAAATTGAACAAACGAAATAATAATAATGCAGAACTAATATTTAAATTCCACTACAAATAATTGAACAAATGAAATAATAATTGTACAGAAATAATATTTAAATTCCATGGCAAATAATTGAACAAATGAAATAATAATAATGCAGAAATAATAGTTAACTTTCACGGTGAATAATTGAACAAATGAAATAATATTAATGCAGAAATAATATTTAGATTCAATGGTAAATAATTGAACAAAGAAAATAATAATAATGCAGAAATCAATATAAAAATTCCACGGCAAATAATTGAACAAATGAAATAATACTAATGCAGAAATAATATTCAAAGTCACGGCAAATAATTGAACAAATAAAATAATAATGCAGAAATAATATTTAAATTCCACGTTAAATAATTGAACAAATGAAATAATAATAATGCAGAAATGATAGTTAACTTTCACGGTAAATAATTGAACAAATGAAATAATATTATTGCAGAAATAATATTTAGATTCAACGGTAAACAATTGTACTTGAACAAATGAAATAATATTATTGCATTAATTAACATTCAACGGTAAATAATTGAACAAAGTGAAATAATAATAATGCAGAAATAATATTTAAATTCACTCAAATAATTGAACAAATGAAATAATAATAATGCAGAAATAATATTTAAATTCCACCGGTAAATAATTGAACAAATGAAATAATAATAATGCAGAAATAATATTTAAATTCACGGAAAATAATGAACAAATGAAATAAAATATTGCAGAAACAATATTTAGATTCAACGGTAAGCAATTGAACAAAGGAAATAATAATAATGCAGAACTTAATATTAAAATTCCACGAAAAATAATTGAACAAATGAAATAATAATAATGCAGAAACAATATTTAAATTCACGGCAAATAATTGAACAAATGAAATAATAATAATAATGCGAAATAATATTCAAATTCCACGTTAAATAATTGAACAAATGAAATAATAATAATTTAGAAATAATAGTTAACTTTCACGGTAAATAAAAGAACAAATGGAATAATATTAATGCAGAAATCATATTTAGATTCAACCGTAAGCAATTGAACAAAGAAAATAATAATAATGCAGATCTTAATATTAAAATTCTACGACAAAATTGTTGAACAAATGCAATAATAATAAAGCAGAAATCATATTTAAATTAACGGCAAATAATTGAACAAATGAAATAATAATAATGCAGAAATAATATTTGAATTCCACGGTGAATAATTGAACAAATGAAATAATATTATTGCAGAAATAATATTTAGATTCAATTGTAAGCAATTGAACAAAGGAAATAATACTAATGCAGAACTTGATATTAAAATTCCACGACAATTATTTGAACAAATGAAATAATAATAATGCAGAAATAATATTTAAATTCACGACAAATAATTGAACAAATGAAATGATAATAATGCAGAAATAATATATAAATTCCACGGTAAATAATTGAACAAATGAAATAATAATAATGCAGAAATAATAGTTAACTTTCACGGTAAATAGTTGAACAAATTAAATAATATTATTGCAGAAATAATATTTAGATTCAACGGTAAACAATTGAACAGAGGAAATAATAATAATGCAGAACTTAATATTAAAATTCCACGACAACAATTGAACAAATGAAATAATAATAATGCAGAATAATATTTAAATTCACGACAAATAATTGAACAAATGAAATAATAATAATGCAGAAATAATATTTAAATTTCCCGGTAAATAATTGAACAAATGAAATAATAATAATGCAGAAATAATAATTAAATTTCACGGAAAATAATTGAACAAATGAAATAATATTATTTCAGAAATAATATTTAGATTCAACGATAAGCAATTGAACAAAGGAAATAATAATAATGCAGAACTTAATATTAAAATTCCACGACAAATAATTGAACAAATAAAATAATAATAATGCAGAAATAATATTTAAATTCACGGCAAATAATTGAACAAATCAAATAATAATAATGTGGAAATAATAAACTTTCGGGTGCTTCAGTTACAAAAAATGACATGGTTTTTCCAATCGCGATTTTGGTTTCTTTTCCCCCCTTTTACAAAAACCATCCCAGGAGCTTTTCACCCTTTTTATTAGATATAGAAAATCATGGTTATATGTTATGAATTATTTTTACGGTAATTCCAGTAGCTTTGGGTATTTACATTCATTTTCTAAAAGAGGAATAAAACATTTTGCCAGACCGGAATGAATAGTAACCCCAAATAGTCAGGGACGTACCAAAGTTATGTCAAAGGCTTAGTAACGGAGCTCAAAAAAATGCTTCGTTACATTACTGAAGTATCGTACTGATGTGTTCATCAAGTTATCAAATAACTTTTTTTTTCAGATTCTGAATTCTATATGAACACATACAAGCTGTCCTTCGATGAACTAGTGAACCAGAGTAAAAACCAACAAGAAGGAAATTTGTCAGATAATGAGGGGGTTCGTCATCTGAAACTTGATCTTGCCATAGTTCTCTACACTTCTGGCAGTACGGGAATACCTAAGGGTGAGTATTTAGATCATTCTGATTTTCACACGCTGAAAAACCACTATTTGTTTGGATGGTTTGTTCATCACATTTTACCACCAATTAACCGTTTTTTCGAAACTGTAGATTAAAGTGACAGAAAATTATGTGGTAATTAAGTTTTAAAACTGAATCAGTAATATTTACCAAGATATATCGAGATCAGCAAAATAATATTGGTTCTTTTTCATTTATCATAAAGGGAGTAAGAAAAAAAAATTATGCAATACCTGCTTACTCAAATTCTGAGGTAACACAGTCAAAATACAGCATTATATTGATTCCAGAACCCCTAGGATTACTAGACCAAGATCAAAAATGTGTCAAATTGAAACATTGATTGACAAGTCTCTCAAAGAGAGTCATGCTGATAAACTCGTTGATGGATACGACTCGAATGTTAAATCAGTAACTACTGAAATTGATAAAACAAATGTTTCCGAAAATGGCAGTCTATGTGAAGAAATTACTCATATCACACTAGATAATACCCGGTGACAGGAGTCTGTTTGGAACAATAAAAATTGAATACTGGTGTTTGGTGACCATTATGCAGTCGATTTTTCCTCTGCTTTGCAGAAAAAGATTCATGCTGCGAACTACCAGATCGAGTAAATTGTGAAGCCACACACAGAATTGTTGAATCTGACTGGCAATACAATACATTTTGGCTCGGAAGATTTTGTGATCATTATGCTCAACACATACAACATCAGTAACAATAAAAACTTATATCTAGCTCTGAAACAAATTTTACCTTCACGAACCTAATAATAGTATCTGAAAGGAACGAGCCTATAGATCAGATTATCATCAATAAAATTAAGAAAGAAATAACAAATTTCAAAAACTTCGAATTCTCAACAAGATATTGTCTCCACTCTCACTTACCAAAGGTTATATTGTGCTTAAGACAATCAAAATACATCTCCGTGACAGTGTAGACTCTACTGAAGCACCTTTTTTAGAGAGCCTGATAACACCATCATCTCAAAGGTAACAAACCATTTTACTAATCGGTCTATTTCATTATTCCTGCTGAATAACCAATCAAAAAGATCTAAAACAGATGAACTTTTAGTGCTTCTTGAAGACAGACATTAACCAAATATTGTTTTATTGACGGAACACTGGCTTGTGGAAGTTGAACCATGTCATTTAGAAAATTATAGGATTTGTTCTAAATACTGTAGAAGTGCTGTGCTGTATTGTGGGACCATGATATTAATCGAAGAAGTTATTTCCAATGAATATAATCCTGAGAAAATAACAAAATACGATCACTTATTAGCTAAAAAAGATTTTGAATGTTCAGTATGTTATTTCAAAAAAAAATCACCTATTTGTTTTGTGCTCATATAGATCTCCATCCTAAGATGTTAATTTATTTTTATGGAATATGGAGTTGATACTTAATGACCTTCCTATCAAATCAAATATTCTACTGGATGGTGATTTCAATATCGAGTATATGAACAGTGACTCTAATGATACACAATATCTTCTGAGTATAATCAACTCTCTCAATTTAATCATGCACGTTGATTCAAGAACTCGACTTAGGCAATATTCTTCAACCTGTATTGATTATGTTTATAGTAATGTTGATGCAGAGAAATGCTTTGCTTAGTGATCTCAACTGGTTTTTCTGATCACAGCGCCATTTAATTTACAATGCCTCCTAATGACTTGACAGAAAAAAATATATAAATATGGCAGACTTTATAGCAGCACAAACTACGATAAGTTTTATCATAATTGTCTTGACCTCGATTGGAAAAATATTATGCTTCTTAGTGATCCCTTCCTTGCTTTCTACAATCGACCCATAGAAGTTTTCAATAGGTCTTTTCCCATTCAGAAAATCAAAATGAAACGAAGGAAACCAGGATAACACAGGGAATCAAAATGTCCTCGAAGAATATGCGATCCTTACATTATATACGGAAATTCACTAACAACCCTTATTTTCATGAATACTTTAATAAATACCGCAAAATCTATAGAAGAGTACTCAAGCTCGCGAAAGAAAACCACTTCACGAATAGAGTAGATACATCAAATAACAAAATGAAAGAAACATAGTCCATATTAATGACCTAAAAAAATTATCGATTCAGAAATACCAATAAGTGCAAATGAAATGAATGATTTCTACTGTTCAATTGCCAAAAATCTTAACGAAAATACTATAGTACCATATGACCCGTTATTACATCTTGAAGATTTTGAAAATGATAATTATTCCCACAAATTGTTGGAGGGACTGAAAAAAATACAAAATAAAAAAGCAGCTGGCTTTGATGGCAGTTCCATGAAAATTTTCGAAAACCTCCCAAGAGTTGCCCTCAATACAATAGTCTCACTAATGAATCTATCGTTTCGTGATGGTATATTTCCGTCCATAGTGATCTCATTGCGCAAAGGCGGTAATTTAGACGATCCCTCAAATTTTAGACCAATATCCCTCATACCGACCCTTGCAAAAATCATTCACGCAAATCAATTTGGATTTCAAAATATAAAGAACACACATGATGCAATTCTTTCCTTTCTGCGTGAGCTTTACTCTGATATAAATGACGGAGATATTGCCGCGGCAGTGTTATGTGATCTCACGAAAGCTTTCGACTGCGTGGATCACGGAATACTTCTACGGAAGCTTCGCCATTATGGGTGTAGAGGAGTAACTTTGGATTGGTTTGAGTCATACCTCACAGAGCGCAGTCAAATAGTAAATAATGAAATTTCAAGGACCGCAAGGTGCCACAAGGATCGGTTCTAGGATCAAATCTGTTTTTATTATACGTTAATGATCTATCCACTCTTAACATTTTTGGTGTACTAAATGATTTGCGGGCCATACTACTATTTTGTGGAGGGGTAAGACCGTTGAAGATCTAAACGAAAAACTCTCGAGCTATAAAAATTGTCAAGTCCTGGTGTGATTCAAACCTTTTATTATTCAATGTCACAAAAACGAATATAGTCTCCTTTAGATGTACTCTTCTAGATGTAACCTCAGAAAATGATATCATTGAGAATAAGGATTGTATCAGATTTCTGGGTTTGAATATAGATAATAAATTAAAGTTCGATATACAAATAAAACAACTATAAAAAAGATCTGCCGGATGCTATGCAGAGTAATTGACAGAGAGCTTGGAGTATCTACGGCTGAAACTGCATATTATGCTTTCGTAGAATCTCATTTGAGGTACGGTATACACTTCTGGGGAGTGTGTAGCTTAAATTTACAGACTCGGTCCACAAAATACAAAATTAGAATTATTTGATAAATTGGACCACGTGATTCATGCAGGCAACATTCCATAGATAAGAAGATACTGGTTGTCGTTGCTCTTTTCATCTTGGAAACCGTTTGTCTTGTAAGGAAACATATGAAATTTGAAATCATTTTTTCTAATTATTCCACAGAACAAAACTTTAGAATTTATTTGTTGAAAATATAAACAGGATGTTCATAAAATCAGATGTGGAATCATCTGCGACTAAAAGATAAACTTTAGTCACTATCTTCCATGTGTTTCCCATTTCTTCCGGTCTTCCTGATGATCGTGGAAGCGTGAAATAGATTTTCGTCGACAAAAATGTATTGAAGACCTAGTGAATGCGATGTCTCTCCTGCGTCAATGTTACGAATGATTTCTGGTGAGTACTCTCTTTTGGAAAACATTCTTCTTTGCCTCATTCATCTTTATGAGTTCTTAATTGAAACTGGGATAGAAAATCAAATAACTATCTGAACGAAAATGCAAATTTTCAATTTCAAAATTTTTCTTTTGAGTTAGGGCCTTTTCAGAATATCTATCAGATGTAGTTCAATGTCCAGCGTGGCTTCAGCCGGGGAAGTAGTTGTTTTCTGTTAGACATTCACAAAAAATAACTTCATTTCAATCGTGGATTTTTCAATTCACAGAAAAATCTTTCTATCAATATTCAATTGAGAATGTTTCCCTTTTCAACATGAATACCCCACAAGAGGTTATCTTGACGATGGACGATAGTGACTAAAGTTTATCTTTCAGTCGCAGATGATTCCACATCTGATTTTATGAACATCCTGTTTATATTTTCAACAAATCAATCTATCATACCCCATGACAGGTTTTAATGTCAGAAAACACTAATTTCAAAGTGTCTCTCCAAAATGAATGATTCTAACTTTTCCATCTTTGCAAAGTGAGATTGCTTCTTGAAAATGTGTTTCCCATTTCTTCCGGTCTTCCTGATGATCGTGGAAGCGTGAAATAGATTTTCGTTGAGAAAAATGTATTGAAGACCTAGTGAATGCGATGTCTCTCCTGCGTCAATGTTACGAATGATTTCTGGTGAGTACTCTCTTTTGGAAAACATTCTTCTTTGCCTCATTCATCTTTATGAGTTCTTAATTAAGACTGGAATAGAAAATCAAATAACTATCTGAATGAAAATGCAAATTTTCATTTTCAGATTTTTTCTTTTGAGTTAGGGCCTTTTCAGAATATCTATCAGATGTAGTTCAATGTCCAGCGTGGCTTTAGCCGGGGAAGTAGTTGTTTTCTGTTAGACATTCACAAAAAATAACTTCATTTTAATCATGGATTTTTCAATTCACAGAAAAATATTTCTATCAATATTCAATTGAGAATGTTTCCCTTTTCAAAACTTTAGAAATAATTTCAAATTTCAGAAAAAATATAAAAAACCTACTGAGTACAAGACCGTTTAATATTTTACAAGATTTTTTTGGCGATAATCTGACAATATAATAATTGTTTTGATTGTTTTAATTATTTATTTCATAAACGTGCATTTCTGTGTATGTTCGTCCAGTATTTTATATAATATTTCATTTATACATCTTTATATAATATTTATTTATCTATATTATTATTATTATCATTTATGTAGAAATCATTACTGTTCGGTGGATTAGCTAGCACCCCCTATTCAACTCTTCTTCTCAGAGCAATCAAAACTAAATTTGGTTTGATATACATAATAATTTCGACATATCTTCCGCTTATCTAGCATTTTAGATTTCTCAAGTGGAACACCCTGTATATTTTGATATTTTTTGAATAATCAGCAAATCAGGAGTATTATGGAAATATTTCATCATCTTCCAAATCCTTCATGATTGTTTCCCCAATTTTATTTGTATACCTAAAATTCTTTGAAAGTTGTTTACTACATAAAAAATGGATTCAAACTCAAGGAATTTCCTTCAAAGTGCCAATTATCGACTCGAAGTGAAAATTGTTCATCCATGCATATGGAATGTGGTACTGTCCTAAGTATCATAAACCTGAAAATGGTCAGTGTAAACCTGAAAATTGCCAGAGTATCAATGACCTTTTCACCAATAATGAATTCAAAACACAATTCAATTCAAAGCACAGCTCGTATTAATTTACCTCATTTACATGAGAAAGTTGAAATTTTACAAAGGGATTGAAGGATTTCAATAATAATCAACAAAATACACTTCGAATTTCATATCTGAATACTAGATCAAAGAAAAATAAATTGAATATAAGGGAAATTCCAGTGAAAGGAGCAGAACCAAGCATTATGATTATAACGGAAACTTATAACTTCAAAGCTGCTTATTCATCAAGAATCTGAAGAAGAGGAGATTCGGGAATATTTATCAAACATGGAATCAATTGAGAGAGCAAAATCGTTCATTGATGTGAAACTTAAAGAGAGTTGATAATTGGTGAACTATACCGTTCCCCAAAACAACATTTGGAAAACTTCTTGGAATTCATGAAGAGAGATTTACAAAATTTCAGTGTAAATAAATTGACCATTTTCTTTCCGGGGATATGAATATTAATATTATGATTAACACAAATCCAGTAATTCATTGAATGCTTTATATAATTCAAATGGCTCCAAAGTAATCAAAGATAAAAAATCCCACGAGATAAATTAATAATTATTTATCAAAAATAGTTCATATAGTTACTAACTCCAATTTTAAATGTGAAATTGTTAGTATGAACAGTGCAGTTAGTGATCATGAATTAGTAATGACTGGCATTTTTGCAGAAAATAAAATAAAAACTAAAAATAAAATCTGGAAAAAAATTAAAAAAATGATTATGAGAATTTCAAAAATGAAATTAATTATTTCAACCAACGTATAGACAGTGATCAACACTACTTTTTGGTGTATGAGAAAATTCTCAATGTTTTCTAAAAGTGTTCTCTGGAAAAATAGTTCAACTGTAATAAAAATATTGCAGAATTAATAAAAACGCGTGAAAAATTTAATTCATGAGAAAAAACAACCAGAGAATCAAAAAATTACCGAATTCTATGACCATTATAATGAATTGACACTAAAATCATTGAGAGTAACAAAAGAGTTTTGCAAACAATAATGCAACCACAAAATCTACAAGAAATACCATCCATGCTTTGATTTATAACACAAAAAACTTAATCCAAACAACTTTTTATATATATATATATATATATATATATATATATATATATTTATGATATGGTATATATGTCAAATAAAAAAGTAAAAATATTGCACAATGATATTTAAAAATTGCTTTTATAATTTTTTTCTGTACGGTTTGCATCTTGAAAACTTTGGGCCATATTCTAGTCGACGCAGATAATTCAAGAGGGTGGCAGTAGAGTTTTTCTATTATTATCATTATGTTTGATCAGTTCATTCAATTGGAACAACCTATGAAAATATACAAATCCAAATTTAATAATATATAGGGTGTTCTATTTGAAAAAATTGTCGTGGACGTCATTAGTCAAACGTGGACCACCCTGTATATTTAATTTTTCCTTATAAATGTGGCAAATTGAGATTAAAAATCGAGCTGTTTCAGGAGATTTCTCAGAAATGGATAGTTTGGCTGAAAATAAATTTATACAGTACATTACGAAAGCACTGTGTATATTTTTTTCTTTTTTACTGACTTGTCAAAGCACAATTCTGTATATATGAACAATAAAGATATATCTATATTATATCCGCTTTTTAACATTTTTGTCCTTCTAGGTGTACGTCTTCCACACAAAGTGATACTCAATCGTTTGCAATGGCAATTCAAAAGATTTCCTTACAGCAGTACGGAACACGTTTGCGTATTCAAAACGGCGCTAACATTTGTGGATTGTATATCAGAAATTTGGGGACCCTTACTCAACGGCAGATCTATTCTCGTAATACCCAAAGCCATCACCAAAGATCCTGAACATATGGTCTGCCTATTGGATAAATATAAGGTAACACTGAAAACGAAAAAAAAATCGTTTGAAAACTGAAAGGGTTTTTCAAAATTAAGGAAGTTGGGAAAGATTTTTTCACAGAAGTAGCATTCTCGTATATGAGCCAATGAAATACAAAAGCAAATAAAGGACACAAAATACAAAGCCAAGAACACGTGTTTCGCTATAGAATAGCTTCTTCAGGTGGAGAACCAAAGTCTTATCGCCTCCTTCTCATGGAGAAAATTATACACTGTTATATAACAAGTGAATTCATTTTGGAAAGACCGCTTCACAAAAAACAGTTCGCCTATCAAGTAGGAGAAAATCAACGAATAATGCTTAGTTGAAAGCATTGAGAACACATACTTTGCTAAAGAGAAGGCTCTATGTGCATTCATAGATATAAAAGATTAAAAAAATAGAAAGTCAATTATGTCCACATATTGCTAGTCTAATAAACTTAATTTTCACTAGTGGAGTATGTCCATCTCACTTTAAAACAGCTCTTATTCCTCCAATCTATAAAAAAGACCAAAAAGAGAATATGTGTAATTACAGACCAATATCCTTAATTTCCACTTTGTCAAAATTGATGGAAAAGGCAGTGAAGAGAAGACTAACAAAATTTATAGATAAACATAGTCTCATTTCGGAGCGGCAATTTGGGTTTCAAGAAGGAATCTCAACTGATGACGCCCTTCAGTGCTTGGTTTCCTCAATCTATAAATCTATTGATAAGACCGAACCAGTAGCAGTAGAGTTTCTTGATTTGGCAAAGGCGTTTGACACTGTGAACCATGCACAGTTGTTGGATGTTTTGTACGACGCAGGTATACGAGGGTTGCTACATAAATTCTTCGAAAGTTACTTGTCACATAGAAAGCAGGTGGTGAGGATAGAAAAGGAACTAAGTACTGAAAAACCGGTGTTGATTGGGGTGCCTCAAGGAACTGTTTTGGGGCCTATATTATTCAATTTATATTTAAATGATATATTCTCTTACAACTCTACAGGCAAATTGATTGGATTTGCAGACGATACGGCCGTAATATATAATGCTAAAACATGGGAAGACTTAAAAAATAAAATTGAAGATGACTTAAAAAATATATTCGACATTTTTAATCATAAGATACTAACAGTTAATCATAAGAAAACATACGTCGTCCCTTTTACTAGCTACAAAAATAACTTACCTACATATAAGAATATAACTGTTAATAACATCGATATCTCTCTGAAAAACGAAATAAAATATCTGGGGATAAAATTCCAATGGACTGCTCCTTGTAACATTGCTAAGACCTTAAGGTTTTTAATATATAAATTTAAACAACTAAAAATTTAAATAAAAAAGTATGACGCATTGTTAACTCGTCTAAAATACGGTATTGTCAGCTGGGGAGCAACCATGCCTAGTCATTTGAAACAGGTAGAAATACTCCAAAAAAAACGAATTCTAAAAATTAAAAAAAACAAACAAAATTTTAAAATAAAAAATAAAAACACTATATATATATATACAGTGCTAGTCAAAAGTCCCCTCCCCCCCTCGTATCTTTTGAACGGGTATACTTATAATAATGAAATTTGGAGGGTGGAAATAAACGGATGTAGGCTTCTCAACTGGTCATAACAGATGACGCAATAGTCATAAATGACGTCACAAGGCCACTGTGACCAATAATTTTAAATGGGACCCTATGGCAAGTGACAGCTCGTTTGAAAGGTATTGAAAATACCTATTCAGTCATACCAATTTTGTTTGGGTTTCGGCTGATTTTGATTGATAAATTGAAGAAATACGAAAATTATAGTTTCGCATTTAATTAATAAAGATTTAAGAACCAGTTCTTATAATAAGTGTTCAAAATGTGCTCCATCTACTTCCTGGCAGTAATGCATCCTATTGCTAAACTCTTGTCGTACTCGTCCCAGTGTGTCAGCGGAAATTGCCCTACATTCTTCAACAATTCGTTGTTTCAGAATGGCAATACTGTCAGGTGCTGTAGCGTAAACCTTAGATTTCAAGTACCCCCATAGAAAAAAATCTAATGGTGTAAGGTCCGGTGACCGAGCTGGCCATTCGATCGAACCTCGTCGTCCAATCCATCTACCACGATATTCTTCATCTAGGTAACGTCTTACTGCACCGTAATAGTGTGCAGGAGCACCATCTTGTTGAAACGTTATTTCCAAGTTGTCGAATTCATCTGGATTATCTTCTAGAATTTCAAGAATTAACGCCTCAATATCATTTTGTAACATCTCCAGATACATGTCACCGGTTAAGTTAGCATTGAGAAAAAGAGGCCCAACTATGTGGTTTCCCAAAATACCTGCCCAAACATTTACTTTTTCTGGAAATTGAGTATGTTTTTCACGAAAGATGTGAGGATTTGTGTCACTCCAATACCTCACATTTTGAGTGTTAACATTTCCATTGAGAAAGAAAGTACTTTCGTCACTAAAACAAATTGTCTGTATGTAGCCTGGTTGTTGGTTCATTTTATTGGACATAGTTTCACAGAATTCTAGTCTTCGGTCGGGGTCATCATCTGAAAGTTGGTGTCACCATTTTTAATTTGTATGGATGAAATTTGTTTTTAGCCAACACCCTATGTACTGTCCTTTGACTGACTTCACAGATAGACGCAACTTGGGCTGTGGAAGAAGTAGGGTTTACTACCATTTCTCCAATTATGTCAATTTTTTTGTCATCACTAATTGTTGGTCGACCAGATCGTTTGGCATCTTGAACACTACCTGATGCTTCAAACTTCCGAAGAAGCTCCCTCAAATAAACCCTCGATATAGGGCGATCGGGTACCTCTCATTAAACAGTTGTTCCGCTGCATGGAAATTGTTTCTACATTCACCAATTATTAAGATAGCTGCTACTTTGTCGGCTACAGTACGTACCATTTTGCCTATGTAAACACTTAAACGTCTCGTTAAACAATAGCTTAGGTAAATTTTCAAGGTATAAACACTTTTGACAAGTAGAGAATTCAAAAACGTCAACCTTTTTGACAATTAACCAGAGGCGTACTTTAAAATCTTTATTAATTAAATGCGAAACTATAATTTTCGTATTTCTTCAATTTATCAATCAAAATCAGCCGAAACCCAAACAAAATTGGTATGACTGAATAGGTATTTTCAATACCTTTCAAACGAGCTGTCACTTGCCATAGGGTCCCATTTAAAATTATTGGTCACAGTGGCCTTGTGACGTCATTTATGACTATTGCGTCACCTGTTATGACCAGTTGAGAAGCCTACATCCGTTTATTTCCACCCTCCAAATTTCATTATTATAAGTATACCCGTTCAAAAGATACGAGGGGGGGAGGGGACTTTTGACTAGCACTGTATTGGGCTTGTCTATCTCAATAATACTTACTTACATTGACCATGACCATGACCGCCTTCTCGGTATTGCCCTTATGTACATCCATAGGCATATTTCTATTGATATCGAGAAAGTTATTACAAGATTTGCAAAGACTGGCCGTAAGAAGAGATTGGAGGTATTGAAGATATTCAAGTTAAGAATAAGTATTATAATAATATTAATATATCGAGCTACCATTAGTTCAAATTTTTTTTTTTACACCCTTGCGTTTTCAACCGACGGAAAAAGGAGAGGTTCTCTAATCGACGCGTATTTTTTTTTCGTGTATGACCTCGCAAAACTTTTTACAGAGTATTCCAATTTTTATGATTCTCTTTTTTTATGAATAGGGTATACCTCGAAGTGGGTCCCATTTGAATTTGAAAAAAAGTTACACCCCTAAGAGTAGAAAAATAGGGGATAATTTATTGATTTAACAACTGTGAACCGATTCTGTTGAAACTTGACACACATATGTATTTCATTTCAAAAATAATACAAATTGAGTAGGTAGCAATTAGTAGATTTTAGTAACAAAAAATCAAAAACTTTTTAACAAAAAATTAAACCGACGGAAAAAGAAACTGAAAAGCAACAAATAAAAGAAACCTTTTTAGTCGTAATGAATCCAAAATTAATGTAAGTAACTAATTTTGAGTCAGCGCGACATAAAAATGCAACGTGAAATCTCCAGCAATAAACAATAAAAATAAAAAAGCTTTCTCCGCACGACCACTCGCAATGACGTGTGCCCTCACGTGTGTCACGCTGATATTGACTTCGAGAACGCTCGGCAATTTCCGGCAAAGAGAATTGCCTCGCACCTTGCTGCCTTTATTTTACGCTTTACTTATTAATTTGCTTGTTTGTTTGGCGTCGACTCAAAATTAGTTACTTACATTAGTTTGGGAGCTCAACTATCATTAAGACTAAGGAGGTTTATTTTTTGCTTCTCAGTTGATTTTTTCGTCGGTTTGATTTTTTGGTAAAAAGTTTTTATTTTTCTCTTTTTTGTGGCTAAAATCAACAAATAACTATCTAATCAATTGACTCCAGGTATACATTATATTGTACTATCATCAGAACTACATGTGTGCCAAGTTCCAACAGAATCGGTTCACAGAAGAAAAATTAATAATCCCCTATTTTTCTACCCTTTGGATTGGATTATTCCTTTCCAAATCCGAAAATGACCAACTCTGAAGTATACCCTGTCCATTAAAAAAAGAATCATCTAAATCGGTTAACCCAGTACAAAGTTATTAGTGGTAGGTAGAATCGGTTAATGGGTAAAAATTCAGTGGGTGAACGATAAATATCCCCTATTTTTCTAACCTTAAGGGTGACATTATTTTTCCAAATTAATATGGGACCTACTTCGAAGTATACCCTAACTCTGTGAAATGTTATGCGTGATCATACATAAAAAATATATATACGCGTCGACAAGAGAACCTCTTCTTTTTTTATTTCGTCGGTTAAAAATAGTCAATCATCCCTCAAATCAAATGTGAAGTGTATTCACATAACTAAAGACAATTACGGTTGAACACTTTTACTCAATTATAATTTCATATTCTCGAAAATATTTCATTTATAACTATTTGTACAACAACTTGCGTCAAGAGTGACATCATTTATGAAAAATAATCTATTCAAACCCAAATGCGCGATGCTCCCCTCAATCACATCGTTATGTTACTCCATAAATCATGATAAAGTCAATATATCAGAAGTTCAGGCCTAGCTTGGCGTGTAAAAAATTGATATTGGGGAAACTTTATTGCCAAATATGTATAAAATGTGTATGTAATTTATGATACTTCGACATTCTAATCTCATAATCTCAGAATATCAATCATTTCCAGGTCGAGAGGCTCATTCTTGTCCCAACCCTCTTGAGATCTCTTCTGATGTATCTAGAGCTGAAGGTGAGTAGATATCAACAGTTTTATATGGTTTCCTCAATATTTTTCAAATGATCGAACTCGGCGCCAATAAAAGAATAATAAACTTGTATTATTTTCGATTAGAAAAAACAATTTAATGTCAATGAAAATTCCACACCAGTAATTTTTAACCAATCAAATTGAGTTTTTTGACAGATCACCATGGCAACTTATGTATTTTTGTGGTTTTTTTTTTCTCTTGGGTGCCCAACAACGAATTAAATCGTAAATTTGTTGACATTTTAATGACAGAATAATATTTTTTGGCAATACTGGTTTTTCTTTCTTTATTTAATTTTGATACATAGTTGAAATGTTTTCTGTATTCTTCGGACACCTCCTTTCTTCTTGAAGGCGAGAAAGCTGGACTTTGAATTGAATGAATTAAATATATATGTCTAATAAAATATATATTATATTTAGACACTATTTTATTCACCATTCTTCCATTTAGCACTTTCAATTTTGAGTTGTTCAGAAGCAAATATTCCTGAACAATTCGAAACAAATGTTCTTCCTTTAAATAGAAACTACAATCTTCTATTAATGCAGGTAAATAAGACATAGTACGATGATTCATCATTACATCAGACAATTTTATGCATATTTTACATACAGCATGATTTTAAATCGATACATTTTTAAAACAAAAAAGTTTGCGTTCGTTTTGACTGCACAATATTCTTTTTACTACAAAACACGAGTTTTTGCTGACATTTTGTACTGTCAAAATACGATGATCACAGCCCCCTGTGATGTTCGCTGACGCTGGTTATGAATGCTATGAAATAAAGCGCGTATAGAAAATTAATAAAAAAGGCAATTTTCTAACACTTGTAAATACTGAAAACTTATGTGAAATTGAAAAATGAGCTATGTTCAATCTTAAAATGTTATTTCCATGCAACTACAACAAGTAGAAATCAACAATTTATAGGCTAACATCGCTGCCGAAACTGTGACGCAAATTAAATCTGTTATGTACCTACCTTTATGAAAAAACGTTAAAATCATAATTTTCTAACCCTTGTAGTAGCTCTAAGTAACTATAAAATAAAAAAATATAATATTTTACGTCCTAAAATTGTGATTTTGTGCTACTACAATGAGTAGAAATCAACAATTTATAGGCCAAGAATCCATTGGTGACGAAACTAAACCTGTACATGTACCTATATAAAAACACTAATAATTTTTTTATTTTCTACCACTTGTAGTTGCCCAAAGTTGATAAAATGTTGAAGAATATAATATGTTACATTGTAAAATGGTATTTCCGTGCAACTACAATAAGTAGAAATCAACATCTTATAGGCTGAGAAGCCATTGCTGCCGAAACTGCAAAGCATACTAAATCTACATATGTACCTATATGAAAAATTGATAAAATAATAATTTTCTACTACTTGTAGTAAGTCAAAATTGATATAAAATATTGGAATATAATATGCTACGTTCTAAACTGGTATGTTCATGCAACTACAATAAGAAGAAATTAAGAATGTATAAGCTAAGAATTCATTGGTGCCCAAACTGCATCTATATGTGCTTACCTATGAAAAATTGATAAAATTATAATTTTCTACCACTTGTAGTAACCCAAAGTTGATATAAAATGGAAGAATATAATATGTTACAAAAGGGAAACATATTTTCAAATAATATGTTACATTCTAAACTGGTATTTTCATGCATCTACAATATGATGAATATATGATAATTAAGAATGTATAAGCTAGGAATCTATTGGTGCCGAAACTGCAACGCAAACTGAATTTGTTCATGAACCTATATGAAAATCAAATAAATAGAGAATTCTCAACTATTCTTTGTTTAGAAAAAATAGAAAAATCGAATTAAACGGTTTTCTTCACATAAAAGATTCAATATGAATTGAACCAGAAAATGGTAGATCTCAGGTGAAAAACAACTACTTTCCTGGCAAATACCACGCAGAACGTTGAATGATATTCACCTGAAAATCCATGCATACCTCCATATAAATGGACATTGAATGCAAATGTTTCTTTCTGATAAGCTCGATTATGTTTAATTTATGTCGTGTTCGCCTAACAATCCGCATACCGGTTTCAGGCTTTTTGGCCCTCATCAGTACGGAGTAGTCACCAGCCAGAGGTCCGAAGAGCTCTGACCGAAGCGAGACACAACATAAACAAAACCATCATCGAGTCTATAACACCTATAGGTACGCCGGAAAAGAAAACTTTTAACTGGCGGTACCTAGTGACAGAAAGAAACACTCCGAAAATCTCCCACCTCGATAGGTTTCTAAATAAAAGATTCCTTCTCAGTAGGAGTGGCAAGCCCGACTAGCATATAGTGAAAGATAAACGCCATGTGAAGTGGAATAAATAGAAAAATCGAATTAAACGGTTTTCTTCACATAAAAGATTCAATATGAAATTGAACCAGAAAATGAATTGAATTGAACCAGAAAATGAATATGAACCAGAAAATGAATATGAGTTGAACCAGAAAATGGTGGCTTGCCACTCCTACTGAGAAGGAATCTTTTATTTAGAAACCTATCGAGGTGGGAGATTTTCGGAGTGTTTCTTTCTGTCACTAGGTACCGCCAGTTAAAAGTTTTCTTTTCCGGCGTACCTATAGGTGTTATAGACTCGATGATGGTTTTGTTTATGTTGTGTCTCGCTTCGGTCAGAGCTCTTCGGACCTTTGGCTGGTTGACTACTCCGTACTGATGAGGGCCAAAAAAGCCTGAAACCGGCATGCGGATTGTTAGGTGAACACGACATAAATTAAACATAATCGAGCTTATCAGAAAGAAACATTTGCATTCAACGTCCATTTATATGGAGGTATGCATGGATTTTCAGGTGAATATCATTCAACGTTCTGCGTGGTATTTGCCAGGAAAGTAGTTGTTTTTCACCTGAGATCTACCATTTTCTGGTTCAATTCATATTGAATCTTTTATGTGAAGAAAACCGTTTAATTCGATTTTTCTATCTATTCCACTTCACATGGCGTTTATCTTTCTATCTTCCTTTATTCTTTGTTTGTTGTAGTCAAAAGAAGAATAAAAAGAATCAGATTTTAGTTTTTGATTCAGGTAGCTAAAAAATGACAAAATATTCGAATAATAATAATAATCAATTATTTATATCATTTTAACTATTGTAATTATTGTTTATATGAAAAACGCAATTATTATAAACTATGGCAGGAGGTTGATTGAAAGCGGTGGCTCGTTCTTGCTTTAGAGCTTCATGACTTGACTTTACAGGAGTTGAAACAGACCTCATTGCATCAATTATTTCCTGATCGTGACTCGAATCTATCTGCAGATATGATTTTATTGAGTTACTATTTCCATGTCCTGTGATTTTAATCAATTGCTGTTCACCAATTCCTGTTTTGGCTAAAGTTGAAACAGCAGTGGCTCTTGCAGAGTGATTTGTTATTTGACCTTTTTGACGTCAATTCCGATTGATGATGCCGCCGATTTGAGCCAGGAAGAGACCGAATTTTGTCCAGCCGGACTGTTCTTGTACCAACCTTTGGAGTTGGGGTGGATACGGTCGCAATGAAATGTAAGGTTATAATATTTTGGGCCAGCTGCACCTTATTCATGTAAATAATACACACCTTGTTTACTTCCGTTTAATTCGATTTTTCTATTTGTTTACTTCTGTTACGCTCACGAAATCCAAAGCATTCAATTGCTCCTTAGTCGCGCCTTAAGAAGTTCAACTTCAAAAATTATGAAGCGTAAAGCGGTTCTAAGTTGAGTTGTAGAAGATTTCTGTCCAGAATAATATTCACTATATCGAAAATGCTCAGAATAGTTAAACCTTGACGTATTCTTCAGAGCTAATGAACAACTGAACAAACTCTTAAAATTGTATTTCAGAATACCAAATCTTCATTGAGGAATCTGAAAACATGGATTTGCTCTGGAGAAATTTTGAGTGTATCGTTAGCAGAAGAATTCTACAGATATTTTCCGGAGAACGATCACCAGCTCTGCAATTTTTATGGTAGTACCGAAATAATGGGTGATGTCACATATTTCGTCATACCTGGGTTACAACAACTGAAGAATCTAGACAAAATTCCCATAGGTAAGATATAATCTAGTTATTTGAGTATCAGTCATGATGATTATAATATTCATGAATTACATTTATTGTATTTTTAAATGAAATCAGACATTAGATGCAATAAATAATTGAGGAATTCCAATATATCAGGAACAAAATATCGTTCGCCTCCCCTCTGTCGTTTATCCTTTAACAATATGCGAAAACTTCTTTCAGAGAATGAGACTGGATATTCTTGAGGCTTCAAATATGTTGTTGTTATGAAATTCGAAATAAAAGTCAAGAAGGGTGGATATCCCTTTTTACGAATCAATAGACGTGTATCACTTTCCCTTTATCATGAAAGCAAATGTTATTTCATCCAGATTAAATTGAAATACTTTTTGGGGACCCTTTCCTCCAACCTTATTTGTCTTGCAATTCCCTGCCGAGAAAACTAATTGTGTTATTAATTGATATCAGAGAGGTAGAATGCAATTGTTATTTTGCAGATACTCTATTTCATTCCCCGATAGGAATGGAGACTACGATGTATTTAGGGTTACCAAAATAGTAAATGTGGGGTCAGGTTTCATTTAATTTTCTGCTAAAACCCAACGTTTCTGTTTTATTATTTCTCAATATAGCGCGGTTGGTCCACCAAAACTACTAATTCCAGTAATCAGATATCCCAGAGATCACAAATTAATATTTCTAGAATGTTTTGAATAAATGTTTTCAATCCTACGTTGGTAGAATCTTGAGAATGCTGCTTTTCAGTGGTTATCAAAAACTGAGTAGAAAATTATGTAGGTCTCCTTGGTGATATATTTTTAATAGAACTAAGTTAGTTTTCTTGTTAAAAAAAAAGAACTACAACATAAAGCCGGTTCCACACATTCAGGTATTTATCACAAATATTTGGATATTTGGCATATAGACGAATATGTGTATGGAGTATCGAAAACAAATATTCGCGCAAATAGATATACTCGGTAAATATAAAGATTTCCCGGTCGGTAAATGAACACAAATCAAAGGCATAAATATACCAGTCTGATCCTCATATATCAGTAAGTAGCAGTGAGCTCTATGTCAGTTAAAAGTTTGTTGTGTTTGTTGTGTTTGTATGTTAAGATATTGATTCTTTTAAAATATTATCTACAGGAATCTCTAATCTTCAGATTGAAAATGAGTCTGATGACTTTTTTCTGTAGAATAAATATTCTGTTGGAGTTGCTGGAGCTGCCCCAGATATTGATATTACAGGAGATGTGGGAGTAAATTATGGCATAATAAATATTGATCAGTTGAGTTATATCAAAAATATTTTTCAGTTTTAGAATGGCAAAATAACCACTATTTAACTTTCTAAACAGCATTTATATTTGCTTTCCATCTCATAGCTAGTTCCGAGAAATTTAGTATTTTCAGAGAGATTAATTACATCATCCATCACTCTTACTTGAAAATTTGTTACAATTTTTTATCTGCGATAGAACTGCATACACACCGTTTTGTCTGAGTTCACAATCAAATATTTTTTTTTCACACCAGGTTGTGAATTCCTTTGACAATATATTCAATTTACCTCGGGACTGTCAGCATCAGCAGCCAAAGTTGAATCATCAGCATAGAGAACTATACATTGTGTGCTTATATGAAGTGGTAGATCGTTTAATAATAATAAAAAAATCAGTGGACCTGAGATGGAACCCTGAGGAACTCCCAGGTCCATAGAATAGAAATCAGATCTATGCTCTTCAATTTTTACAGATATTTTTCTAAGGCGCATGTATGAGACTAACCACGAAATCCTAAAGAGTAGAGTTTGCTTTCGATAATGTTTGGGTCAATGGTATCGAATGCTTTTGATAGATCGAAAAAGAGTGCTCCAACATATTTTCCTTCATCTATAGAATCGTAAAAATATTCAAAAACATTGTAGGAAGCACTTTTAATTGAGTTTTCTGGACAAAAACCATGTTGGTACTTTGATAGAATTTCAAAGCTGGTTAAGAATGCATATACTTTGTTATAGACACATCTTTCAATAACTTTATCTATCACAGTCGGTACTGTTATTGGTCGGAAATTACTCATGATAGATGAAGATCACCTTTTATGAAAATAGGGGTCACCAAACCTGTTTATAGGTAATTTGGAAATTCTCCTGACTCTATTGATCGATTTATAATATAAGCTAAAGGTTCCGCGATGTACACAGCCATACTCTTAATAATTTTGGTGGATATACAACTGAGGTAGAATTTTCCAGTGAACATATTGCATCTAGGACATCACAGCTCAAAACAGGGGAAAAATAGAATGTGTTAGTTTCATGCATTGAAGTATAATCGTTACTTTCGAGCCGAAGTGTTGCTCTATGGAATTTTTGGCATTGTTTGAGAAAAAGGCATCGAAAGCATTTGCAATGACATTATTGTTTTCAACTATTTCATTTTGTACTTTCATTTGAATATTTGATGTAGATCTTGAATTTCCCATCTTTCCTCTGACTATATTCCATATTTGTTTTTGTTTCTGGTGATGACCTGTTTCTTAATTTTTTTTTGTAAAATGCCCTTTTTTTTTAATTGTTCGTAAATATACCTTTTTTGATTCCTTGTAGATTTCAGTTAAATGGCTATCATTTGAGTTCCTCATCACCAAGAATTATTCGTTAAATTATTTGCTCATAGAAATAATATCTTTGTTCACCCACTGGTGTGTATTTGAGTTTCTGTTACATTTTCTTACAACTGTAGGACATGATAAGTCAATGAAATACTGAAGAGTATTTAGGAAAGTCTCATATATTATATGAATATTTTTAGAGCATTCGAAAACTGACCAGAAGGATTCTTTCTCCAGAAAGGATTGTAAAATGCCAAAAAAAAAGTTTTCAAAATTGTTTTACTTTTTGACAAACACATTTTTAAATAAAAAAATCTCGAAAACGGCTGCTTCTAGCGACTTTTGAAAAGCATACCATTTTTGGTAAATGAAGTGGAAGAAAATGCGAGTAAAATATTTGATTTTTTGGCAATTATTTCGTAGGTTCCGCTTTGGCAATTCAACTTTTTTCTAACGACGTTTTGTGTAAACAACATGCATTTTCCAGGTATCCCAGTGGACAACACTATCATCTATCTACTCGACAAGGACTTCCGGCCGGTAAAATCTGGCGATATCGGCGAATTATTCGTGTCCGGATTCAATCTGGCGGCGGGCTATGTGACCGGGAGGGATCCAGAAAAATTCCTCGACAATCCATTAGCAATCGACCCCACTTTCGGGCGGCTGTACCGCACCGGAGATTTCGCACGCTTCCAGAATGGGGTTTTATTTTACGAAGGCAGAACGGACTCGCAGATCAAAATCAGGGGGCACAGGGTGGACATGACGGAGGTGGAGAAAGCAGTCAACTCTGTGGATGGGGTGAGTGGATAGATTATTCATCAAGTTCTTGTGATCTACAGACATGGCATTGATCCCAGTAGAGATTATTCCTGAAAATAATCCCCAACAAGATGTAATAGAGCACAGTGTCAACAGAAGTATAATAATAATCATTTATTGCCAAAACAGGTTACACCCAATTACAGGACATAATTAAATTTACATATTTAATATTTCAAAAATGTATTTTACCTAATAACTAACTAACCACTAACTAATAATTATTTATACAGGGTGTTTCATAATTGAATGCTGATCCTAAAGGGCAATAGTCCTTGGATGATTTTAAGAAAAATCGCAACCGCTTTATTTCTGAGATTCGGTTGATGCCTATGGTACTGTAAACATCGGCGTAGTGAGCTCTGTATTTTCGATATTCTAAGTGTTACTTCAAGACTTTTGAACCTGTGAACAATGTCATATCTCTGAAAGTACCGTTATGCGTGGATTATAAAGTTTTTATACTATCGAGACAATTCCGAACAGTGTTGCCAGTTTACGTAAAATGAGCAAAATAACTCGAGCTAGTGCTTCAACAGCATCGAGTAATATCGATGAAACTACTCTAGAAATGATAATAAATAAATTGGCTCCAAAAATCACAGCCAAAATAGAGGAGCAACTGGAAAAACTGAGTAAGCAATTTGAGAAAATGGATACTAAGTTAAATAACCTATATAGCCCATTCCAATCAAAAAGAAGTTTCGCTACTGAGGAACAAATTAGATTCATTTGAGCAGACAAATAAGATGAATACTTTGAGGCTGGTTGGAATGAAGGAAGACGTTAACGAAAATCTACAAGGTAGTATCCTTCATCTATTTAATGATGGGATGAAAATCAAATGCGGACTTTGAGAAATCAATAACGTCTTTCGTATTGGTAAATTTAATGAGATATATTTGAACGAGGATTTGATTGAAAAACGCTACCAACTTTTAATGTCAACGAAGAAAAAACAGGGTGCACAGAATGTCTGGACTAGATATGGAAAGATATACACGAAAGTTGGCAACCATGTGAAAATAATAAATGAAGAATCAGATTTGATGAAGGCGGATGAAAAACTTTAACTTTTTTTGTCTACCTTGTCTACCTTTTTTTTTCTCTCGATTGTTTTTGTTCCACATAAAGTTAGGTTTATATTGTTCATATGATGATAATTAGTGAATATTCTCTGAATGATTGAATACATCCGAATTCATAATCTATCTAATATTTTCTTTTGTTCATTTCAGTTTAGTGTATTTGTTCTATGCATGTCTCAGGGCTTACTAATCGTTATACAATACTAGGATCAACTTAGCTATATATTACCAGAATGTTAGGGGGTTGAACACAAAATGCAATAAATTTTTTAGGAGATCTTTGGAAGATTACTACAACATAATAATGATAACGGAAACATGGTTACAGGAAGGATTCAGGGATGGAGAAATCGTTAACATGGAAGGTTTTTACTTGATAAGATCTGATAGAGATCTGAAGTTCACAAATAAAAAATGATAGAACAAATATTGAATTTAACTCTGTGAAACTGAACATATATTTTACAAAACCACTTAGTGCTGTTCTAGACGACTCCCTACAATTCTGGTACAATTCTGGTATTAGTAATTAATAATCTAGTAATCATGATCAATATATAATATAGTGTATTTACTAACAATTTATCCATGTAATTAGGCTAATAGTCTGTATGGATAATAAATAAATAAATACAAGATATTGAAATTTAACAAAAAAAATTAGTTCTTTCCCAATATTTCTGAAACCGCTTTGGCTTTTTTTTTTAATTTTGGTACATGCAAAGTACCCATAAAAATACATTATTTCCATGATAACGGATTTCTTAATTTTTATCAGTGGATTCCCTGTTAATATGCCCTGTCATATTTTTGATAAAAATAATGATACGCAACTGTCTTTTTTCCAAATAAATATAATTTTTGTAATTGTCCTTTATCTTCTCATAAAAATGGTCTCATGCCTTTTTTCGTCCGACGGACGGTTTTCGATTCATTTTCTTAGTCTAATTTCACAATTGTGGTAACCAAAGGATCTAGGCAAGATTTTTATAATTTTATGGTAACTATTATTCAGTTTTTGTAATGAGTACGCATAAAAAGACATTTTTTTATTTTTAAAAACATAACTGTTATGAACAAAGAATCGAATTAACTGTTCAAAATGTCCGCTTCAGCCCTCCTTCCTGGAGTATTCCTTATTGCTTCACAGGAAACTATTACGCGGTTTCGCAATTCTTCCTCAGTTAGAATTGGTTGACTGTACACCAAAGTCTCAAGAGATCCCCAAAGAAAATAATCAAGACTGTTTAAGTCTGGGGATCTAGCTGGCCATGACTCTGTTCCCCCACGACATATCCAGTGATTATGAGAGTTTTGGTTTGAATATTCGCGTGCTAGAGCACTAAAATGAGCAGGTGCACTATCGTGCATAAATCACATGCGATTCCGCATCAAAATAGGAACATCTTCCAACAGAATTGGCAAATTATCTTCAAGAAATCGGTGATAATTATGTCCATTTAATCTGCGTGGTAAAAAAAATATCCAATTAGGTAATCTCCAATAATTCCAGTCCAAACATTAAAAGAGAACTGCTCCTGGTGATGAGATTCCACGATTGCATGCGGATTTTCCTCGGCCCAAAAATGATTATTATGAAATTTTCCAATCCTGTTTTTAGTAAACCTAGCTTCGTGAATAAAAATTCCCTGTCAAATAAAGGATTTTCGGTAACTTTTTGGAGAAACCATTGGCAGAAATTCACTCGTAATGGAAAGTCTCGAGGAAGTAGAGCCTGAACCCGTTGAATGTGATAGGGATATAATAAATAATCACGAAGAATCCTCCATACTAGAATATGGGCGAATTCAAATTATTGGCAACTTGCTTCGTACTTATTTCAGGATTTTCGTCAACTGAATTTAAAACAGCTACCTCAATTGCTGGAGTTCTTGCAGTCCGATGTGCTCCTTTCAAGTGATGATTTGGCTCAAAACCTCCTGTTTCACATAACCTTCTGTGGGTGCTTGAAATCGTTCGAGCATCAGGAACCATTCTATTTGGGAATCGCTCTTGATACATTCGCCTGGCTTCATATGCGTTCCCGTCAGCAAGCCCATACAAGTAATGCATGTCTGCTAATTCGGAATTTGTAAAATTTACCAGTATTTTTTTAATAAACAAGTTTTTATAATGAGAGATAAGTGCCATGTGAAGTGGAATGAATAGAAAAATCGAATTTAAACGGTTTTCTTCACATAAAGGATTCAATATAAAATTGAACCAGAGAAAGGTAGATCTCAGGTGAAAAACAACTACTTTCCTGGCAAATACCACGCAGAACGTTGAATGATATTCACCTGAAAATCCATGCATACTTCCATAAAATATCAATGGACATTGAATGCAAATGTTTCTTTCTGATAAGCTCGATTATGTTTAATTTAAGTCGTGTTCACCTAACAATCCGCATACCGGTTTCAGGCTTCTTGGCCCTCATCAGTACGGAGTAGTCAACCAGCCAAAAGTCCGAAGAACTCTGGCTGAAGTGAGACACAACGTAAACAAACCATCATCGATCTTGTAACACCTATAGGTACGCCGGAAAAGATAAACTTTAACTGGCGGTACCTAGTGACAGAAAGAAACACTCCGAAAATCTCCCACCTCGATAGGTTTCTAAATAAAAGATTCCTTCTCAGTAGGAGTGGCAAGCCCGTCTAGCATATAGTGAGAGATAAGTGCCATGTAAAGTGGATGAATAGAAAAATCGAATTTAAACGGTTTTCTTCATATAAAGGATTCAATATAAAATTGAACCAGAGAAAGGTAGATCTCAGGTGAAAAACAACTACTTTCCTGGCAAATACCACGCAGAACGTTGAATGATATTCACCTGAAAATCCATGCATACTTCCTGGGAGATTTTCGGAGTGTTTCTTTCTGTCACTAGGTACCGCCAGTTAAAGTTTATCTTTTCCGGCGTACCTATAGGTGTTACAAGATCGATGATGGTTTGTTTACGTTGTGTCTCACTTCAGCCAGAGTTCTTCGGACTTTTGGCTGGTTGACTACTCCGTACTGATGAGGGCCAAGAAGCCTGAAACCGGTATGCGGATTGTTAGGTGAACACGACTTAAATTAAACATAATCGAGCTTATCAGAAAGAAACATTTGCATTCAATGTCCATTGATATTTTATGGAAGTATGCATGGATTTTCAGGTGAATATCATTCAACGTTCTGCGTGGTATTTGCCAGGAAAGTAGTTGTTTTTCACCTGAGATCTACCTTTCTCTGGTTCAATTTTATATTGAATCCTTTATGTGAAGAAAACCGTTTAAATTCGATTTTTCTATTCAAGTTTTTATAACGTAACTAATATCACGTATCTAGCTAAAGAAGTGTCAAAATTGTTTAGGTTGAAAACAACGAAATGTGTTCTTAGCATACTAGATGTTTCTAGCCCTCAAGATAAATCCTACTACTCTTCAACGGCTGATTTCGCATAGGGACAAGCAAATGAATGCATTTGATTTTCTAACTCAAAAACTGTTCGCCGGACGAAAAAAAGGCAAAGACCATTTTTATGAGAAGATAGAGGACAATTACAAAAATAATATTTATTTGGAAAAAAAGGCAGTGGCGTATCATTATTTTGACCAAAAATATGGCAGGGCATGTTAACAGAGACGCCACTGAAGAAAATTAAGAAATCCTTTATCATCAAAGGCCAAAGCGGTTTCAGAGATATTGGGGAAGAACTGATTTTTTTGTTAAATTTCAACATCCTGTATCTCAGAAATAAAACGGGTGCGGACCTATGTTCATATGAAGAATTTTTCTTAAAATCATCGTTCTTTATTATCGCCCTTTAGGATCAGTATTCAATTATGAAACACCCTGTATGTACAACATGTTCTAACATTTTAGGTGGAGAAAGCCACAGTGCTCTGCTATAAACCCGGAGAAATCAATCAAGCACTATTGGCCTTTGTGCAGTCCAACAACATGATTAGTGAACATGACATCGAGAATGCACTCAAAGATAAGTTGACATCGTACATGGTTCCCCAAGTGATATTGATCGAAAATACTCCTCTTCTTGTCAATGGGAAAATCGACAGACAAACTCTATTGAAATCATACGAGAACACAAACAATAATGGTAAGTAAACATTCCAAAATACGCATGTGAAAATTCCCAAATTACGAGTGTTTTCCCTCTGATATAACATGTGACTTAAATTTATATCGGATGACCAATTAGAGTTTTTAAATTGTATGGTCTAATGTGATTGTCCTAATTCTTTCAGGATTCATTTCTACACCTTTTTCATTTATTTTATACCCCAAATACCCCATTTGTTTATATTTATTTTGAGACCTGCTTCGTTAAGTATATGAATTATTTTTCTTAAATGTTCTTTATGAATCGTTTCATCTTTAGAATTTATTAAAATATCATTAATAGAATGTAATGCAAAATTTTCATGTTTATCTAGTATCTTATGTAATACTCTTTCTAATGCTGGACATCAGATTGTAAACCATATGGAACAACGAAGAATATATAAACTACCCCTTCTATTTTTGGGGAGATCATGTTTCATATTTTAAAATTATTTCGAGGTTGCTTCTTGTACAGATGGTGAACCAAACATTTTTTACCAATCTGTATGAGGTTTCCTATTTCTGCAACCCGCAGTTTTTGAGTTATTTTGATTTTTTCAAAATGTTGGTGTTCTCATGCATGAATGCACTATGATCAGGGGTAGAAGCGTTCAAATTCGAATAATGGTCAGTTCATACATAAAATCCAAGCTCATCTGATGAGAATGACATGGCTGAGCTGTCAATTAGACATTTTTCAAACGATTGAAAGTACGTTACCCTATGAATGAGTACCCTATCATATGTAGAATTCAATTCTGCATCGATTTGTATTAAGTTTTCCTATATCTATATTTCATAGGCTTTGAGTAGTTTGAGATTTTCTATTCTTGACATGTCTACATAGGCTTCCAAGTCATTACAATCACTGGCGGATCTGAGGGGGGGAGCATGGGATATTGGTTCAACAACCAGAGTCGATTCAGTGCTGAAACAACCAGTTTGTTCAATTTGAACATTATAATACCCACGGTAATCAGGGAAATTGGTATGACATCTCTGGATTCAATGGCACGGGCCTTGGTGGAAAGATTTAACAAACTTTTTCATCAGAATCTGGAGATTTTGTTCACAGAATTCAAAAGCGAACTGAGGTTTTGGAAGGAGAAAAAACTTCCTATTCCTGACGAGGCTTTAGGAGCCCTTGCTCACTGCGATAAAGTAATGTTTTCTTTGATAACATCATTTTTAGAAATTCTTATTACACTTCTGTTCAGTGTTGTCTCATCGGAAAGAAGTTTTTCTTCGTTGAGGCGAATAAAAAGTTAGCTCCGATCTACTATTTCAGAAGGTAGGCTATCTGGCTTATAACGGCCATCCGGACATTGCCATCAATGAACAATTAGTTATTGATAGATTTGCCAACAGTGGCCAAAGGCATATGAATTTTGTTTTATAAACAATAAATTGATAAGTTTATTATTGGAATTGGGGATTTGTGTTTGTTTCGTCACATTTTTTTCCATCCTATTTATGTTATTGTTAACTGCAATATAAAGGAATTTCTGCCAAACTCGAAGAAAAGTCCCCAAATCATATTCATACATGTATTAAATTTAGTCCTAACCGATACGACACAATGTTTAACGGCGTCTGCGTCTTTTTTTGATCAATTACAGGAAGCTAATAGGTATCACAAGTTGGAGAAGAAGGAGTGATGCTACATTAAAAATATTTGGAACTAAAAGCATGTGGAATCAAGTTGAGAGCAGTCCTAGTATAAAGAAACTGGTTTATACTAACCTCGTTCTAGCACTAAATGAAATTTCGGAGAGAAACTTAATATTCGATGAAAAAGTTAGAAGTCAGGCAGATGGTTTGCTAAGGAAGTTCGGTTCTTTTGAAATAATTCCACTTGCCATGACCTACATCAATTTTTTTTTTTTTTCGTAACAACTCTTTCAGGTTGAAAAGGGAAACATTCTCAATTGAATATCGATAGAAAGATTTTTCTGTGAATTGAAAAATCCACGAGTAAAATGAAGTTATTTTTTGTGAATGTCTAACAGAAAACAACTACTTAGAATTGAAACCCAACCAAAAAAAATCTGAAATTGAAAATTTGCATTTTCATTCAGATAGTTATTTGATTTTCTATTCCAGTCTTAATTAAGAACTCATAAAGATGAATGAGGCAAAGAAGAATGTTTTCCAAAAGAGAGTACTCACCAGAAATCATTCGTAACATTGACGCAGGAGAGACATCGCATTCACTAGGTCTTCAATATATTTTTGTCGACGAAAATCTATTTCACGCTTCCACGATCATCAGGAAGACCGGAAGAAATGGGAAACACATTTTCAAGAAGCAATCTCACTTTGCAAAGATGGAAAAAGTTAGAATCATTTCTTTTGGAGAGACACTTTGAAATTAGTGTTTTCTGACATTAAAACCTGTCATGGGGTATGATAGATTGATTTGTTGAAAATATAAACAGGATGAATACCCCACAAGAGGTTATCTTGACGATGGAAGATAGTGACTAAAGTTTATCTTTCAGTCGCAGATGATTCCACATCTGATTTTATGAACATCCTGTTTATATTTTCAACAAATCAACTGTTTCAGATTATTTAGGGTAGACTGGGTACGGTTGAAACGATTTGGATTTTATTGTTCATAGTATTGTTGTTTATAAACCAAGCGACGATGATGATATGTCAAATACAAGAACGCCTTTCTAACTTCGAAAGGGCTATACCATTTTACTTCCTGGGGTGCTATTTTCAGAAGTATACAAAATTTAAAAAAAAATCCGATTTGTTTCAATCGTCCCCATGCCAGGGGCGGTTGAAACAGTGATTGGGGTCAGTTGAAACACATGCAAATAACACAAAATATGATATTACAACTTGTTTTATTTACCATTGATCCTAATTATAAGCATAATTATGGCACCGTATGACAACATTAATCAGTCTTCAAGGTTTTAATCCTCAAAAAGATATTTCTAATCAGCCTTTTACGAATAATAAACAATTAACGTAATTAACAAAAATACTAAAAATCAACAGTATTCTTTTGAACAAAGCAAACTAAACGAAAATAATTTCAGAATAAACTAAAATGAAACAAATCAAAATTTAGCATAGGGATCAATTTGAGTCGCAATTGTGGCAAACATAGCTAAGACCACCTTCTGTGCATTCATCGTGAGCCCACTGTTTACAAGTGATGCATTGAATCCACTTTTCTCCGGATCTGCTTTCTGAATATGGTGACAAACAAACAATACAGTAGCATTCTTCCTCTTCTGATGACATTTCCTGCTGTGTTCTACTTTTTTTTCCTCTTGAAGTATTTTTTCTACCTTTTCTTCCATCCAAGCTCTTCTTAACTTGCTTAGTTTTAATCCGTTCCAATCTTGTTTCATGTTCCTTTCTTATGACTTCTTTCTCTGGTGTATCAGTGTAAATTGTAGATTTTCTAGTTTTTCGCCCTTTATTAGATTTCCTCGGGGGAGCTTTTGGTAATGGCCGTACTGCTTCCGGTGTGAATACAATAGGATTTTTAGAAATTGCTTGTACGCTAGTAGACGGTCTCGGTGAAGTTTCTTGAATGATAATGCTGCTGCAACGTCTAGGTGGTGTACTCAAAGTTTCTTGACGTTCATCAACCTTTTCTTGCTCTTTTGTTGGAACTGGTGAGTTATTGATAGCCTGTTGTTGCACCATTGTCTCTATTTGTAGTTCCTCAGTTAAAAGAGAAGGCGATAATGGTGGCGTTTTATCTTCAGATGGAATTGCATTCAATGTAGAAACAACTGCAGACTCAGTTGTATATTCGTCATTAGGTCTATCTGTTACCTCAGTTGTATTTTCGGGATTGGGTCTATCCGTCACAAATGCAGGAGCAAAATCGATCTCAGTAAACAGATGCCAGTTATATGGGTAAATTCCTGTTTTGCGAAAGCCGGCTTGTATGTTGGATGGCGTCAGAGCAAGGGGCATAGCAGATGCAACAATTCCCGGAATGTCATAAATTGACATTGTTTTTCCTGGATCGCTGCGCATCCACGCATCACAGCTCGAATTTACAGCTTTCTTTAAAGGGCCATATGCAGATCTATCAAGTGGATGGAGTTTGTGAGAGCAATGGGGAGGGAAAGACAGTAAGACAATGCCATTGTTCTTGCAAAAGTCCAGTGCGTTAATATGAATGTGTGATGAGTGGTTATCAAGTACGAGTAACACTTTATGTGATGGTGAAACATTTGTATATTTCTTGAAGTGTTCCAGAAAATGCATGTATGATTCATCCTGCATCCAACCAGATGGATTTGCAGTTCCAGCAGACCCTATTGGCCCATCCCTAACAAAATGGTCTTGGTAACGCACTCGTGGAAAAACAAAAAATGGAGGAATAACATTACCGATGGCGTTTGCTGCAAAGCTTACTGTCACTAAAATACCCCTTTCAGCTGAAGTTACTGAACCTACTTGACGAGCACCACGTTTAGCTACAACTCTATCAGGTTTTTGCTCCGTTGTTATGCCTGTTTCGTCGGTGTTGTATATGTCTTGGGGCTCAAACTTATGACGGTCCATGACAATGGTCAAATTGTTATAAAAAACATCGACGTTAGATTTATTAAAGCTAGTAGCCCTTGACAGGCTTGTAGCTTGCGCGGCGCGTACGGAGAGTTCAGGGTTTCTTCTCATAAACATCCGAAACCATTCCTCACCAGCCATCTGGTTGTCTTCCCAAGTTCGAGGTCGTGATAAATTATACTTAATAGTAAGTTCGTACGCCAATTTTCTCACCTCTTTCTTAGGTAGTCCAAAATATATGTCTGCACATCGAATCAAATATTTTGATAATTATTGCTCTTGCTCTTCATTGAAAATTCGGTTGTGTGCTCTATACCCCATAACTTGATCGTCCTCGCCAGATGCATCTCGCTTTCGAATATATCTCAGGAGAGAACAGTGGTTTATTCCATGCTTGTCCGCCGCATTTCGTAGTGAATCTCCAGCTTTCACCTCTTCATATGCATCTCTATACCTCGACAACTCAATTTGTCCTCTGGAAGTCTTTCTTACGCGAACTCTCGGCATCTAGAAAATAAGAAAAACTAATATATTTACTGTTTCAACCGTACCCACAAAAATTGTTTCAACCGTCCCCAACCCCGCCTTTCGGAAAATACCATTAATAGAAATGGTGGTAATAATAACACATTAAAACGAGTTATTATTCCGTATTCTAAAAGCCTCATGAAAATCAGAAACACACACTCAATACTTTGACTTTAATAGATTTCACGATATTAGAATAAATCTCAGAATAAAAATACTTACTTTTGGGTACCAAAATATAATACGGCCTCCTGTAAACAACAACACCACGAGAGAGCGGGCGCAACACTAAGTTTCGTGTTTGGATCTGTCGTCTGCTTCGTTCTCCCCTTGCACCCTCACTCCCCGCGTATCCGTTCACGAGATATTGCTTTTGTTTCAACCGTCCTTTGTTTCAACCGTACCCAGTCTACCCTACAGACTAAAAATTCAGACTACGTGCAAGCTTGGCGTCAAATTTTCAATGCAACCGATGAATTGAAATCTCAGCAGAAAAATTTCGAACATATCTTAAGATCTGCCCAACAATTTATTAAAATTATGAATGAAACATTGGAAAAATTGGATTCCGATATTTTAATTGAGAATACGATTCCAAAAAGGAGAAGAAGAGTTGCAAATAAAATGCCTGGGGAACATGCCGATGATGAAAACATTGCAGAAGATGAAGAAATCGCTTATTTAATCGTATTGTGGATACCTTCATTTGATCAACGGTTCAGCGAAGAATGTTTTGATCCCAGAAGGTTTTCCCTGTACCAGGTGATTCACTAAATGAGATATGTACAATAATTCCCTCTTTAGATAAGAAAAAGTTAAAAGAGGAATTGATGACTTTTGCCGAAATGTGGCCTCATCTTTCAAAGCGATATTTTAGTGATGTTTATAAAGTCGATGATGATCATATGGAGAACGAGCCTGGTTTTATTTCGGATAGTAGCGGGAGTGAAGAGGACATTAATATGAATGTGTCGTTTAAATGAACCACAAAAAAGTGCTACTGGTGCATATCTTGCGTTTTGAAGATTTTATGTGAATATAATTTATATTCTTTAGAATTTAAACAACTACATTATGTTCATTTTCTGTTGACAATACCACTCACGCAGGTATCTTGGGAGAGATGTTTTTCCAAAATTAAATTATTGAAAACAAAACTGCGAAGTTGTATTCTGCAGGAAAATTCGGTAGCCTTATTTCTTATGGTGTGCTAATATGATATAATGATTGATATTACTTCCAAGGTTATTATTGACAAATTGTGCCAGAACAGTAAAGCGTTTAAAAGTATAGTACAGTAGTTGTAATGGTTCCCGCATTTTCGATGTTTTCCCCGTATTTTCGATTTTTAGAATTTGTGTGTGTTTTGGATTTGTATATAGTTATGTATTTATTTGTTACAACATTATTTTGTTTTTTTTTGTTTATATATTTGTTAAATATTAATTTCTTACGATATCATGTTTGTTTGGATATAAGAAAACTCTATTTTCTTTATTTTTAAGAATAACCAGTGTTGATCATTGCGTATCAGTATCTGAAAAGCTTCAATATAACTCTTTGTTTATGAAAAGTCTTATAATTAATCTAATAATTAATTTAAATAAATGACCAAAATTTAAAGGCGTGGGGGGGGGGGGCTTGCAAGGGCCCTAAAATCGCGCTAGCACGCGCCTGCATTCAGAGTATCAACATCGGAGTATCAACATTTTCGAGCCATTTAAACCCTCCGGAAGGTAGATACTCCCTCAAAAAGGAGCATGACGATATCTTTGATAATTTTCAGCTTGCATTTGGTGTACTTCAACATGCGTTACCTTTTATAGCCAGGCATGGATAGTACCAAGCCGGATCAAGTCCATAGCACAGGATAATAAACACAGCTGTGTCAATAGGTTTTCTGACGCAATTCGCGGAAATTTCCAAAGACATCGCATAGAAGAAGTATGTCCGTCTCAACGTACAAGGCTGAGAACTACCTCAACGTTGCCAAATCGAAGGATTACCACATCTTTTGAGCATATTTACCAGATTAAAGATGAAACTCATTTTCAGGAATTAGAAGTTTCACATTCAAACTAAATTTCATAGCATTTCAATGTAGTCAATGTAGATTTGACGTGAATAATTCATACAAATTCAAATAATTTCTGACCTGACCAAATATTAATTTCTTATCTAGATGACCCAAAACCAGAGGTGGAAATCAATTATGAAGGTGTTGCCCTACATCAAATGAAAGCTGCTAAGGTATTATTCGAGACAATTGCCAGCGTGTTGAACAGGGCAGCCAGATCTGCAATTTCGATCAATGCAAATTTCTTCGAAATCGGCGGCAACTCGCTCAATTCCATATACACAATTTCGATATTAAGTGACAAGGGATATCAAATAAGTAAGTAATCGTCTGTATTTATCTTCAATTCTTCGGAGATACCACAATAATCCTCTTTCTCTTATCATGAAACTGAATCCAGCAAGTTATTTTCGACCAATCCATATGCCATCTGTCCAGAATATTCCAGATTCATATTTTTATGTTATTCCAGAAATCAGTGACTTCCTTTCTGCTGTGGATCTTGGAGAAGTGTTACTACGCATGACAACAGACACAAAAATTAATACACAAGCACCAAGTTTCTCTAGTGAATTGTTGCAGCCCCACCACAAAGAAATCGTTTCAGAGTAAGTACAAGTATATAGGACAATAAAACTATAATCTGAGCGAAAATCACTTGATTGTCCTACAAGATAAATAAGCATGGAACCTCATAATGTATTTCATTAACAATTGAAAATTATAGCTACAGTATATTTGAACTTTTCAATATCCAGCTCAAGATTCTAGTTCTGATAATCCATAGGTAGGTGAGGTACTGTACAGCCTGGCTCTGTTTAAAACCCACCGCTAGGAAGAATTTTAGTTGATAGAAATGTTGTGAACCCACCTTCATTATGTATAACCACCTTTAGTGTGTTGTTGTAGATTTTGACATTTTGTTTGGGATGTATTGGCATCAGTTGTAGAAGTAAAGAAAACCTTACTCAAGAGTTCTGAAGTTTTATTCATTTGAGTAGAAACGAGAGTCCAGAAAAGTTTCACAACATATCAGAAATGGGATGAACGCATCAAAGAGAAGTTTAGTGAAAGAGAATAAGCAGGAAATATATTTTTTAGCCCAATTTTGTTCAATTCGGTTGAAAAATGTGGCCTCCACTTTGCTGAAAAATTTCGTTACATCCCATATACAGTACGCGCGTAAAGTATGGAAACATGAAGATATCTTTGACAATAACAAAATTTTGGTTATGTATATTAGATGGACCAACGATTTTAAATTTTAGACGTTGCCAAATGTACAGTTTCTGAGATATACGAACAATATGTTTATTTTTAAATGGGACAACCCGTATATTTTACAATTTTTTATTACAGTTTTTTATTGCCGATGCAGCATACAAACTGTTGATGGTCAATATTGACCATTAATTTTAAGAAATTAGGAAAAACATTTTTATTTTGTTATTAATATTGCAGTATAAACAGAAAACAATACCTTGAGAAAAAAATTAAAGGAGATGTTCAATATGACCTCTTTGTCTTTGAAAACAGAAATCCATTCTGAATGAAAATTCATCCAAGACTTTTCTAATCGTTTCCGGAGAAATTAGTGCTATCTCCTCTGTAATTCTGTCTTTCAGTCCTTGGATAGTCTGTGGCCTATTCACATACACTTTGCTTTTTAAATAACCCCATAAAAACTAATCTAGAGGTGTCAATTCCGGAGATAGTTCCTCTTCTTCCAATCCAACGATTTGGAAATGTAATGTCGAAAAACTCAGGAACGCCTCGAAGATAATGAAGAGGCGCTCCATCTTGCTGAATCCAAATTGATCTATTCACGATATGAGGATTTATATCATCAGGAAAGAGTCTGGCTACTTCTGGAATTAACTCTAATTCTAAAAATGCCCAGTATTCTTTACCTGTCATGGTTCTATTCCAAAAATAAGGTCCAATAATGGTATTATTAATAATTCCTGCCCACACATTGATCTTTTGTGGATACTGCTTATGTGCCTCCACCATCCAATGAGATTTTCATCTGACCAGTACCTGCAGTTTTGTTTATCGACCGTGCCATTTAACTGGAGAGTAGTCTCATCAGAAAAAATAATTTGATTAAAGAAATTAGGATTAGTGTCAAATCTATTAAACATTGTTTCACAGAACTCCATTCTGCGATCTGGATCGTCTTCGTTCAGTTCCTGTACCAATTGTACACTTTATAGGGATGCCATTTTTCTTTTTTCAAATATTTACGAACAGTTATTTGACTGATGTGATTTTCGGTTGCAACAACTCTAGTAGCCTCATGAGGGTCTTCAACCATCGACAAAAAAAACAGTTTTTGTTTACTCTGGAATAGCAGGGCGGCCACTTTTGGGGAGTTCTCGTACATGTCCACTTTCCTCAAATTTATTAATAATTTTAGATACAGTACCACGTGCTATAGGAGTTCTGTCTTCAAATTTGTTATTGTATATTTCACATACCTCTCTCTTCGTGTGTTCGTGTCGTACAAATAATGTCGCAAATAAAACATACTCAAATTTCATAATATTATGGTATTTCCTGTCATCACATCCTTTTAGTATTAAAATTTCAATTCTTTGGCGCTCTGTTAAATGTACCATTGTATTTTACTCTGATTTTTATCGCTGGGAAGCCTATTTTCAAAAATATCACGACGTACCTACTGACAGCAAAGACTTTTTTAAACTTTAACGAATACCAAGTGGCCCATTTTATTTTGTCTTTATGTTAATATCAACGGTTGCAATAAAAATATTTTTCCTAATTTCTTAAAATGAATGGTCAATATTGGCCATAACAGTTTGTATGCTGCATCGGCAATAAAAAACTGTAACAGAAAATTGTAAAATATACGGGTTGTCCCATTTAAAAATAAACATATTGTTCGTATATCTCAGAAACTGTACATTTGGCGAATTCTAAAATATAAAATTTAAAATCGCTGGTCCATCTAATATACATAACCAAAATTTTGTTATTGTATCTTACGGGGTTCAAAGATATATTCATGTTTCCATACTTTACGCGCGCACTGTATATATAAACATTTGAACTGATGGTATTTTTGTGATCTGGGATCATGATCGGCAAAGATTTATCAACATTTTTCGAAACTCTTTGTTGCGATGACGGGAACAATAGGTTAAAATTGGTTTTAAAAAATTACATCAACTCGCAGTTTCAGAATTTATAAAATATCGTATTCTACAACTGAAAAATGATACACCGCTATTCGTCATGAGAATAAAATGCCAAATTTATAACCATCACTTCTGTTCATAGCGCATCGTTTATAAAGTGTTTCAAGACATTGAAAAAAAAAAGTACACCGATGGTGATAAAAATCTAACTTGTCCGCCATCTTGTGTTTCAACAATGATAAATCTGTACTGATTTTCAATTCGCAGTGAATTAGTTTCCCATGAACAGAAAATCATCAGAATCCGATTACTAGTTTAAAAAATATAAGCGATTAAAAAACTCAGGTACCTATTTATTCTCAAAATAAGTAACATGCTTGAGTTATTCGCGCTTGCTCTGTATGAATATGAAAAGGAATTATATGTTGAAAGTTAGGCTAAGGCAATACCTATCAAAACCAGTTTTTTTTAATTTCTATATTAACGAAAAAACTACTTTTGGCCGTTTTTCGGCCAAGCCAGATCTCTGTGAGGCGTACAAAATTTCATTCTCCTATTACCAATACTCTTTGAGATATAACTTTTTCATAATAAAGGAAGATTTCATCGGCTGGGGTGCAAAAATGACGTGTTTTGCCTTTTTTGGCAATCTACAGTTCTATAGTTGGAAATTATTCATATATTCAGGGGGTAATTTTAACCAATTGGTACACACATTTTGGAAAATCCTTTCTCAATATGTACCTACTTCTGGAATGTAATCCTCGTACAAAATGTAATTCTCTCATTACCAATATAACCTGTTTTATAATAGTTTTTACTGCCTCGGGCGCAAAATTCAGAAATGAATAATTTCTTCTTGGTAAAAAAAGGCGTGTTTCCGTTTTTCTTTTGAATTAACAGTTTTATAGATGGAAATTATTCAGAGTTTTGACCCTTTGGGATTAAAATTTTGGAACAAACCTTCTGTACATCATACCATCGATATAAAAGAAAAATATTTTTTTTATATATATATACAGAGTGACCCATTTGAAAGCGGGCCACCTCTCTAAAACTGTTATTTATTATACGATTCAGAAGTTTTTTTTTCAGTAGATAGAGCATCAATAGTTCTAGTTGAATGCCATAAATTCGAAATAAAAATTTCACGGCCTACTTCGAATTTTTTTCAAGGTCAAAAATTTTAAAAACATTTTTTTTAATAAAATTTGACGACGCCACTGGATTTGTGAGGCTTTCGAATGGACGTTACCAAAATTTCACAATAACATTCTTTTTTTTAACAGAAATATGGCATAAGTAAAATTAATATCACTTTATCAAAATATTTCGAATAGTCGTCAAATAAATCACAATCTTGTTAAAAATATTGTTTAAAATGCTCTTTCAGGTCGTTGGCAGTCGAGTTTGTAAACAGCAGTTATTCAAAATGGCATCAAATTATGTTTCTTCCAAACGTAACTCCATAATAAATAAGCATGGAATCTCACAATGTAATTCATTAACAATTGAAAATTATAGCTACAGTATATTTGAACTTTTCAATATCCAGCTCAAGATTCTAGTTCTGTTAATCCATAGGTAGGTGAGGTACTGTAAAGCCTGCCCTGTATAAAACCCACCGCTAGGAAAAATTTTAGTTGATAGAAATGTGAACCCACCTTTAGTGTGTTGTTGTAGATTTTGACATTTTGTTTGGGATGTATTGGCATCAGTTGTAGAAGTAAAGAAAACGTTGAGTAGAAACGAGAGTCCAGAAAAGTTTCACAACATATCAGAAATGGGATGAACGCCTCAAAGAGAAGTCTAGTGAAAGAGGATAAGCAGGAAATATATTTTTTAGCCCAATTTTGTTCAATTCGGTTGAAAAATGTGGGCTTTGTTGAAAAATTTCGTTATATCCCATATACAGTGTGCGCGTAAAGTATGGAAACATGAAGATATTTTTGACACCCCGTAAGATACAATAACAAAATTTTGGTTATGTATATTAGATGTACCAGCGATTTTAAGTTTTATATTTTGACATTGCCAAATGTACAGTTTTTGAGATATGTTTATTTTTAAATGGGACAACCCGTATATTTTACAATTTTCTGTTACTGTTTTTTATTGCCGATGCAGCTTACAAACTGTTGATGGCCAATATTGACCATTAATTTTAAGAAATTAGGAAAAACATTTAAATGCCATAAATTCGAAATAAAAATAAAAATTTCACGGCCTATTTCGAATTTTTTTCAGATCAAAAATCTAAAAAACATGGTAGCGATTTTTTTTAATAAAATTTGACGACGCCACTGGATTTGTGATGCTTTCAAATGGGTGTTACTAAAATTGCACAATAACATTATTTTTTTTAATAAAAATATGGCATAAGTAAAATTCATATCACTTTATCAAAATATTTCGAATAGTAGTCATATAAATCACAATCTTGTTACAAATATCGTTTAAAATGCTCTTTCAGATCGTTAGCAGTCGAGTTTGTAAACAGCAGTTATTCAAAATGCCGCCAAATTATGTTTCTTCAAACGTAACTCCATAGTATAGGAGAAAGTTATGTCCATCAGAACACTGCAGAACACACGTTCGGAAGAAACATAATTTGACGCCATTTTGAATAACTGCTGTTTACAAACTCGACTGCTAACGACCTGAAAGAGCATTTTAAACGATATTTTTAACAAGATTGTGATTTATATGACGACTATTCGAAATATTTTGATAAAGTGATGTAAATTTTACTTATGCCATATTTCTGTTAAAAAAATAATTTTATCGTGAAATTTTGGTCACACCCATTTGAAAGCATCACAATTTTATTTAAAAAAATCGCTAGTATATTTTTGGATTTTTGACCTGAAAAAAATTCGAAGTAGGCCGTGAAATTTTTATTTTTATTTCGAATTTATTTCATCCAACTAGAACTATTGATGCTATATCTAGTGAAAAAAAAACTTCTGAATCGGATAATAAATAACAGTTTTAGAGAGGTGGCCCGCTTTCAAATGGGTCACTCTGTATATAGAGAGAGAGAGAGAGATAAATCATTGAACACAAAAATATTTTTTTATTTTACTTGAATTGATCTATCATTGTAAGTGTATTTTTGCAGTTTTTCGACGTTTTAAGGAACAAAAGCGAGTTATCGTTGCCCCAAAAATCGTTTTCAACTTGATATTATATTACATTTTACTTGCAGTATGATAGCAGAGAGTTTCTACCAGAAAGCTGACTTGGAACAGTGGATCAAATCAGATGTTTCACTTTCTGATTACTACGAACTCATCGACAAACTCTGGCAACCACTACTGGACAAAAACTTGAGTTTTGTCGTCAAGTCTAGAACAGGAAGAATCATTGGAACGGCTCTGAACTTCGATGTTAGAGATGAGCCAGAGATTGAGTTACATTCCAAATTGACGGTGATATTCGAATTTCTGGAGAGCACCGAGGGACCTGTAAGGTAAATTGTTCAACTTTTGTCAATTTCATTATTCCATTATTGCAAGCTCGACACGGGTCTATAGAGTAAAAGTTAACGAAGGCGTTTTTTCCGATAAATCATGGAATTCTCAACTACGATTAATCTCTTCAGCAACTGGCTCAATTTTCTGATATCATATCTCAATGACCCTATTTTAGACGAGTTTTTGTGATATGGTGAACAACTCTCATCAGAAAACATAGACTAAATCAGTGACTAGAACCACCGCCAAAGAACGTGTTTATAACGACCCAACGAGCTGTTTACTCACCTGTGAAGTATTATCAATTGTTCACAACTCTTCATATCGCATAAAGATTGTATTAATATAGAACTAGACAATCAATTAACACCAATTAACTCATTTTTCTCTGTAATCTGCTCACAAAATGAACACGCGCGATCCATCACAACATAACCTAAAGGTCTATCTAAAACGATTTGTTGTTTTTGGTTCGACTGACCTACAGAATTACCGTTTCTTCTAATAATCTAAAATAATGCGATTGTATATTTGAATGGACATTTTTTCCAGAGACAGTCAGCTTTCTCCGGAGAAAGGTGAAAACCTTCATTCTTTCATGATGGCTACTCATGCTTCACTCTCACCCAAAGAGAATGTTGCTGTATTGCAGTTTGTTGAAGGAGAAGTCTTGAAGCTTGCAAAGAGACGAAATTTCAAAGGAGTATTTACCACGAACACAAACCCTCTCACTCAGGTAATTTGATGGATTTATATTTTCATCTATATACTCACCAAAGGTAGAGGAGACCAAGAAGACACATGTTGCGGGACAGTTGCCTGGGATAGAATTTCTTCAAATCTTCATTTTGAATATCACTTTCTTTCCATCATTTATAGCGAGAGGAAATGCAAAAGAGAATGCTTGTTTTGTTTTATGTCTTTGTTTATGACTTCATTTTTATCCTACTTGAAAATCACTTTGGGAAAATTTTCAGTGGGTAATAATGAGAATATACCCAACATCATCTTTAAAAATTAATGGAGATTGAAAGAATATTCATTATTTCAATGAGTTTCCCATATACATGAATTCTATTATTATATTTTAACTCTTCCTTTACTGTATTATTGAGCAACTCTTTCAACTTTTTTTCCAGCAATTGGGATCAATTTTCAATTACCAAATATTATTCGATTGTCAAGTGAACCAATATATTGCAAGTGACAACACCAAACCATTTGGACTTGCTCCTGATGACCAAAGGGCAATAGTGTCGTGGAAAACCATTGTTTAAGTACCTATATACATATGTATACGTAGAAGTAGAATGAGCTCGATATTTATTGGAATTATTTGCTTGAAAAAGTTACATTTTCCATGTGTTCCGATATAATGATTTTGATTGATTCTTTGTGTTCGGTCATTCTTGTTTTGGATATCAAAATGTATTTCCTCAATTTTTAGTATTATAGTATAAGATGTGTAGTTATAGATCTGATACCAATATATTTATTTATACTATAATAATGTATATAAAATGTATATAGTTGTATTTTGCTTTAATATTAAAATATCATTTGAAAAAGCAATATTTATTTAAGTTTCCCAAACAAACGAAGTTATGTTTTTCATTGAACTCCAATAAAATTAAGATTTGAATATAAATAAATATTGACGTTTGGGGTCTCTCCATAATATATATCAGACATATTTTAGTGTCCAGCGTCGGCATAGTGCCAGGAAAATAGTTATTTTCTATTTGATATTACAAAGAAGCATTTGAGTACTGTATTAAACAGAAAAAAATTAATTATTGAATCAAATAAAATGTATTGAGAAAATAAAAATACAGGTTCTTGAAGAGGAAATATCTCAATTATTTATAATTTTAATTCAATGTTGAAAATAAGGCTACGCGTGGGTGTTAATGCAGGAATACAGCACCTCTCGAGAGAGCAATGCACATAAATTATTTTTAGATGCTTTATCTAAACGGTATTTATGAAGTTTTAATGAAAATACTCGTTGCATGTCGTAGCAATCATCCCAGGGTACCTAAATCCAACCCTAACTCAAAACATGGCAAATGTGGATTTGTTCACTTCTGAAATAATAATTACATTATCAATACAAAAAATCTTATTAGGTAGAGAATAACCAATTACTAATTTTAAAGAAAAACATTCTTGATATATTATTTAAATAATAAAAAAATAAACAATTGAAAAAAAGGATTTTTTTTAATCATAATAAATTCTTAACAACCTTATGCAAAAAAATTGCGTATTTTTTTTTAAAACGTAAAATTCCTTTGTCAGTCATGAAACTGACAGTAATGTGAAATATCAATGAAAAAATGATGACAATATTTACTCAATTTCTCATATTTTGTTAAATTTATAATTAACAATATAATCAATTTTTAAACAACTCTATAGCGTGATATTATTTAGTACACATGTAAAATGTGCTCCAGGAAGCAAAAAAAAATATGTGAACAACTATTCAGGTTTAAATAAAATCGGCGGTTCCAAAAAAATTACTTGATTAACAATAGCCTCACATTATCAAAATTCAATGGAAACATTACTTTCCAACGAAATTACATTCCTCAAGTGTTCAGCTAATACTATAATTTTTTTGAATGTTTGAATTATTTTTCTTTTTAAATCTTGTGATGCTAACATATTGATAAAAAAGTGTCTTCATATTTTAAATACTTTGCTGGTGTGGTATCCGCTGAACGAAGTTTTTTTTCGTTGAAGCGATTGAAAACTTGACTGCGATCAACGATGCAACAGGAGCGGTTGGTTCGATTAGGTCTACTTCATGTTCATAGAGATGTGCAAATAGATGTTTTAAATGTTATTGAAATGTTTGCAAATAAGAAACACGGGATACTGGATTTCATTTTGTGATATTTATTTTTATTTCAACGAAAGAAATCTTTGTTTTTGTACCTACTTATACTACTACTACTATTATATATAAATGTTTGCAAATAAGAAACACGGGATCTGTTTTATATATATATATATATATATATATATATATATTTATATATATATATATATATATATATATATATATATATTTTTTTTTTATTTTATTAAATTTTGTATTTTTGTTTGAATTTGATTTTTTGTAAAAGTAGAGGTATATAACTTTTTTATGTCTTTACACCCCCCCCCCAGCACAATTCCTAGATACGCCACTGACGAGAGCATGGATATGATGAAAATATTATATTTGGGCATACTTTCTTGAGGTTAGTTCAACTTATCAATCCCAAGTTTTTTGGTAGATTCTTGTATATTTTTGCAGTTAAATGTCTTAAATCCTCAACTTTGTGGTCAAGTTATTCTTTGTTAGAGAGCACATTGAAAATTACGAGTGGCGATAATAATGATCTAAAATAAAAGTGTTGCTAACCATAAAACTAGTACTTTTCTTTACGATTTTCTCTCAATAAAGTACGCTCATTTCCATTAAAAATACGAACAAATTATTGATTGGAAGTTTTCTTGAATTTTCCTCTGATAACTGTCATTGGCACTTGTCAACTGAAGTGATTCAAGTTTTTTTTTCATGGTCAACTTTGTTTAATCGACTATCTCTACCATTTTTAAACAGATTTTCAATGCAAAATAAAATTATAGTTGAAATAACAAAAAATTAAACCGACTAAAAATCCACTGAAAAGCAAAAAATAAAATAAACCTCATTGGTCTTAATGAGAATTGAGCTCCTAAACTAATTTTGAGTCGGCGCCAAACAAACAATTATCGAAGATCATTGTATTACTTTGAAGAAATAATCAAAACGCCGCCATGCATCCTGCTGTCATCATTTTACGCTTTCCCTAATTCAATTGTTAGTTTGTTTGGCGCCGACTCAAAATTAGTTACTCACATTAGTTTAGGAGCTCAATTATCTTTAAGACTAAGGTTTTTTTTTTTGCTATTCAGTTGATTTTTTCGTCAGTTTAATTTTTTGTTAAAAAGTTTTTATTTTTCAATTTTTTGTGGCTGAAATCTTACTAATTACTACCTACTTAATTTTCTATTACTTCCAAAATACTTAACTAGCTTACTTCAACTATTAACTGTTAAAGAATATGATTATCTACTTCAACTATTTATTGTTGTATAATATAAATTATTTTTGAAAGTTCTGGTTAGTTGATTTCATCACTTTGTATATAATCACATCCTTTCATAGAATGTAAAGGGCCGATCCTAGGGTATTGGCCGCCCGCGTGCAAATACCAGATGTGCCGCCCCTCCAGAGATTTTTTTCTTATTTTGACTAATATTTAACGTATTTAACGTCTATTTCACACACAACGATTTTGGACATACTCAGTGCGTATACCAACGAAAAGTATATAAATCAGTTGTTCTACAGTCTACAGACTAGGTACCTAATCATTATAATTACCTAATTATAAAATAACCTTTCTGGCTTTCTGAGTGGCAAATTTATCAATAATTTCCCTAAAATCTATTTTTTCACAGATTTCGGATTCAATAGAGATGATGGCCAAATCTGAAAGCCTTTCTTGTGTCATATTATTTCTCAAGTAATTTTTAATAATTTTTTATTTGCTGAAACTTCTTTCTCCTGAAGCCACAGAAACAGGTTAGGTTAAAAAAATTCTTATTTTCAGAGCAAAATTAGGAAAACAGGAAATGAGATCATTTTTGACTATGATTTCGAATACCTCAATTGGCTGTTTCTTACCTGGAAAAATATCTTTGAATGAAGTTATTTCATTAAACAGTTGTATACCGTCTATATCTTTCACGATACTTCCTTCCTCCTGTACCTGTAACTTAATATCTAAGTCCATGCAGGATGCAGGCTTTCATGAGATCATCACTAGAAATGTTGTGAAACTCATACAGAAAGCAGAATATTGAAAAGCACTCAGATAATAATGTAAATCTTTCATTTACCGAAGAGATCGCGTGATCAAGAATTGCAAAATAGAAAGAAGTCTTGAATTGCTGGAAGGGATTCAAAAGGGGTTCATCACTGCCCTCGTAATCAAATAAACGGACCTTTTTCCTGAGCCTCGAACTTGGAAATTTGGGATCAATACCTAAATCTCTAGCAAGTGTTGTGGCTGATTCGACAAATATTTTGAAATTATCGTCTGATCTTTGTGAAACAAAATATTTTTTTAAATTATCTAAGCCTTCAATGCGCTCCGCGATGTTTAATTTAGGATTTTGAAGCATTTTACTCAGAACAATAATTCTTGATAATAAATCATGCCAAATCAAAATTGAACACAAAAATTTGAATGATTCAAGATTTTTAATTATTGATTTTGAACCATTTTTTGTTTTTGCGTCTCTGGTGGAATCTTCAATTAAGGCATTTAATGCGGTAATAATGTTTTTGAGGTCTTGCTTTAGAGGTCTAATAGCATTGATACGACTTTCCCACCTTGTTTCACTTAATGGTTTCAAAGTTAGACTTTTCACATATTTTTTTAGTAAATCCCATCGATATGGGGACGCAGAAAAAAAATTATATACCTCTTGTACCATATCAAAAAATCCAGAAATTTCACCACTGGAGCTGGCAGCGTCATTAACGACGAGGTTTAAGGTATGAGCCGCACACGGCACGTATAATGCTCTAGGACTGATATCGAGAATCCGTTTCTGAAGCCCTATATTTTTCCCCTTCATGTTCGATCCATTGTCGTAGCCCTGACCACGTATATCTTTAACTTCGAGCTGCAGACTAGGTAATAGCTTCTCTAATAGAAAATTGCACAGACCTTCTCCAGTGGTATTAGTTACTGAAAAAAATCCTAGAAAAAATTCTAAAATATCTACTTTACTTTTACCATCAGTAGTGTTGACACATCTAATTACAAACGTTATTTGTTCTGTATGACTAATATCGGGCGTAGAGTCGAGAATTATAGTGTAATATTTTGCTTTTTTGACAATGCGTGTTATCTCATTACGAATAGATTCGGCTAAAATATGAATTACTTCATTTTGAAAATGCTGCCCTAAGTAGTGTGGAATACGTGTTTTTTTTATCTTTGTATTTACTGATATTATTAAGGTGTTCTGAAATAACTGGATCAAATTTGGCCAACATCTCTACTGCCTTTAAAAAATTACCATTATCTCTATGATACAACTCCGTACTAGTTCCTCTGAATGCTAAATTTTGACTGGCTAAAAATTGTACTACAGCAATCATTCTTTCAATGATAGCGCGCCATCGCTTTTTCTCTCTATTGTAAACATTTTGTTGTTCCGCGTCAATAGTACAATTTTTTTCCATCCTCGTCTTTATTTCGCACCACGATCTTATAGAGTTATTGTGTTTCAGAGTATTTTCATGCTTATTGAGGTAATCTGAACAATGACGCCAATCAGAAAAGCCAGTACTTACAAGTTGTGTTGAACTATCTCTACTAAACAATTTACATGCAAAACAAAAAATACAATTTAGTTTTATGCAATAGCAGAGCCACGCGCGATTTATTTTCTCCCCGTTCACTAAAGTTTTGTTATAATATGAACAGCTAAATTTTCTGCCACTCTCATCAATCGGAAATTTGAAATCTGCAACTTGTTTGGGACCGTGTTCTACCAATAAATCAATATATTTTTTTGTCAAAATGTTAGGCCAAGTACCTGGATCATCTAGTGCTACTTGAGCAGAGCCCTCTTCCTCTTTGCTCTCATCTTCACATTCGGCTTCACTGGGAATGGGACTGCTTGATGATGATCTTGCAGCTTTATCACCTTCATCGGGTGTGAAATCTATTGATTTATTGTTTGTTTCACTAGTACTGGTGGATGTTGATGGTTGAGAATAATCAAACTCCGCGATTTGATTCAAACCTTTTTGTTCGGGCTCACTTTTATCCTTTTAAAATTTTGACTTTTTTTCTAAAGGCACCTGACTCTTTTAGTTTTTCTGTTTTTGGACGAGGACGCCATCCAAAGGTAAAAGGTAAGAAGAACGATAAGTATATCATGGCTCACAGATGCAGATAAAATTTTGAAATTCATCGAGATGACCTCTAAAAAGTACCTACCATTGTTAATACTTTTTTTTACTTAAAGTGTAAGAATATGGGTTATTCATAAGAAATCCCCATTCCTTTTGAAAAAGTTAGAGCAAATTATTTAAAATAAATAATGATTCGTAGCGCTCTTTCAATATCTGGGCAAAAATTAAAATGTTCGTAAACTCCCCCGGTTGGTAACCTCTAATTTTGTAAGAAAATTATATTTTGTGCTAACGAATTTTGAAAGAATTGAAAATAAATTTTGAATTTTCAAACATTTTGTACTTATTTTCAAAACGATTCATCGCGACAAAATTAGTTTAAAAATATGCCCACTTTTTTTATCTAATTAGAAAACACCCTGTACAACATTTCATTCGTTCATAAATCTAGTTAAGAGCTTTGGTACTTACTACAGTTCTGATTTAAATATTTAAAGGATACTCAACAGCAACACCTTGTCACTAATTTCCAATATTAACTTACACTTGCACTTGATTGTGTTTATGACCAGTCTTATTGTATGTTGATTCAAAATTAAATGAACATTTTGAAATGAAAATGGTTTATATATAGTGATGAAGTAGCAAAACAAATTCTGATGCCGCATCCCTTCAACTTTGTGGAAACAATCCATTTCTTATCTATAAAGAAAACCGCTAAAATAAAGTTTCTTTTGATCATTGACCTGCGAGCCGCGTGCCGACTGTGATATATATATATAGTCTCTACAAGTAAGTTGGCACGGCGAAAAAAATTCAAAGGAGGCCGCAGCGGCGAACCCTTTGAAAAAAAGCCGCCCGGCGAACAGCAGCACGTTTTTTTCAAAGGTTTCGCCGCTGGTACCTCCTTTAAAAAAAAATTCGCTGTTCCAACTTACATCGTAAAGACTATACGTACATAAATAAGCCGCCGCGCCGCACACAGGAATCAAACATACTTAGTCGTGTCAAAAATATGGCCCTTGTTTTTTTTTTATAGAAATTTCAATTTTTTATGCTGCATTGCTGGCTCTGCCATGAATTTTGCTCTCAAATGAAGAATGTGTGTAGATGAGAGTAGGAGAAGATACTAATGGACAATAGACCAACACACAACACAACTGAGCACTAACCTTTCATTTTTCTTCTTTCAAAAAATAGCTGATTGTTATAACTGAATGCGGCCTGCGGCCTCCCCTTAGTTTGGCCGCCCGCGTGCGGTGCACGCGCTGCACACCTGCTAGGATCGGCCCTGAATGTAATTATTGTGACGGATGTAGGAGGATCTGTCAATGTCAACTATATATATGTGCCAATGTTCACAAGTGAAAAATCAATCATCCCCTATTTTTCTACCCATAGGGGTGGTTATTTCATTTCAAATTGAAATATGATCAACTATGAGGTATACCCTATCTAATGAAAAAAGAATAATCCAAATCGGAAAACCCACTACAAAGTTATGCCTGATAGAATCGGTTAACGGACCAAAATTCAGAGGGTGAACGATCAATATCCTTCATTTTGCTACCGTTAGGGATGGATTTTTTTGTTCAAAGTCAAATAGGACCAACTTCGAAGTACACCCTATCCGATGAAAAAAAAGGAAAAATCATCGGAATCGAACTGCCGTAAAAGTTATGCGTGATCATACATAAAAAAAAATAAAAAATATAAGCGTCAACTAGAAAACCGTCGTTTTTAGTTTCGTCGGTTAAAAAATATACGCGTCGACTAGAGAATCTCCTCCTTTTTGGTTTCGTCGGTTAAAAATAGAGGTCATTGACCAAAAAATTAACTTTAATGTAAAAAAAAGCGTGGGGTGATTGATTTCAGTAGTCTTGAAATTTTGTATCGCTAGCTTTTCGTAGAGTCATTAAGAAAGGGAACTAGACGCCCCCCGCTTTCTCTTACATTAAAGTTCATTTTTTGCTCTATGACCTAATTCTTTTTTATAACTTTTTCGATCATATTGCTACATAAAAACTTTTTAACAAAAAATTAAACCGACGAAAAAATCAACTGAAAAGCAAAAAATAAAATAAACCTCAGTCTTAATGATAATTGAGCTCCTAAACTAATGTGAGTAACTGATTTTGAGTCGGCGCCAAACAAACAATTATCGAAGATCATTATATTACTTTGAAAGAAGTAATCAAAACGCAGCCGTGCATCTCGCTGCCATCATTTCACGCTTTACCTAATTCAATTGCTAGTTTGTTTGGCGCCGACTCAAAATCAGTTACTCACATTAGTTTAGGAGCTCAATTATCATTTAGATCAAGGTTTATTTTATTTTTTGCTTTTCAGTTGATTTTTTCGTCGGTTTAATTTTTTGTTAAAAAGTTTTTATTTTTCAATTTTTTGTTGTTGAAATCTACTAATTACTACCTACTTAATTTTTTAGTACTTCCAAAATACTTACCTAGCTTACTTCAACTATTAAAAATCAAATATGATTTTATATTTTAACTATTTGTTATATGCTATAAATTAATTTTGAAAGTTCTGGTTTGTTGATTTCATCACTTTGTATATAATTCCATCCTCTCATAGAATGTAATCATTTTGAGGGATGTAGGAGGGTCTGTCAATGTCAACTACATATGTGTGCCAAAGTTCACAAGTGAAAAATCAATCACTCCTATTTTTCTACCCATAGGGGTGGATCATTTCATTCCAAATTGGAATATGTTCAACTGAGGTATTATCTTTTCGAATAAAAAAAAATCATCCAAATCGGAAAACCCAATACAAAGTTAAGCCTGATAGAATCGGTTAACGGACCAAAATTCAGAGGGTGACCGATCAATATCCTTCATTTTGCTTCCCTTAGGGATGGGTTTTGTTCTTCAAACTGAAACAGGAACAAATTCGAAGTACACCCTATCCAATGAAAAAAAATCATCGGAATTGAACCGATCTGTGAAAAGTTGTGGGTGATCATACATAAAAAAAAACAGGCGTCGAATAGAGAACCTCCCCCTTTTTGGTTTCGTCGGTTAAAAAGCGCGTTATTTTGTTTTTATTCCAAAATATAATTATATTTTCAACTTTGTCCATCCACACGAGTTTTTAATAACTTTTAGTGAAAGTGATTTTAGAGGAAGAGGGTCGATATGGCTCTTCAAGCTTTCCTTATCTCAACCATAAGGTATTTTGTTTGGTGAAAGTACTAAGACCAATAACAGTGAATTCACCAAATATTTAAAATGTAAATTTGGCAGTTTTACCAGTGACTTCACCAAATCTTGGTAATGTGAATAAGACTTTTTTACACGCTTTATATTAGCTTCACTTGTATGTTTGTTTGTAACAGACTCCTTTGGGCGCGATCTTGACCCACTTCCAGACGTACCAGTGATTTGAAATTTGGTAGGTGTACATAATTCCGCTGACAATGCATAAAGAATTTTTTTTTGAAAAAAAAAAACAAAATGGCGGCTCCATTATGGCGGACGAGTTTTGTGATTATGGTCCGATTCGCTTCAAAATTGGTATCCGAGGGTTTTCGTGGTTAGAGATTATTTTTCTTTTTCAAAACTGAAAAATTACAGGTGGCAGCTCCAAAATGGTGGAAGAGTTTTGTGATTATGGTCAGATTCTATTCAAAATTGGTATGTGCGGGTTTTTGGAGTCGAATATTATGATTCTTTCGTGAAAATTGAAAAATTCAAGATGGCGGATTATGGTTGGATTCTATTCAAAATTGGTATGTGGCGGTTTTTGGGGTCGAATCGAATATTATGATTTTGTCAAAATTGAAAAATTCAAGATGGCGGCTCCAAAATGGTGGACGAGTTTTGTGATTATGGTCCGATTCTATTCAAAATTGATATGTGGGGGTTTTTGGGGTTGAATATTATGATTCTTTTGTAAACATTTAAAAATTCAAGATGGCGGCAGAGGAGTTTTGGGATTATGGTCTGATTCTATTCAAAATTGGAATGTGGGGGTTTTTGGGGTCGGAGATTATGATTATTCTGTCAAAATTGAAGGTTCAAGATATCGGCTCCAAAATAGCGGACGAGTTTTGTGATCATGGTCCGATTCTATTCAAAATTGGATAATGGTTAAAAAAATTAAATAATAATAGTTTGAAAAACTAAAAAATACGCTTCAATAGAAAACAAAACTAAAAAGTTGAAAATAAATATTAGTTTAAAACCTAAAAAACACGCTTTAATAGAAAACTAAACTAAAAAGTAGAAAATAATTTTAAATGAGTTTGAAATAAGAATACAGTGATTAACAACAAATTTATTCCATCGTAAAAAAGTGTGGGGTGCTTTTTAAGATATTTTCATAATGATTCTACTTTTACCAATATCCGTCCATGAAATATCAACAACAATTGACATCGAGCACCCCACGCTTTTTTACGATGAAATAAATTTGTTGTTAATCACTGTATTCTTATTTCAAACTTATTTAAAATCATTTTCTACTTTTTAGTTTAGTTTTCTATTAAAGAGTGTTCTTTAGTTTTTAAACTATTATTTATTTTTTCTGACGACCTTGATGACAATACAAGGTCATAGTTATAAAATTCAGACATCTGGAACTGTGCGGAAATTAATTACATACAGGTAAAGGTAATAAAGCGTGTGTAAAAACAATCTCATAATTATACAAGGCGAAGTTTGAGAAATCAAAGTTGTGCCAAATCGAGAAGCTATTTCATCATATTGTCAATTCAAAAGCCGACTGGATATTCAACAAATCAAATAATATATATAAAAAAAAAACATTTTAGAAAAAAACTAATTTAATGAGAATGTATATTTACATCAACTGAATTTGAAATAAATACCTAGATTGTGGTCCGGCTTACAAGTAATTCACATAAAAATCAGAGGTTACACTTGGAATAAAAGAACTTCACAAATACGTCATACACTGCAACATAGTTATTTTCCTCCAGAATGTCACTTTTGTTCTACAATAACAACTGGAGAAACGACATTAAAACTAAATTATAAAAGACAACCTTATACTTTCAATTTATTTTTTTGCTGCAGCCTTTGCGTTATTCTTGACTGGTGTTTTGCCTTTACTGTTTGTTGCACTTTTGGGTTTTTTGGCTTTTGGTTCTTCTTCTTCGTCCTCTTCGTCCTAGAAATAACAAAAATATCATCATGAAACGATCTACACACCAAATTCAAGTTCACACCTTCAATTTTCCATTTGAAATTTTTCGTTTTCTACTACTTCCCTCCTCCTAGAAATGGGAATTTTGTCAATAAACTATGAATAAGACCAGTATCATAAAATACATAAACAATTTTTTTGTTTGTAGATCAAAATCTCAATAATTTTATGGGTAATCAACTCGCTCCAATTTATGAAAAGAAACTATTGACATTATTTTTTATTTCACTTTTTTTTTAAATATGTTCAAGTCAAATTTTGTGAGAAAATTAATTCAATAGATTTTTTTTTATTTTTTAATTACACTTACAGTGAATAAAAACCACTAACCAAAATTAAAACAAAAGTAGCTCAACTTTACTGCATTGCATCACAGAACTAATGGTGAATGTTCTACGGCTTTTGGTTAGTTTCGCATAATTTTATTGAAAGACCCGTGTCGCTTGCTGACACGTTTCGGATACTGGCAATTTTTTCAAGAAGCAAAAACATTCAAATTTCCATAGAAAATTGTGGTAGGTGATCAAAAAAAACATATTATGAAAAAGATGTAAAAATATTTTGGACAATACAATGTTTAGATAGAATATCAGTAGGATGAAGAGTAATGTTTTCAAATATTGGTGGCAACAAAACAAATAAATAATAGTTTAAAAAAACTAAAAAACACGCTTTTATAGAAAACCAGACTGAAAAAATAGAAAATAAGAAAAAAAAATATTTTATTTAAAAAAAATAGGGGTGCATTGTATCGCCTTGGCCAACAATTACCTGTGATCCGAGACATTTCTTGCTTTACTGCCCTAGGTGTGTAATGTACTATATAATTATTGATACCATGCACCCCACGCTTTTTTCAAAATAAAATACATTTTCTTATTCTCCAATATTGAATTGGACCATAATCACAAAACTCGCGGCCATTTTGGAGCCGCCATCTTTTGAATCCTTCAATTTTGACAAAATAATCATAATCTCCGACCCCAAAAACCCCCACATACCAATTTTGAATAGAATCAGACCATAATCACAAAACTCGGCCGCCATTTCGAATTTTTCAATTTTTACAAAAGAATCATATTCGACCCCAAAAACCCCCACATACCAATTTTGAATAGAATCAGACCATAATCACAAAACTCGTCCACCATTTTTGGAGCCGCCATCTTGAATCCTTCAATTTTGACAAAATAATCATAATCTCCGACCCCAAAAACCCCACATACTAATTTTGAATAAAATCAGACCATAATCACAAAACTCGGCCGCCATCTTGAATTTTTCAATTTTACAAAAATCATAATCTCCGACCCCAAAAAGCCCCACATACTAATTTTGAATAAAATCAGACCATAATCACAAAACTCGGCCGCCATCTTGAATTTTTCAATTTTCACAAAAGAATCGTAATATTCGACCCCAAAAACCCCCACATACCAATTTTGAATAGAATCAGACCATATCACAAAATTCGTCCACCATTTTGGAGCCGCCATCTTGAATTTTTCAATTTTGACAAAAGAATCATAATCTCCGACCACGAAAACCCTACGATACCAATTTTGAAGCGAATCTGACCATAATCACAAAACTCGTACGCCATATTGGAGCAGCCATTTTGTTTTTTTTCACACAAAAATCTCGTAATGCATTGTCACCGGAATTATGTACACCTGCCAAATTTCAAATCATTCGGACGTCTGGAAGTGGGTCAAAATCGCGCCCAAAGGAGTCTGTTACAAACAAACAAAAAACATACACAAGTGAAGCTAATATAAAGCGTGTAAAAAAAAACAACTACAATTATCTATGTCATCCATCAAAGAGCAAAAAATTAATTATTCTCTGTATGGGTAAGTATTCAAAGATGTTTCATAAAGTGAGATGAAAAGTTGATAGCAGCATTGTTCCTGAATCTCTTTATTTCCAAAAACAGGTTAGTTATTGAAAATAGGAGACCATTTCAGATATTTCTTTAAATAGATAGAAGATACCAACTAGGAATAAAAATAAAAACACAGGATGAAGATTTATTTGACTTCTACCAGTGGCCTCCAAGCCGACGCCCTTTAATATTTTCACAGAAATAATGAAGCGCTACTGCATTTTCATAAAATAAATATAAAAAATTGCTTTTTTGTCTAGTGCGGTTTTTCAACAAAAAAAATATACAACTGTGTTATTTCAAGAAACATGCATTACCTACCATTAGTTTGAAAATTATTTTATATCATCTCGAGACAATGGCACCCCAATTCATACTAAAGTTGTTGAGAAACCACATAATAGTTTCCTGCAAAACTATACGAAATACTCCAGGAATTCTTCGAAGGGGTATGGCACCCCAATTCATAGTGCGAATTTACAGGATCCAATAAATTGGTCAATTTTGTGACCTTGAATTTTATTGATAGGTGTAAACAGAAAATTGTCAATTTGAACTTGACCAATAAATTGATGAGTTTAGAATCAGTTCTAATTTTTCATCAATTTTTAGTGACAATTTGCAGTAACTTTCGGCCATGAATTGGTTGCCTGTTAGAACAGAGATTTTCAGGTTATATGTTATTATTTACGCGATTTCACATACCATACCCTAACCACGAGAAAAATGATAGTGGGAAAAAAAACATAATTTACGTTGCATTACATTTGCAGCAATGTGCATTGATGAATATAAAAGACAGAGATGTAGAAGATGGTGGATTAGATCTCTGTTTGAGAAAAGAGGGAAAGGAAACTTGACATTAGTTCACGAAAAATTCCTGAGTGCAGATCCTAATCAATTCTAACGATATTTAAGAATGGATCAGAGTCAGTTCAATAAGCTATTGAATAATATTCGGAACTTTTCCTATAGTTGAACTATTTTTTGTCAGTATGTTGGTATTCCTGAGTAAAAACTGTTGCCAAAATTGACCAATAAATTGTCAGGTGTAAATATAACCCATATTGGTCAATTTTATTGTTCAATTTGTTGATCAATTTTATTGGATCATGTAAATTCGCACATACCAAAATTGTTGGGAAATCGCATAATAATTTCCTGTGATCTATACAAAATACTCCAGGAATTCTTCAAATATGGTAGATTCTATTTTTATTTTTTAATTAACATTTGTTGTTAGTTTTTTTGAAGTAGCTAATGGTAATTATTTGAAATATCCGTTGTATTTTTTTTATTCAAAAAATTTGTGAGACAATTATGAAAATAATTGCATTTTGTAGACAAGCAGTGGTATATCAATTATCAAATTGAAAATATTCAAGGATGTTAAAACGTGGGCACCAGTGGTAGATTTTTTTCTCCTGTGTTTTTTTCATGCTCAATCAGCACCTGCATTTAAAAAAATATATCTGAAGCAGTCTCGGACATTTTGAGGAAAAACCAATTTTTTGTTCTTTTAATACCCTGTAGTTTAAAAATTAAAGAGGTTATGAACTTTCATAACACTTCTATCAATATGGAATTATTGTTAAACATATTTTTTCATTACTTTTCTATATAATTGAGCCCTAAAACATGATTGTTTTTTTTGCAAATGAAGTTGTTCATTAAAAAAGTACTTACTGGTAAGGATCAACAACATAAAGTAAACGATAGATTGCACGAATTATTAAAGTAAAATCCATAAACATAAAATAACAAGATAAATTCTACCAACAGAAAGAAGGCACTGCCGTGGGCAATTGTCTATCACCATTCATGGCAAACCTTTTTATTATTATTATTATTAAAAATTTGGCTCATGTATGTGGATGATGTTTTGTATTTTTGACACGAAAAATCAAAACAAAGTCGTTTTCCTAACATCCATGAATTCAGTGTTCCAACGAATTAACTTCACGGTAGAAAAGGAAGTTGTCGGACAATTACCTTTCCCTGACACTCTGGTCATCAGAGATAAAGGGCGTTTGGAAATAGACATCTACAGAAAGCCCACCCACTCAAACAGCTTCATCTAACCCGATTCAAAACACCAATTTCAACACAAAATGGCTAGATTCAATTTTCTTATACACAGAGCCGTAAACTTCCCATTGAATGCTGATCATTTTCAAAATGAAATCAAAAAGATCAAAGAAATATCAATAATTAATGGATATACCCTAGACATTATTGATAATCTCTGGAGAAAGAAATGTTTCACACATTTAGTGAATGAAACCACAACTAAGAAAAATGACGGAAAGCAAAGGATTCGTGAGAATCCCTCGCCATCCAAACCTCACGAGAGGTCTCAACACTATATTCCGGGATGTAAATCTCCAAGCAGTTTATAGTAATAGAAATAACTTGCAAACTTTATTAGGAAACCCAAAGGACAAAACTCACATATTAGATAAGTCGGGAATTTATGAAATTAGATGTTAAATTGATTTGTTGAATATATGAACAGGATGTTCACAAAATCAGATGTGGAATCATCTGCGACTGAAAGATAAACTTTAGTCACTATCTTCCATCGTCAAGATAACCTCTTGTGGGGTATTCATGTTGAAAAGGGAAACATTCTCAATTAAATATTGAATAGAAAGATTTTTCTGTGAATTGAAAAATCCACAATAAATGAAGTTAGTTTTTGTGAATGTCTAACAGAAAACAACTATTCCTGCTAAACACGCTGGAATTGAACTACATCTGATAGATATTCTGAAAGACCTAACTCAAAGAAAATCTGTAATTGAAAATTTGCATTTTCATTCAGATAGTTATTTGATTTTCTATCCAGTCTTAATTAAGAACTCATAAAGATGAATGAGGCAAAGAAGAATGTTTTCCAAAAGAGAGTACTCACCAGAAATAATTCTTAACATTGACGCAAGAGAGGCATCGCATAGGTCTTCAATACATTTTTGCCGACGATCATCAGGAAGACTGGAAGAAATGGGAAACACATTTTCAAGAAGCAATCTCACTTCGCAAAGATGGAAAAAGTTATGTTGCTTCTTGAAAATGTGTTTCCCATTTCTTCCAGTCTTCCTGATGATCGTGGAAGCGTGAAATAGATTTTCGTCAACAAAAATGTATTGAAGACCTAGTGAATGCGATGCCTCTCTTGCGTCAATGTTACTAATTATTTCTGGTGAGTACTCTCTGTTGCAAAACCTTCTTTGCCTCATTCATCTTACGAGTTCTAATTAAGACTGGAATAGAAAATCAAATAACTATCTGAATGAAAATGCAAAATTTCAATTACATATTTTTTCTTTTGAGTTAGGGTCTTTTCAGAATATCCATCAGATGTAGTTCAATGTCCAGCGTGGCTTTAGCAGGGGGAAGTAGTTGTTTTCTGTTTGACATTCACAAAAAATAACTTCATTTATCGTAGATTTTTCAATTCACAGAAAAATATTTCTATTCAATACTCAATTGAGAATGTTTCGCTTTTCAATAGATGTTAAAATTGTGACAAAGTCTATTAGGGTCCGACAAAACGTTGAATTGCCAAAAGTTTCTAAGAATTGGCCCGTGCTACCTACCAAAAGGAGAATAAGTCAAGTATGGCTGACCATATGATAGAATGGCTGACCATAGACAAAATTAACATTCATAATTCGAAAATGATCAAATCGGTCAACGACACTATAAAATTAGACTGCCTGGAGAGTATAGATATCCACAAAAACCATAATAAAAATTTACTTAATGAGGATAATGGCCTATGTATTCTACTGTTTTCTTTGATCCCCATAGAACCATCAAGATCCCATTAGCAACTTGAGGAACCGTAATTAGTATAAAATAACCCAATTAGAAACAGCAGGTAAAAATTGTAAGATAATGTTACCTAATGTAAACCTACTGACGATGATAATTTGGTTATGGAAATGCGCATAAAGTTGTGAAGTAGCATAAGTAGAATAAGTTTGGTGACGGGGTTACTTGTTCAATTTTTTTAATCAGAATTATTTCAACACGTTCTTAGAATAAATGTATGTTCGATTCCAACTAATAATGAAACTTCTTTAGGAACTCATTTGACCATACAAACAACAACTAACTCCCACTTACACATAACACAAAATGTCAGTGACGAGTGAATTTTTCATAGTGTATTACTAAGCAAAACTGTTGTATCTGCCAATGTCATTGTAGATATGACAATTTTGATTAGTAATACCAAATTTCACACTTTGACAGATGAAATTTAGTAACTTTGCCTTATTTTTCATGTTGGGTCATAAATGAATCACCGCCAACTTTTCGAATTCAAATGTGAGCAATAGTTTCCCCTTCATTTATGTGTGCAATTGATGTGGACGGTGATTAATTTATTACAGACATGAAAAATAAGGCAAAGTTACTAAATTCCATCTGTCAAATTGTGAAATTTGTTTATTTGGAACTGGGTAAGGATTTTTTCGATAAAAACGACGATATTTTGTGCAAAGTTGTGCCGAAAATAAGTTATTTAGGGTGTATTGTTTAAGCTGGTAAAAAGAAGGAGGCATTTTGAGTGAGTTTTGTGCAAAAAAACTGTGCTTGAAGATGAGTTTTTTTTAAGTTCTCTAACTTAGGAACCGTATGAGACCGCCGCATTTTTCTTCCGGATTCGTGTTCAGGAGGCAAAAACACATAAGAAAAGTTTTTTCCCAATATTCAGAGTACATGTGTAGAGTAACTTTATATTTACCCCTTTTTTTAATAATATTCCAAAGTAAACTGTTTCAATTATTACTTTGTTAGTTTTAATAAGTACTTTTTTGTTCTTTTTAAAATATCCTATTTGAACAAAGGGGCATTATCCGGCACATAACAGGCTCTGTGTCCAGACTACCCAGGGCAAAACCCAAAACTTCAAATTAAAATATTTCCGGGAAAAAGTAGGTGTTACCAGAACAACTCCTACATATTACCAGAGCAGCGAATGTGTTAACAGATATGAATTTGAAACTATTTCATTTGATAAAAAAGTGTTAAATAAGAAAACCAGAAATAAGGACCAAGGCACTAACAAATTAGAAAAATAGGATATTGTAAGGAAAATTAATATTTAGATTTGGGAAAATTATAAATTAATCTCAAACTGAACTAAAATTATACTCACAGCTCCCTCCTCTTCTTCTTCATCATCCATCATCTCTTCCTCTAATTCATCGAATTCCTCCATCGGACTACCAATCAAGTGATGTCCAATTATATGTACAGGTCCATTTCCTTGTATCAATGAAAACGTTACTGGAGGATCTGGGAATGATAAATCAAGCAACACCTGACTATTTGCTCCGCCAGCTTTAAGGGTGGCCACTGGAATTTTAACTGAATCTTTCCAAGTCATGGCTTCAACTTGAACTACATTTACTTCACCTGAAAAATAAATAAAAAAAATATTAACAAAAATTCGAAGGCATTTGATTGAACTGTGAAAACGAAGAACTTGAAAAGGAGGTAACGCTAACGGCTAGTAAATAGTATTCAAACCTTCAGTAGCTTCTGGTCCTAACAAAGCCTGTTTGATTATTAGTTTGTGTCCTCCTTGATAATCTTCAGCTCCCTTTGCTTCTGGGTCCCATACCTCATTATTTTTTCCTTTGAGTGTTAAAGCTGAAAATAAAACAGAGAAACGGTAATAAACAATGACGAACCATAATGGCGCGCAAATACCGGCTTCTTCAAACAATATTTACAACTCGCAGTGAAATAGAAGGAATATGATAAAAATATGTATAAAACTAAAACAAGGAAATCGTATACTCACCAAAAAAATATTCATCAGCCATTTTATACAGAAATGTGAGAAGATTTATTCAGAAATAAATGTGAATAACTGACGCCGGCTATTCGTACGAGTCAAAGAGGAAAAGAGGCTGTGTTAAGTTTCGTTTGTAAATGGCGAGAAACAGGCTGTTGCCGGTGTTGATGCAGGGTTGCCAATTAATGAAAAATAAAGATCCCACCTTAGAACGGATCACTAGCTACGTTCGGATACGCCACTCTTTTCTCTTTTAATTGCATATTTAGCATTGAGCATTCGGTAATGATTTAAAAAGTACCATATTTATGGTTTTATTTCGGTTCTTCATACTAACCGAGTAGTTATTCATTTTGTACCATATTTTATTGAAATTAGTTTTACAAAACTTATGTTCATCAAATCCTTCCTTAACCAGTTGATATGTTCCAAATGAAGGATTTTTTAAAGTCATTCTTACAACCAATTTGTAGAATAAATCAATGAGGTAGCTAGGTAACCAAGACCCTGGTGAAAAAAAATTGGGGCCCTATCTGAACTCGTTAGGTTTTATCAAGTGAAAAATATAAATAAGTATTGAAAGGTGCAAAGCTACTTCATCATCAGTTCTACATCGCCCACTGCAGGGCATAGCAAAGCAATGTTTGTGGTAGTGAATAATAATAAAAAAAGTATATATTAATAATAATTGATATGATAATACGTATAGGTATTGGTCAAGAAAACGAAGTAGATAAAAAATAAATGATTTATTATATGTATTAATATCGGACCTATCTACTGACATAGAATAACTATTCTACAGACAACAAAATAACAATTTAGTCTTTTCCTGGCTTTAGTTTTCGCAAAAATATCAATGATTCAGTTGAATCCAGCTTCACCAACACTATTTCTCATTTATTTTTTCATCATTTTTAATTTGCTAATTGATCTTCCAGCTGTTGTAGTGGTGACAGGGATTGTATAAAATAATAACATTGCTGCAAGATAAGTGCCATGTGAAGTGGAATGAATAGAAAAATCGAATTAAACGGTTTTCTTCACATAAAGGATTCAATATAAAATTGAACCAGAAAATGGTAGATCTCAGGTGAAAAACAACTACTTTCCTGGCAAATACCACGCAGAACGTTGAATGATATTCACCTGAAAATCCATGCATACTTCCATATAATATCAATGGACATTGAATGCAAATGTTTCTTTCTGATAAGCTCGATTATGTTTAATTTATGTCGTGTTCACCTAACAATCCGCATACCGGTTTCAGGCTTCTTGGCCCTCATCAGTTCGGAGTAGTCAACCAGCCAAAGGTCCAAAGAACTCTGGTTGAAGTGAGACACAACGTAAACAAACCATCATCGAGCTTGTAACACCTATAGGTACGCCGGAAAAGATGAATTTTATATTGAATCCTTCATTTTTCTATTCATTCCACTTCACATGGCACTTATCTTTCACTATATGCTAGACGGGCTTGCCACTCCTACTGAGAAGGAATCTTCTATTTAGAAACCTATCGAGGTGGGAGATTTTCGAAGTGTTTCTTTCTGTCACTAGGTACCGCCAGTTAAAGTTTATCTTTTCCGGCGTACCTATAGGTGTTACAAGCTCGATGATGGTTTGTTTACGTTGTGTCTCACTTCAGCCAGAGTTCTTTGGACCTTTGGCTGGTTGACTACTCCGTACTGATGAGGGCCAAGAAGCCTGAAACCGGTATGCGGATTGTTAGGTGAACACGACATAAATTAAACATAATCGAGCTTATCAGAAAGAAATATTTGCATTCAATGTCCATTGATATTATATGGAAGTATGCATGGATTTTCAGGTGAATATCATTCAACGTTCTGCGTGGTATTTGCCAGGAAAGTAGTTGTTTTTCACCTGAGATCTACCATTTTCTGGTTCAATTTCATATTGAATCCTTTATGTGAAGAAAACCGTTTAATTCGATTTTTCCAATAACATTGCTGTTAGTGTTTTCAGACTGGACCGAGCGGAAAAAACGCGAGTACTGGTATGAAATAGTGGGACAAGTCCACTCGAAGGCGTATATACCAAATCCTTCGAAAAGAAGAACAGCAGCCCTGTTAGAAATGAATAGGAAATACCTGAGGATTATAACTGGGCCACTGACAGGTCACTGTAGACTGCGAAAGCATCTTCAAAGAATCGGACTTGCGGAGAGCGCATAGTGCCGCTTTTGTCAAGACAAGCAAGAAACAGCAGATGCAAGGGTCTTTAACGAACAAGATTCTACCGTATGGATTACGGGCAGCTAGAGCCCAAAGACCTGGAAAATCGTTTCCAATCGTGTATTTTCCCCTCCCTACCTACCATTGTGTCAGTGTTGTTTTTTGTTTTACATTTATGTTACATTGGGCTTGTCATGTTAGGGTATTACTACATCTCATAAAATTTATGCCTAATATGATAATTTTTTTAGCTGGCAAAAAAGACATCTCTGAAGATAGATACTTCCGTACTTTCTATTTACTCATTTGACACAGTTTTCGCTCACTTTTTCATTTCCAGCCTATTGGGAATTCGAATTTAACTTGGCCAACATTATAAAATGTACCTACACCAGTACAGGGTTATTATATATATATATATATATATATATATATATATATATATATATATATATTTATATATATAGATATATATTGAAGAAGGGTAGTCTCGTGACTGGACTAGTTGAAAATGACTATGAATTTGAAATAAACTTAGTAGAAAGGATATTCCTTGAGGTTGCAGTCGAATTTAATGGCCAATGAAAGAAGAAAAACTCTTTCTTATTTTGTCAAGCTTTCAAAAATGTTTATTTTCATTATAAAGACAGTAAGGTGAGGTTAAGTGAAGACAGCGATCTAATCACCATTGTGTGATTGAGTATCTTTTCAAAATCATATCACTATGAAGCACTACTAGTAATATATATAAAAATTGAACAATTGTAAAAGCACATATTGTTTAGGAACATAATTTAAACAAACAATTTAAAATTTGACAGGACAAATACCACATGGTTAAAGCATGACTGAAAATGGACATCTAACCGCAGTTAACAGCAGTTTATTTACCGCTCATTCATGTTTGCTGGGATGTATTGTTAAGGCCTCAAAGAACTATATGTAGGATGACCAGAAAGGTCCTTTTACGTGGTATCAGTAATTATCTTTAGAAAATGAGTGAAAAGTTATGGAATCATTTGTATTTATTCGTATTATTCGTACAGCTTTCACACTGCATGTGTGAAATAACCAAGGCGTTTGAAACACTCACAATCAGAAGAACAAGGATAAATACAAAACAAACAACTAAATAATTCGTATACGTTGGCAGCAGTCTGGTCACCCGAACTCTCTTAAAGCTGTTTTATGCCGCAACCCTGTCAGTATTATTATGTTGTTCATCTTTGCACTTCTCCACCGTACTGATGAGGGTCGAGAGCCCGAAACACGTGTCTACGGTTAACACTTCTCTCTGAGGGCTATGTCCATTAAATTCCTTCTACTTTGTTTTTAACAGTCCCCTCACTATTACTCTCTTATATATATATATATATATATATATATATATATATATATATATATATATATATATATATATATATATATTGAAATTCCCGCCATGTTGCAATATGCGTTACAATTTGGCCATTCATTATGGTACACCTGACCAATCCCCGAGAACAACACTGCATTTTGTTGTCTCAATACTCAGGGTCATGTACATATAATAACCCTGTCAATACTGAATTCACTCTACTCTGGTTATTGGGAATCCAAAATAACGGGTACTTCCTCTGGTGTCAATTTTTGAAACTATAATGAGTAATTGTTTTTTTCCAAATTTTCCTTCCAAAGAATCTTTGTGTTGTTGGCATACAATGAAATTCTTGTTTACCTGGTTGACTATTAATATGAAATATGAATCATTCATTTTTCAAATCAGTATTGTTGTGTACCTCAATGTGACTCTTGGCAAAACGATACCGTTGTACTGGAATAAGTTTCCATCATTTTCCGTGAGATAATTAACGTAACGTTCTGGTGCAGACTAATCTAGGATTGAGCGAGTCTATAGACACATGCTGGGCTCTTGAAGAAGAATACAGTCCCTTCCCAAAATCTTCCTGTATCGTCTGTGGCCAAGAAAAAAAGGGAAAAAGTACCTTTAACAAGAGTTGAGAGGAAAGAAAATATGAGAACAAAGATATATTATTCAACATACCGAAAATTATCCATACAGTATGGAAAAAGGGTGACTATATATGTAATATCTGTGATAAGGGCACATTGTTTACTTTTTGGAACATTAATGTTTATATGATTTTAGCCGAAGGTACACTTAAAACTTGACGAATCTCTTTTGTGATTGTTGACATTCAATGAAATTCTGGTTTAACTGGTGAATATTCTGTTGACTATTGAACGTCCTCGAGTGGAAAAATGAGTGATTCCAGTTCAAATAATTATTGTTGTGTACCTTTTGAGCAAAACGATCCCGTTGTACTGGAATAAGTTTTTATCATTTTCCGTGAGAAAATTAATGTAACCTACTGGTGCAGACTAATTAATCTAGGATCGAGTTGAGTCTTTAGACAGACGACGGGCTCTTGGGATCTTGAAGAAGAATACAGTTCCTTCCCAAAATGTTCCTGTATCATGTTTGGCAAAAAAAAAAGTTAAAAACAGAACCTTCAAAGAGAGTTGAGAAGAAAAAAAAGAGAGTTAAGAGGAGAAAAAACAGATATTATTCAACATACCGAAGATTATTCATAAAGTATGGAAAAAGAGTGACTATATATATATGTATATCTAGGTGATGAGGACACATTTTCACAACATCTTGTTTGTTTTAGATGAAGTAAAAAAAACTGTTTTTGTTAGTTTTATTTTTAATTCGACCATTCACAATTAATGTGTAACATTTCTTCAAAATAATTCATAAATGTAATTCGCGATGACTTGACTAAGCTGTGCAGATTCTTCGAAAACTTTTTTTTTTGCAAACAATTCAGAACATACTTTGTCTCCTTTAAAGAGAGTTTTCGCAAATGATATTGTCTTATGATTTAAATACACCACTTCACTAGAGTCTTGAACTTATGATTTAAATACACCACTTCACTAGAGTCTTGAAATGAATAACACTACACAAAAAAACTGGAAAATAATATCATATGGAAATATTTTAAGAAAAACTCCAAACACAAGTATTTAACCGCTGAGAAAACAGACAATGTACGTATGTCTGGTTTGAAATTTCGCCATTCTAGCGCTGGCATCTGATTGTGAATTCCCAATTGTTGTTGCAGGTCTGTGGAAGGGGGCAGCGTACTAAAAACTATCCGTTTGGAAGCTATGTCAGTGGGTACACTAGAGACCCCTTTGCCTCTTCTCAGAGTTATTATATATATTATGATTTCTATGGAGTTACCCGATTAATACCAAACAATTGCTACACGATTCCGATCCTAACGTAGCATATATGATCTAAGATATTACTCTAAACGATAGTTTCGCCATCTCTTATTCAATAAATGTTACTAGTAATTCAGAGACGATAAAGAATTCTATGTGAAAAAATGAAGGGTGTCTCCGTTGCCGGTCTTCTAACAAAACCGGCGTTTTTCCTTAAATTATTTTTTATTGATGCCCGTTTTCCACATTGGCGGCAACATCGCATACAATTAATTTTGTGTACAAACAAAATGCTGTCATTCAATTGAGGTTAATTGATCAATTAAAAGGCCTGCATTCCCGTGAACTTTGTGAAAAATATCAACTATTATGAAGCGGAAGGACCGTTTGTCCCATATTTGTGTACGGGGTGAGAACAAAAAATCTGGCAGGTGCGCGGTCATCAACCTACATTGATCTGTGGCAAAGAGGCAAAGACTGCTGAGCCGAGGTAATCGCCCTGAAGTTCACTATGTAAGGTGCTAACCAAATATAGACTAATAGTACACGATTCGAATGCTTGAAAGTAGCAAATTATCGAAATTATGACTTCTTGGAACTATATTTCTGTAAGTGCTTTGAAATAATCAGTTCTGAAAATCAACAGATTATTTTAAAAACTATATTTCATGATAGCATATAACCCTATAATTTAGGTTTTTACTGGTTTTTAATTCCAGATTTGAATTTTTGTGAAAATGCACAAGAAAGAGGAAAATTTTGACCAGAAAAAACTAGATTTGGAAGTATGGCTTCAGCGAATGGAATCAAGATTGGCAGGGATGGCTCCCGTAGGCCATACAGCAGATGTACTCGAAGTACAACTGCGGGAACAGAAAGGACTTCATGCAGAACTACATCAGTTCAAGGCACAAATTGAATCCTTTCAGCAATTGACGCAAAGATTGATAACAGCACATCAGCATGAAGATACTACTCGCTTCAAGAAGGTGAGGGATGTTTCACTTTCTACTCTATCCAGACGCGGATCCAGGATTTCGTTAAAAAAAAATATTGAAATCAATAGTGCAGTCGCTGTCGAGAAATACAGTTGATTTTGAATAGTGCTCTGTCTTTAGAAATATGAAATAAAAACGCATGGGTGTAGAGTGTAGACATTAAAAAAACAATTCAATTTGAAGTGATGTACGTAGCTAGATATATTAATATTATTATAATAGTTGATTTGTTTGATAACATGAACAGGATATTCATTAAATCTTCTCTTGGGAGGTATTCATGTTGAAAAAAGAAACATTCTCAATTGAATATGAATAGAAATATTTTTCTGAAAATTGAAAAATCTACGGCAATAATCAAGTTATTTTCTAACAGAAAACAACTACTTCTTATAGATATTGAGAATGTTTCCTTTTCCAACATGAATACCTCCCAAGAGGTTATCTTGAAAGATGGAAGATAGTGACTTAAGTTTATCTTTCAGTCGCAGATGATTCCATATCTGATTTCATGAACATCCTGTTCATGTTATCAAACAAATCAATCCCTCATGACTGGTTTTAATGTAAAAAAACACTGATTTCAAAGTGTCACTCCAGATTAAATGTTCCTAACATTTTTCCGTCATTGCATAGTAAAATTGCTTCTAAAAAAAAGAGTTTCCCAACTCTTCCGGACTTCCTGATTATCATGAAAGCCTGAAATAAGTAGATTTTCATAGACAAAAATGTATTGAAGACCTAGTAAATAAGACACTCTTACATCAATTCTGTAGTTGTATCATATATTTCATTTAATTGGGTTAATTCTGAGCGAAACACAACTTTTCTGATATACAGGGTGATTTACCACAACATGCGGCAAAATATAATGTACTTGTCTTCCATGTGGGAAAGCTTCTGCAAAATTTTAAAGCAATTTGAAAAGATTTAATGAATTTTTCTGCGTCAAAACCAAACCAAACCGTCAATGATACCCTAGTGAGTACAAAACTCTCAATATTTCCAGTGCTGAAAGCATATTATTCTGTAGTGGATCAAAGGTGAATAACCTATTTGCTGCTCATGAAGACCGGTCCGAAGTTAACAGCCATTTTCTCTGCAGCAGCCAAACGACCAGTGGCGCAGTTATAAATAAAATACATTGTATATATTGTATTGAACCAATGGCGATTCGTTTCTCAGAGCTATCGCATGGTACACGATACATGATGTTCATATACTTGCCTTAAAAGCTATTTGAACCAGTAGTGAGCTTCCAGTTATATTCCAAAATACCGAAAACGAAAAAATTTGCCTCCTTCATAATTCGCCGTTAGTGTTTTATTAACCGACGAAACCAAAAAGGAGGAGGTTCTCTATTCGACCCGTATATTTTATGTTTTTCCATCATATTTTTTTATGTATGATCACGCATAACTTTTCACTGAGGCGTCCGATTACGATAATTCTTTTTTCAGTGGATAGGGTGTACTTCGAATTTGGTCCCATTTGAATTTAAAAGATGAAATCCACCCCTAAGGGTAGCGAAATGAAGGATATTGATCACTCACCCTCTGAATTCTGGTCCGTTAACCGATTCTATCAGGCATAACTTTGTACTGGGTTCTTCGATTTTGATGTTTTTTTTTTTAATAGATAGGGTATACCTTATATTTGGATTTCGAAAGGAATTAGCCACCCTTACAAACTTTTTAACAAAAAATTAAACCGACGAAAAAATCAACTGAAAAGCAAAAAATAAAATAAACCTTCTTAGTCTAAATGATAATTGAGCTCCTAAACTAATGTAAGTAATTGATTTTGAGTCGGCGCCAAACAAACTAGCAATTGAATTAGGTGAAGCGTAAAATGATGGCAGCGAGATGCACGGCTGCGTTTTGATGACTTCTTTCATAGATAATGATCTTCGATAATTGTTTGTTTGGCGCCGACTCAAAATCAGTTACTAACATTAGTTTAGGAGCTCAATTATCATTTAGACTAAGAAGGTTTATTTTATTTTTTGCTTTTTAGTTGATTTTTTCGTCGGTTTAATTTTTTGTTAAAAAGTTTTTATTCATCAGAAGAATACACAGTATGAGCGACTTCGATTTGGGAGGTGTTTAAAGAGTGGTTCCACCCCCCTGAAAACTTACAAAAAAAACTATTTTTCTATGAAGGAAAAAATAGCCGCGTTTATATTTCTTAGGAACTGTTTTATGTATCAGAAGAGTACACTGTATGAACAACTTCGAATTGGAATCGATTTTTCAAGTTTCCGAGAGGGGTGGAACCATCCCTAAGATGCCTCCCAAATCAAAGTCGTTCATACAGTGTACTTTAAAACCCAAAAAACTCCTATTTTCAAATCTATAATATGAACGCAGATATTTTTTCTTTCCTAGAAAAATCGTTTTTTTTAAGTTTCCGGGTGGTTGTAACTACGCCTTGGACGCCTCCCAAATCAGCGTCGTTCACATAGTGTACCCTTCTGATACATTAAACACCCTCTTCAAAATATGAACAAGACTATTTTTTTCCTTTACAGAAAAATCGGTTTTTTAAGTTTCCGGGTGGAACCACCCTTTGACGCCCCCAAATCGAAGTCGTTCATAAAGTGTACTCTTCAGATACTTTAAACATTCTCTACAAAATATGAATGCGGCTATTTTTTCCTTCAAAGAAAAATCAATTTTTTTAAGTTTTCAGGGGGGTCGAACCACCCCTTAGACGACTCCCAAATCGAAGTCGTGCGTACAGTGTACTCTTCTGATATATAAAACACTCTCTAAGAAATTTGAACGCAGATATTTTTTGTTCCCAAAAAAATCGATTTTTTTTAAGTTTCCAGGAGGGTGGAACTACGCCTTGGACACCCCCCAAATCAGAGTCGTCCAATTCAAAAAATATTGTTTTAAGTTGTTAATAGTATTTACACTTAAGGTGGGAGAAGCATTTTCGACAAAACAAACATTTAATTTTGTTCACACTTTTCATTCACAAAACTCCACATTTCGTTATTTTTTTTTTTACAGTTTGTACCATTGAAATCTTTATTCAGAAATAATTCATTGATTTATATTCATGAAATACTTTTGGATCATTACTATACGAAATTTCTACTTCCTTGACTGACTTTTAAGTGACTGTGAAGGGCAAATGGAAGGTAGCGAATACTAAAAACTATAAAAGGTGTCAACACTTTTGTAACTTTTGATTGGATTCATATGAAAAATCCATTTTAGGTACGAGATACTTTCATTCCATCAAAGTTATCAAACATTTCTAGGCTGCTGAGTACATCAACCAACACTATGTTCGACTGGATGCTTGCATCATCAACCGTGGGAAACTCCTCCACTCTGCCCTCAGTTCCCTCCAGAATCTCGACCGTTCCTTGGATAAGTTCCTTGCATGGCTCAGTGAGGCTGAATCTGTTGTGGAGACACTAGAAGGTGATACGGAATCCAGAAGAGCAGCTCACCAGTTAAAAGAGCTACAGGTTGATATAGAGAGGCAGGCTCAAAACCATCTGGCACTGAGAAATTCAAGTTTGGCACTCCTGGGTTCTCTGGCTCCCGAAGATGCCTTGATGTTGCAGCTTAGAGGCGATGAAATGGAAAGAAGGTGGGAGGTCAGTAACAGCAGTTACCTCATTTATAAATGGAAATAAAATTATCTTATTTTCTTGAACTTCATTTTTTTTACTTTGAATCAACTATGTATTTGTGAAAAAAATCCTAGTTGGAATGGTGATGTTAATTGATTATAATACCACTTATAGAGTCCAAAAAAATATCCGTATTCCCATTGACCACTCACCTAAACCATTATCATTCCAGGTGTTTTGAAATGTTATCTAGGGAATTATCTAAGAATTTTTTTGTGTAATTTTTCGTGTCATTTTTCTTTTTCATTTTCCGTGTCATTTTTTTTCGTTTCATTTTTCGTTATTTTTTTCGTGTCATTTTTCGTTTCATTTTTCGTGTCGTTTTTCGTGTCGTTTTTCGTGTCGTTTTTCGTGTCATTTTGCGTGTCATCTTTCAAGTCATTTTCGTGTCACTTTTCGTGTCATTTTTGTGTCATTTTCCTTGTCATTTTCGTGTTATTTTTCGTGTCATTTTTCGTGTCATTTTTCGTGTCATTTTTCGTGTAATTTTTCGTGTCATTTTTCGTGTCATTTTTCGTGTCATTTTTCGTGTCATTTTTCGTGTCGTTTTTCGTGTGTTTTTCGTGTCGTTTTTCGTGTCATTTTTCGTGTCATTTTTCGTGTCATTTTTCGTGTCATTTTTCGTGTAATTTTTCGTGTTATTTTCCGTGTCATTTTTCGTGTTATTTTTCGTGTCATTTTTCGTGTCATTTTCGTGTCATTTTTCGTGTAATTTTTCGTGTCATTTTCGTGTCATTTTTCGTGTCATTTTTCGTGTCATTTTTCGTGTCATTTTTCGTGTCATTTTTCGTGTCATTTTTCGTGTCATTTTTCGTGTCATTTTTCGTGTCATTTTTCGTGTAATTTTTCGTGTTATTTTCCGTGTCATCTTTCGTGTCATTTTCGCGTCATTTTCGCGTCATTTTTCGTGTCATTTTTCTTGTCATTTTTCGTGTCATTTTTCGTGTCATTTTTCGTGTCATTTTTCCTGTTCCTTTTTCGTGTCATTTTTCGTGTAATTTTTCGTGTAATTTTTCGTGTCATTTTTCGTGTCATTTTTCGTGTCATTTTTCGTGTATTTTTTGTGTCATTTTCCGTGTCATTTTTCGTGTCATTTTTCGTGCCATTTTCCGTGTCATTTTTCGTGTCATTTTCCATGTTATTTTTCGTGTCATTTTTCGCGTCATTTTTCGCGTCATTTTTCATAAGAGGCAATTTATATTGAGACTTAATTTTTTTTTAAATATTACATTGATTGGAACTCTGTGTATTTCAACACATCAAGAGAGTTTTTGTGATTGAATAAGTGCTTGGTGAAGTTCAAATTCGATATAAAGTAAAGAAGATTGAGAATGCAAAACTCAATATAAACTTCTAGTTATATGTACCATCAATTGCGAGAGTACGAATGGAATCCCATATCATTTAGTTTTGGATTGTCAATATACAGGGTGTCCCGTAAAGACCACGTCAAAATTAAGGACAATGTAGATCAATTTTGACAGGAGCATTCATCAGTATAAAACAGATTGTACACGTTTTACGTGGAATTGTTCGTTTGATTTTCGTTTTGTTGGGCGCCAACTAGCTCAGTCTCTGGTTTGTTAAATAAGTAAATAATGCACACTGCCACTTTGTACTTATAATGTTATAATTTTTTGTAAATTCAGAAGATACAATGTTTTGTTGTGGTTCAGACACACATAACCCGGGTACCCCCGATGTCTCGTTCGTTTGTTCCTTCATTAATTATGGTCTATCCAATTACTGGATAATATACCAGTCGCGGAAATCCACATCACCTAGGAACGTATTCTGTCGGCTTCGATTTCCAGGGTTGCCAGTTACACAATATTCTACAACACTCCCCCCTTTCGGAAGTGTCGCAACCACAACTCAAAACAAATAAAACATCATGAAAATTCATCCAATATGGAAAAGAGAAGAATAAAAAATATTCACAAAATACATAAATTCAGATGTATACCTTGGAAAATATAATATGACGATATGGTTTGCCTAAAACTCAAAATTCATATCTGGAAAAGGGAAGGGAATACAACTTTAACTTTAATAACTAAATAAAAAGGTTCTGAACACAATTAGTCACAAGTGTTTTTAAGTATAAAGTAATGAAAAGTAATCCTAATCAGTCTGCGACGCATAATATATTTTGAAATTCTCCTTATTATGGATTGAATTATGAAAAGTGAAAATAAAAAATGAAAGTGACAAATAACTGAAGAAAACACGAAAAAGTTACAAGAATGACAAGTGACATAACCGTTGACATATTTCGTGATCACACTGGTGCCAACCTTCGATATTCTTTACGAAAGAAAACTAACATGGAACTACTCCATGTCCATGATTTCATTTTGTACCACATTTTGGTTCATATTCGTAATGTAGTACCACTGTACTTTTATCACGAAAATGTACCACATGTGGTACAATGTACCACTTCTGGCAACACTGCTCTCGGTTAGATTAGAGTCTTCCTCTTTTTTTTACAATTCTCGCGCGCTATTTTTTTCAGGGTTGCCAGTTACACAATATTCTACAACAAGATCTAATTGGTTCTCTGTAGGAAATTTCGGCAATTTGATTGGTTCAGAAATAATGAGGTGAATAATCAGTATAAAACAGCAAAAGGATATTTATCACTATAAAACTGACTTGATTGGTTGTCTCTGCACGAGTTAAATTTCCTAAATCAAAATGCTTGAGGGAACATTTTAAACATTTTGGGATAAAATCCTCTAGCACGAATGATATTTAATGAGAATATTTCCCGAATCACATTTAAAACTGAATAAAATTACCAGAATTCATGTTGTATTCGAATTTTCAACGTGGAAAGTTATTCTTCTCCTTCCAAAATCGAAGGAATCGTTTTACAGATTCATTCATACTGAGTATTCACATTCACTGCTCTTGAACTCACTCAAAAACTAAAACAAAAAATATATATATATATATATATATATATATATATATATATATATATATATGAAAGAGTGGAATATCGAGGGGACTGTTAAAAACAAAATGGAAGGAATTTAATGGACATAACCCTCAGAGAAGTGTTAACCGTAGACACGGGTTTCGGGCTCTCGGCCCTCATCAGTACGGTGGAGAAGTGCAAGGATGAACAACACTTGGTGCAAACGACAAATCAACGGAGTCAACAAACAGAAGCCAGCCGCTCATTTGTGGTTTCAGTGGTGACGTTGGTTGTTGCCTTGGAATGCAGGGTCTGCTGACTGAAACCACAAATGAGCGGCTGGCTTCTGTTTGTTGACTCCGTTGATTTGTCGTTTCCACCAAGTGTTGTTCATCCTTGCACTTCTCCACCGTACTGATGAGGGCCGAGAGCCCGAAACACGTGTCTACGGTTAACACTTCTCTGAGGGTTATGTCCATTAAATTCCTTCCATTTTATATATATATATATATATATATTTTACACTATGAAATAAAATATTATTGTAGCTGGAACTAATTTTGACAAAAAAAAAAGATCCACTACTAGGAATCGAAACCGAGCCTTTCGGGTGACAGTCTGAAAATAAATAGGTATGTTTAAAAGAGGTTCTCATTGATCATCGAAATATTGAATAGATAAAAATTTTATCTACCTATGATCATTACAAAAGTGGGCAAAAAGGCAACAACAAGCACGCTGTCACTCATCCAAAAGTACCAACCGCGCCCGACATTGCTTGACTTCGCGGGACAGTCTGGTTACATATCCACTACTCCATTATAATCTTTCTTGAATTTTGTGAGATTACTGCAATTGAATCATTCGCTGCCTTACTCAGCTCAATTAACGGGCGGAAAAAGGTATATTTGAATTCCAATATCAAATCACTGTATGCAATGAGCTCAAAATCCCTTATTTAATCAATTTTGTTCTTCCTGTTTTCTTATTGAATTGAATGCGTTGATATATAATTTCCACAGGACCTTGTGTCGTTTTATCGCAAAACAATATCGAATAGACTGTGGTTTTATCAATATTAAACTGATTTGATTGGTTCTCTGCTTGAAATTTCGGCCATTTGTTTGGCTCAAAAATAATGAGGGAAATATAGTCAATATTATTTTATTCATATATATATATATATATATATATATTATTCTATGTTTATATGTATATTCCAGCAAAGCTTCGGAGAATTTCATGTTTTATTTTTTAAATTTTGCAGTCCATATGTACAAGAACCTCAGATCTCCGCAATCGACTTGAACACAATGCAGACTACTGGAATGCCCTTTTGCTGTCTCTTCGAGAACTCACTGAATGGGTTATTCGAAAAGACACAGAACTTGGTCTAGCTGCAAGACAGGATGACCACAGAGCATTCAGGTATTATGTATGATTATTGTTTTTCAACATAGGTATCTTAACTGTTTTACGATAATTATGCTGAAAATGAAACATATTCAAGTGATTATTGAAAAATCAATGTACTTCTCAGTCTCAAATGTACGACGGCGTATTGGCGCCATCCTCCCAGTATATTTTTTATTGAATTCTCAAAATTTTGACTTTTTGTTCTCAAAATTTTGACTTGAGAATAAAGGTCAAAATTTTGACAAAAAATCTCAAAATTTTGAGAAAAAAAGTCAAAATGTTGAGAATAAAAAACTTGACATTTTGAGAAAAAAAGTCAAAATTTTGAGAAAAAATCCCAAAATGTTGAGAAAAAAAGTCAAAATTTTGAGAATAAAAAAGTTAAAATTCTGAGAAATAAAAGTAAAAATTTTGAGAAAAAATCTCAAAATGTTGAGAATAAAAGTCGAAATTTTGAGAAAATAGTCTGAATTTTGAATATAAAAAAGTAAATTTTTTGAAAAAAAGTCAAAATTTTGAGAATAAAAGTCGAAATTTTGAGAAAAAATCAAAATTTTGAAGAAATTTTTGAAATATTTAAAATTTTGAGAAAAAAGTAAGAATTTTGAAATAAAAAAGTCAAAATTTTGAGAAAAAAGTCAAAATTTTGAGAAAAATAGTCAAAATTTTGAGAGAAGAAGTCAAAGTTTTGAGATTTCAATAAAAAAAATACTGGTAGGATGGCGCCAATACGCCGTCGTAAGATACATATCAAATCTACAATTTTTCATATTTCTTTTTAAATTTTCTTTTAGATATGACATACACAGGATGTAATAAATCCTAATATTCTACTCCTAACAAATGTCATTGAAGAAGACTTCAATCTATACCAATATAATTTCAGGCAGCAACTTGAAGACAAGAGACCACTCGTGGAAGCAAGTTTGAGAAGTGCTAGGCAGTTTGTCGCAGGAGATCCGTCTGGAGAATTGGCCAGGAATTTGAGAAGGGAGTTGGTCAAGTTGTCTGATAAGTGGAATGCCCTCATTGATAAGAGCGATCAACTGGCAAAGAGATTCGAACAAAATTCTCTCGTGAGTTCAATTTGTCAAATAAATATATATATATATATATATTAATATACGTTATTTATAAAACCTATTTTTTACTCTGCATTCTGGTGTTTGACAATTTCAAAAATTTCAAGTCAGTTCATGCTACGAGATGTACGCGAGGAGGAGGTGTTGGAATATTTATAAAAAACATTTGGAGTTTGACATAAAAATGAAAGAAGAACATTTATTATCTTATATTGCAGTTGAAGTAAAATCGTAAAATTTATTACTATGGGGCATGTATCGTTCACCAAACCAAGATCTGAGACTATTTTTAAATTTTATCGATGAACAACTTCAAATGAGAAATGAAGGTAATATAAAAACATTTTTATTTGACGTTGTTAACATAAATATGTTGAACTCAAACTTATACGAAAATAACCAACTTCATGTTATACAGTGTCCGTCATAAAGTTAATTACTTCCATCTCATGTGGATAAATCAATCGAAGAGTTTTTCTCCCGTAGTCTTCTGTGGCAATATGGACTAAAAATTCAAAACAAAAATTATAGTTTTTTTTCTCATAATGATATTAAGATAACTGATATCAAGCACCTCACGCTTTTTTACATAAAAGACAATTTTTTGGTCAATGACTTTATTATTATTATTTTCAACTTTTGAGTCCTTATTGCCATATATGCCTCTATTTTTTGTTTTTTCAAACTTAAATTTTTTTGAGGATTTATCAATCACTTCAATATGAATATTTGTATTTTTACACGCTTTATATTAGCTTCACTTGTATGTTTGTTTGTTTGCAACCGACTCCTTTGGGCGCGATTTTGACCGACTTCCAGACGTCCGAATGATTTGAAATTTGGCAGGTGTACATAATTCCGGTGACAATGCATCAAGAAATTTTAGTTCGAAAAAAAAATGGCAGCTCTAATATGGCGGACGAGTTTTGTGATTATGGTCCGATTCACTTCAAAATTGGTATCTGATTTTATGAACATCCTGTTTATATTTTCAACAAATCAATTATGATTCTCTTGTCAAAATTGAAAAATTCAAGATGGCGGCTCCAAAATGGTGGACGAGTTTTGTGATTATGGTCCGATTCTATTCAAAATTGGTATGTGAGGGTTTTTGGAGTCGAATATTATGATTCTTTCGTGAAAATTGAAAAATTCAAGATGGCGGCTGACTGTATATATTGACAACGTTAAAATCTGTGAATGACTTCTAAAATCGAGATTTGACTATTAATACAGCTGTACACATTAATGATTTGGAAAATAATTACAGTTACTAATAGTCATCACGGAATTAATGGTAGATTAGAACAAATAATAGTTTAAAAAAAATTAAATACGCTTTTATAAATAAACCAAACTAAAAAGTAGAAAATAAATAATACTTTAAAAAAACTAAAAAACATGCTTTTTATAAAAAACCGAACTAAAAAATAAATAAATAATAGTTAAAAAAAAACTAAAAAACACGCTTTTATAGAAAACCAAACTAAAAAAATAGAAAATAAATTTTAATAAATGTAAATTAAGAATATTGTAAAAAAAACATAATAAATATAAATTAATAATAATGTGAATAAAAAAAAATCATTTTATTTAAAAAAATGCGCTTTTTTTTAAATAAAATAAAAAAAATTCTCATTATCATTATTATAAATTTATATTTATTAAAAAAAATTACACTATTCTTAATTCAAATTTATTAAAATTTATTTATTTAATAATGCGCTTTTTAAGATACCTATTATAAACATTATGATGTTTAGCAATTCTCTTCCTCAGTGCACCAATGTGTTCGGCTATTTTTTTTTCAGAATAAACATAATAGTGAATTAACCTTATTATTTGCTACCAAATTTGAGAACCCTGAAATAAACATTATAAAAAATGTCTACCCATTTCTAATGCTTTATGTATTATAGTACGATTGGGAAAATCATTATAAAAATCCCAAGATTTATATTTTTATTGTAGAAGTTGAAACAGCTCAGCATGAATTTGGAAGAAGCTTCTTCTGCTGTATCTCGCCTAGAGCGTGCAACTTTGAGTTGGAGTGGTCCACGTAGTGCTGCCGAAGCGAGAGAACTCCTTTGCAATCTCAGAACTTTGGAACAACAGCTGCCATCTTTACAGAGATCTTTGGAAGAAGCCAGAATTCAAGCAGCAAATATAGGTATATTTACAGACATTACTAGGGACCCTATAGCTATTGCCACATTCTGCATTTTGATTGCAATATTTTTTCTTATTTCCTTTCTTTTTCATTTAAAGCTCTATCTTTCATTATCGTTTCTACTGCACCTAGCCATGTGTTCTTCTAATCGTTGAAGCAAGATTAAACGCCTTTTTCAGTCATCAGTTGTCTTCCATTCCCCTTTTACCGGTCTGTACCCTATAGTCTTGTTTCCAGATATTCTACACAGGTTCGACTGAGAAAATCCATTTCCACTGTGTCAACTGTCTTCTTATCTCTGAACAACTTCTGCCAGCATTCTGATCCGTATGTTAATATAGGCTCCATAAATTGTCAACTTTGTTTATGTGACCAAAGAAGTGAACTGGATTTTTGGCATCTTATACGACTTCCTGAAGATCCCTTACTCGATTCAATGCTACCTAAATGTCCAAATTATCCACACATTCTGAGTTGTGAATCTGGATCCTTCATTGTCTCTCCCTTTACTTAAATATTCAGTTTTGGGCCTGTTCACTCGTACCCAACTTTTTCACAGCATATAATCAATGTCTTCCTCACAATTTGCAAAAAGTATCTGATCATCATCATCTGAGAAAAAAGAGTAATCAAATAATTGTCATGGATTTTTTCCCATTCTTGTACATCTTTATTCCAACTCTCTAAAGTACGAAGGAGTATAAGGGCCAACAACAATTTTTTTTTTAAATATTAGGAATTGTCACTTTGAAGTGACAATTGTCACTTTGAAGTGACAATTGTCCCTTCGAACTGACAATTGTCACTTTGAAGTGACAATTGTCACTTTGAACTGACAATTGTCACTTTGAACTGACAATTGTCACTTTGAAGTGACAATTGTCACTTCTAGTTCTATTTATTGTACACATCATCACATTTATCAGTTCATGAGCAGGAATTTCCTGAAATGCGCGCTCAACTCTATCTCTCAAGTCCTCCAAAAAAGTTGGTCTCCTCGAGTATACTTTGGATTTTATGTGACCCCATGAATAAAAATCAATAGGGGTTAAATCGGGCGATCTGGCTGGCCATCTGATTGGACCATTTGTTCCAATCCATCTCTGCCCGTAGGTATCACTAAGATATTGCCAAACAATATTAGCATTATGTGGTCCTGCATCCTGCTGAAAAAATATATTTTTCCTGATGTTCTCAGGTGAATCGTTGATATAATTTTGAATATCGTTCTCTAAGAATTGTAGATATCTTTGGCCCGTCAAAAAGAATTGGTCCAATGATTCTTGTCCCTATGATACCTGTTCAAAACATTACAGTGTTTCTATAACCTTCGCAAAGTCTATAAATAAATGTTGGTTTCAATCATTTTGTTTTCACATTTCACATTATCTGTTGAAGGGTGAGGGTAGTGTCCATATACAATTTCCTAGCCTTGAAAACTCTTTGTTCTTCCTTATCTCCATCATACAATCCTTCTCTTGATTAATATGCCATATAACCTCTCTAAACTAGTGACACTAATTCCTCTATAATTCCCACAAACTTTTTTCATCTATGATCAGTTCTCCTTTGAATTGATTTGTATTTTCCGTTGATAGATTCCTCATTGTTGTCCATGCTTGTGTTACTGTGGTTTCCCCCTAACTGAACACATATCTGTCTCCACTCTCTCTCTCTCTCTCTCTTTTTATCGTCCTCTGCTTCCAATATGACGCAATATGGACATCCCCCCCTGCGGAAAATCGGTTCCCATCCGGCCTTCAACCAGCGTAGACAGGGGAGGTGTTTTCGAGGGGATGCAGATAGTCTTGCTCTAAGCAATACTGCATCCCTTATTAATTTTTGCTTGCACGTCTATGACGGCGGGACAATTAAAAACATAGAATGTATCATTCACACAGTGTTCTGGGTAGGCCTTGTTACTAACTCCATACACCACCTAGGAGCAGCAGTGTTAATTTGAACGCAACAGCGAATCATCGAGGACCATCCTCGGATCTGTCTCCACATAATTTATTTTTTCACTTCTCTGTTATACCTCTCTCTATGTTTCTATGTTTCATCATTACATTTCAGGTAATGCACTGCCAAATAATCTTGTTTCACAATTAGAGGACTGTACTGCGAGATGTCGAGCTCTGCAAGCAGCTATAAGAGAGAGAAGGGACCAGTTGACAAGCAGTTCCCAAGGTAAAGATGATTTGTTTCTGTAACTTTTCAATGTTCCGTTCTGAAGATAATACAGAACATTAGTTTTTCTTATTAGTATTTATATGTTTCTTCAAATACTGGCACTCTAAAATAATGTCTATCATTTCTGAAATAGTATTGTTTTTGACGATGAGTGGTTTCGGATCCCACTATAAAAGGTAAGGTCCCCGTGATCTCAACTCGCACAAGTTTTCATTAACTTCTGAGGGTAGGTCAAATAACTAAGAAAGCGGTAAAAAAACAGATATAAGCCATACATCTCAAATGTCTATTATTATCCGTTATTTACATGAAGACTATATATACGAAGATTTCATAGGATTTGTTGATTGCCATGATAGTAATTATGACGATCTTACCATCAGGGTTGCCAACGCCACATGAAGAAAAATCCCGACCAAAGGCTAGAGAATTCCCGAAAATTCCCGTAAATTCCCGAAAAAATCCCGAAACTTATATCTGATCGTTTTTTCCCGGCAAATTTAAACTGGCAAAGAGATATAAAATTACCTACAAAATATATGGGCGTGGTCTCATAATTTGGCAAGTTAACATTAAACATTGACAGGAAACAGGAATGACGTGACACATGACAGTTGACGACCGTCAAATGTTATGCCTAGTTCAGATGGCAGCTTTTCGCGTTTCAGCTCACGGCGCCATGTTTTCCGATTGGCTGCTTAATATAATGAACTTAATGGTCCATATCTGAAGGAGTGTGTTGGGAATAAAATGAAAGGGTAAATATCTAGTTACATCACACATGCACTCCGAATATGGGGAAAACATTTTTCTTACGTGTTTTTGCCTCCTGAACACGAATCCGGAAGAAAAATGCGGCGGTCTCATACCGTTCCCGAGTTACAGCACTTTAGAAAAAAATAATTCAAGCACCGTTTTCTCGCACAAAACTCACTCAAAATGCCTCCTTCTTTTTACCAGCATAAACAATACACCCTAAATCACTTATTTTCGGCACAACTTTGCACAAAATATCGTCGTTTTTATCGAAAAAGATCCTCCTTCTTACACAGTTGATTCATTTATTACCAACATGAAAAATAAGAAAAGTTAATAAATGTCATCTGTCAAAGGAATGAGAATTGTTCATTTGCAACTGTGTAGAAGGGGATTTTCGATAAAACGACTGATATTGATCAAAGTTGTCAAAATAAGTGATTTAAGTTATTTTATGCTGGTTAAAGAGGAGGCATTCGAGTGATTTTGTGCGAAACTGCTTAATTAAAGTGCTGTAACTCGATGTATGACCGCCGCATCTTCCGGGTTCATGTTAGACAAAACACTAAAATGTTTCTCCATATTCGAGTGCATGATAACTAATATTACCAATGAAAGTTACGAATAGTCATGAAATTTCCGTTTTTTTCTAAAATTGTAAAAATCCCAACACAGTTCCCGGCAAAGTTGAAATTCCCGATTTTCGGGAAAAATCCCGGTTATTGGCAACGCTGCTTACCATGGAACCAATATTAATGGGGTAAATATTAGCTAAAACTGTATTGAGTGTCATAAAAAAATGTAATTTAAATCTGTAGTTTTGCTGGATAGTTGAAGAAGAAGAAGAAATAGTACTTATTGTCTGAATAATTAATATTCTCATTGACATAGCATGGTTTAAAATTACAATTTACAATGGTAAACAATAGAATTAAGTCACTAAATGTGTATATATACAGGGTGTTACCAAATAAGTGCGAAAGTTTTTAGGGAGTGATTCCCTGTCGAAAATTAAAGGGGGTCTTTGATGTAAACAAAAGCTCCTAGGGGAGGGAGGGGGATAACGGGGACGCGAGGCACGACGGGGCCACCCACACATACAAGTAACTACGCACACTAGCCGTGTTTTGTTTTCGCCAATAAGAGGGCATTTCGCATCGGCCTTCAGTGCGGCAGTGACCGGCGATCAGAGTGCACGCGTTTATTTTTGACGACCAATTCTTTTTTCCGGCGACCTTTCATCGAATTTTGAGTGGTTACCAAAACGCGTCTAAAAAGGTACGTGTTTAGATTACTACTATAGTTTTTTTTAATGTGTCTTACTACTAACATCAACTATTGATATGTTTTGAGCAAAATCACTCTGACCTTAAATTCATTTTTTTGTTCGTTATTTAAAATTCTGTTAGACATGGGGGCATAACGGGGATAATGGGGTACCCCTTTGTGTGGAAAAACGCGAACAACTTAAACGGACGAATAAGTGTTCAAATGCAAATGATCCCCGGTTGAAAAAAAACTCAAAAAAACAGAAAACTCAAAAAGCTCGCTCTGATGGAGAAAATGTTAAGGAGGATGTCTTATGCATCTATTGTGTTGACTCGAACCACACTTATTTGAAGTCTTCGGAGCGTTGGGTGGCCTGCCAGCTATGTGGACAGTGGGCCCATACAGCCTGTGCAGGAGTTGATGACGCAGATTTAGAAGAAATCCACATCTGCTTATTCTGTGACTAATAAAATAGTGTACCCCGTACTGCCCCGCACTGGGTACCCCATACTGCCCTTACCCCGGGGCACGATGGAGTTTTCATGAAGGTTTTGTGAAATTAAAATTAAAAATATTTGATTGACTTCACCAAATTCGGTGCCAAATGATAAATTAATAAGTAACCAAAGAGTTGTCATTGGTGTTCAATAAAAAATATATTTTGTTTATTTTTTATTGTTTATTTCCCTTAACGTACCCGTTATGCCTCCCCCCCTCCCCTAGATCTTTCCTTGAAAAATTACAAGCTTTCAAAAATGAGAAAAAAAAAGTTTTTGTTTCTTGAAATAGTTGTAGAAATGGCATTTTGTGGGCATGTTCTACCAATAAAAAGGCTACCTATGAATATTTTTTCAATTTTGTTGTGATCTTTCAAAGGGGTGAAACATGCAACCCCTATTCCATTTTTTACCAGAACTTTTTAACGAAACAAAATTTCTCAATTTAAAAATATGTGTCGAAAAGAACGATTCATTGCAAAACTTTTTTAACTTCTTTATTGTGTCCGTAAAAGCAATATTTTCCTAATAAAAAAATAAAATTCATTGTGCATGAACGGATATTCTGTAAATGGAATAGAAAAAATCTAGTAGGTGGCTGTCACGTTTTGTTTGAACAACTTGTGACTTCAATCGTAGTATTTTAAAATCGAAAAAATCTAGTGGGTGGCTGTCAAGTCGCTTTAATTTCGATGCGGTAGTTGAAAGTTCAATTGTGTCTTTTGAATCCTCAATATGGATAATTACACTAACGCTGAAACGACCGATATGCATTTTATGTATGGTCGTGCCAATGGAAATTATTTGGAAGCGAGACGGCTCTATGCAGAGATGTATCCTCAGCGCGTAATACCTCGTCACACAATTTTTGCACATCTTCACCAACGTCTCTGTGAAAGAGGGACTTTTCAAAAACAAACAACTGATTGTGGTCGTCCAGGAGTAATAAGAACAATGGCAATGGAAGAAGAGGTTCTCAATATGATTGAAGATCGTCCGGAATTAAGTACAAGATAAATTGCTAACACACTTAATGTTAGCAATAAACTAATCTGGAAAATTTTAAAGGATCACCAATTGTACCCTTACCATATTCAACGAGTCCAGGCACTTTTGCTGCGAGATTTTTCCCATCGAGTAGACTTTTGTCAATGGGGTCTTCAAATGATTACCCAAAATGCTCAATTTTTAGAAATTTCCATAACAAACATGGTTTTTGCAAGATGGTGCGCCTGTCCATTTCAGCAGAGCAGGACCTCAACCTTGGCCTCCCAGATCTCCAGACTTAAACCCCTTGGACTTTTGCATCCGGGGTCACCTGAAGTCCTTGGTTTATATACGACCCCCATTGAATGTGTGAATGATTTAAGGAATCGCATCATTGCAGCCTGCGAGACAATCCAAAACACACCAGGAATATTTCAACGTTTGCGCCAGTCTGTGAGACAAAGACTTGATTCCTGTCTAATGGTTGGAGGTGGTCATTTCGAGCAGTTTTTATCTCGTTGCCTTTTTCTTTGTTTTGTTCGTATTTTTAATTTGATATTCTATTAAAACAAAACATGGTACTTGTACATGCCTACATTAAAAGTTGAAACAAACGGAATAATTTTCATTTCATTTATTTCATAGTACACCACAGAATACATAAAATTCCAAATGGTACATAAAAAAAAACAAAATATACAATAAAATATTAAGGTTTTAATAGTATCAGGACAATTTTCAGGTATCTTGCTTCAATTTCAAAGTAGCTTGAAGTTTAAATCGATTGAATGACAGATTCAAAATATCAACTGTGATAAGTATGAAACATTATGCTACTTACAACTTTGTTGAGGTTTGTTTCAATGATGTTAAACATATTCATCTAACATAGTAATACAAAAGAAGAATGTAAGTCAAAGTATAAAATGAAGTTCAAAGTTAATAAAAAACATATTAAATTTTTTTTAAATTATATAAATATAACTGTCTACTCCATGTGATGTGACTAGTGAAACTGACAGGTTAGGAATAACTCCCGCAATTTAAGTCGGATAAGTACAGAATGTTGTTATCAGGTGGTGGTACTATTATTAGATATTGCATTGTTGCCACGATATGGATTGATATCCAAAGACAATAAATAAGATCTCACTCAAATGATTATTAAGCATTTGTTGTTTTTGGTTGTGTGCATTCTTGAAAGTGAAACATTTACGAAATCAATGAACACTGCAATATTTCCATTAAAAAATCACCGTATTGTTTGTGAAAGTTTAAATCTTTCGTCAAGTATGGTAGTCGATGAAACAGGAAGTGTTTTATCCTATCCATACTATTATCAAAGAGTACACACACCAAATGATGTGAATAATTTTATTAATTTCCATAATACACTTGTTCGGGCAGTACCCTTTGCTGTGGGATGAACACATATAGGCAGAGAACAAAGGGGAAGTATATGGGTGTGAAATAATTCAGAACATATAACCACCTCTTTTTACCACTGGTGCATAAAGCCAAAAGATTCCATGGAAAGAGCACATTATTTTATTTATTAGCCCCACCTGTTTGTATGTATGGATGTATGCAAAGGAATCTTTATGTATTAATGTTCACCCACTTCCAGACGTCCGAATTATTTGAAATTTTGCACACATATTGAAAACCAATGACAATACAATAATTTCATAGCTATGACCGGGTATTCTCACCAAGTGCGTTAGAAAAAAACTATTCACATTACAAAGACATGGTGAACGCGCTGGCTACTCTCGCACATTCACCAAAATTCACTGAAAACGTCCATCCCATGTGGATGAAACAATCGAATAGTTTTTCTCCCGTATGTACTAAAAAGTTGAAAATAAAATATTAGTTAAAAACTAAAAAAATACGCTTATATAGCAATAAGGACTAGAAAGTTCATGAAATAACTAATAAAAAACCTTTTTATTTAAAGACCAGCTTTTATTTAAGCCGTGTACTAAAATGTATAAAATAAATTTAAGTCATCGCTGACAATGATTTAATTTTTTTTTTTTAATGATTTGGTTTTATAAACCTTGTCGTGCGAAGTGTTCATAAAAGTAGGTACCAATTAATTTCCTTGGACCATGATTGGATGGTAAGTATATAACAACTTGTCGAAGTATTAATTTTATTACAATTCGCGCGACAAGCTTTTTGAAACCAAATAATTCAACAAAAAATTATCAAATCATTGTCAGCGATGACTTAAACTTATTTTATACGTTTTAGTACACGGCTTAAATAAAAGCTTGTCTTTAAAAAGGTTTATTATTAGTTATTTTATTTTTTGCTTTTTAGTTAGTTCGCCTTAATCTGTTCATTTCTAATAGAGCATCGTTATTTCTACTCTTCCCTGGAAGTTTTGAGCTGAAAGAAATAATGATCTCCGACCCCAAAAACTCCCACACACCAATTTTGAATGAAATCTGACCATAATCACAAAACTCGTCCGCCATCCTGAAGTCGCCATCTTGAATTTATAGATTTTGACAAAAAAATCATAATATCCGAACCTGAAAACCCCCAAGTACTAATTTTGAACTTAAATATGACCATAGTCCGCCATCTTGAAGCCGCCATCTTGAATTTATGAGATTTTGACAAAAAATTCGAAATCTCCGAACCGCGAAAACCGCCGCAAATACAATTTTGAATGAATCTGACCATAATAACAAAACTCGTTCCCATCTTGGGGCCGCCATTTTAAATGCATGAATTTCGACAAAAAATTCATAATCTCCGACCCCAAAAACCCCCGCATACCTATTTTGAATCGAATTTGACCATTATTACAAAACTCGTCCTCCATCTTGAGGCCGCCATCTTGAATTTATGAATTTTGACCAAAATTTCATAATCTCTGACACCGAAAACCCCCACATACCAATTTTGAATCAAATCGAACCATAATTACAAATCTCGTCCGTCATCTTGGAGCCGCTATTTTGTTTCTCTAAATGCATTGCCACCGGAATTATGAACACCTGCCAAATTTCAAATTAATCGGACGACTAGAAGTCGGTCAAAATTCACTTGCAAAATCCCTAACTAACGAACAAACTAACAAGTGAAACTAAATGAAAGCTTGTAAAAATAATAAGAATAAAGTCATTGACCAAAAAAATTCCTCTTATGTATAAAAAGCATGGGGTGCTCTTTAATAACTTTTCATAATGATATTAAGATAACTGATATAAAGCACCTCACTGTTTTTTTTACATAACAATGGTCAATTACTTTATTCTTATTATTTTTAACTTTTTAGTCTAAGCTAAGCGTGTTTTTTCAAACTATAATTTTTATATACAGATATATAAACTTTCTAACTAATGGTATTTTTGGGTTCTGCGGACCATCATCGACGAAGATGTATCAACATTTTTTGAAAGTTTTATTGTGATAACGCGACCAATAGGTAGTATTTCTATTGAAATCTACCTAAAAATGTGGGTAAGTGAAAGTTAATCTTCCGCTTCCGATGGATTAAGTATGTGTATATAATTGAACTTGACTAGAAGTGAACAACGAAATTCAATGCAAATCTCGAAACTACGAAAGCCTTAAGGACCACAACGATTTTTCTTTTTTAGGACACTGAAGTGGGAAATTCCAACTATGAACTCGGAAATTGCAACGAATATTCCGGCTTTGAAGTCGGAATTATAATATTCCGGCTTGAAGTCGGAATTATAACATTCCCATATTAAAGTCGGAATTTTCAGAAGACCCGACCTTCCGTTCATTGAACCATGAGGCCCTCCATTTTTTTTTTTCGAGAAATACTTGAAATAATAATCATAATTGTTAAAGACGTCTTTGAGTAAATCATATTAATTACACAACAGTTGCTATTATAAATTTCTTGTAACTAGGTAGGTGGTAGGTACTTTATTACTTGATTATCATTCAATAAATCACTCACCGTCACCGGGAAAATAACATTACACATCAAGCTCATGTGAAATCCATTTTATTTACCTCATAACTGTTCATTATTAGTTTATTTATACAATTGTAATGCGTCTTGTTCACGATCCCGGCTTTGTGTGGGTATCGAAATTAGAAATTACACTCTAATAAAAATCTACATAAATCGCCCGAAGGCTTTAGCCGGTTTTCTATTTCTATTCGATCACAAATTGTGGGATCGTGTAATGTACGCGGCCTCTAGAATAAACGAATAGAAAATATGTAGGTGTCTTAAAAATAAAATGCTATCGTGCAAATGCACATATTTTAAAACGAACATGTGCTTGGTAGTTTGACAATAGAATACACGTGTTTTCGCGATTCGACTAGTGGTTTTTCAGTTTTTTTACGCGACTTAGGTCCGGTAGCATGAACGTGAAAACGAGAAGAAAAGGTATGATTTCAATATACGTGACATACATATTTTACAAGGTTTTATTTAGTTTCACTTGTTAGTTCATTGGTTAGGGTCAAATCTTGCAAGTGAATTTTGACCGACTTCTAGTCGTCCGAGTAATTTGAAATTTGGCAGGTGTTCATAATACTGGTGGTAATGCATTATGTCATTTTTGTTAGAGGAAAAAACAAAATGGCGGCTCCAAGATGGCGGACAAGATTTGTAATTATCGTCCGATTTGATTCAAAATTGGTATGTGGCGGTTTCCGGGTTCGGAGTTTATGAATTTTTTATCAAACTTAATAAATTCAAGATGGCGGCTCCAATATGGCGGACGAGTCTTGTGATTATGGTCCGATTCGATTCAAAATTTATATGTGGGGGTTTTTGGGGTCGGAGATTATGAAATTTCTGTCAAAATTCATTGGTTCAAGATGGCGGCCCCAAGATGGAGGACGAGTTTTGTGATTATGGTCCGATTCGATTCAAAATTGGTATGCGGGAGTTTTCGGGGTCGGAGATTATGAATTTTTTGTCGAACTTCATAAATTCAAGATGGCGGCCCCAAGATGGAGGACGAGTTTTGTGATTATGGTCCGATTCGATTCAAAATTGGTATGCGGGAGTTTTCGGGGTCGGAGATTATGAATTTTTTGTCGAACTTCATAATTCAAGATGGCGGCCCCAAGATGGAGGAAGAGTTTTGTAATTATGGTCCGATTCGGTTCAAAATTGGTATGCGGGAGTTTTCGGGGTCGGAGATTATGAATTTTTTGTCGAACTTCATAAATTCAAGATGGCGGCCCCAAGATGGAGGAAGAGTTGTGAGATCATAGTCCAATTCGATTCAAAATTGGTATGCGGGGTTTTCGGGGTCGGAGATTATGAATTTTTTGTCGAACTTCATAAATTCAAGATGGCGGCCCCAAGATGGAGGAAGAGTTTTGTGATCATAGTCCAATTCGATTCAAAATTGGTATGCGGGGGTTTTCGGGGTCGGAGATTATGAATTTTTTGTCGAACTTCATAAATTCAAGATGGCGGCCCCAAGATGGAGGAAGAGTTTTGTGATCATAGTCCAATTCGATTCAAAATTGGTATGCGGGGTTTTCGGGGTCGGAGATTATGAATTTTTTGTCGATTCATAAATTCAAGATGGCGGCCCCAAGATGGAGGAAGAGTTTTGTGATCATAGTCCAATTCAATTCAAAATTGGTATGCGGGGGTTTTTGGGGTCGGAGATTATGAATTTTTTGTCGAACTTCATTAATTCAAGATGGCGGCCCCAAGATGGAGAAAGAGTTTTGTAATTATGGTCCGATTCGGTTCAAAATTGGTAAGCGGTAGTTTTTGCGTCGGAGATTTTGAATTTTCTGTCAAAATTTATAAATTCAAGATGGCGGCCCCAAGATGGAGGACGAGTTTTCTGATTATGGTAATGTTTTATTCAAAATTGGTATGTGGGGGTTTTCAGGTTCGGAGATTATGAATTTTTTGTCAAAATCTATAAATTAGGGCAAGCTTTTATTTAAGCCGTGTACTAAAACGTAAAAAATAAGTTTAAGTCATCGCTGACAATGATTTAGTTATTTTTTGTTGAATTGTTTGGTTTCAAAAAGCTTGTCGCGCGAATTGTAATAAAATTAATTCTTCGACAAGTGTTACTTACCAACCAATCATTGTCCAATGAAATTAATTGGTGCCTACTTTCATGAACACTTCGAGCGACAATTGGTTTTTAAAACCAAATAATTCAACAAAAAATAATTAAATAATTGTCAGCGATGACGTAAACTTATTTTACACCTTTTAATACGCGGCTTTAATACAAGCTTTTATTTAAAAAGGTTTTTTATTAGTTATTTTATTTGTATTGGTTTCTTAAATTTGCTGTGAACGGAGATTCATTACTTCAATTTATGAGCGCCAAAAGTGTAACCCAGTGAGTTAACTGTGGTAATGGTATTGAATGAATGTGATTTTTTGTGGATTTTTTGTGGAGGAACAACGTTTTTTTGGGTTATGGTGTTAGGCATGTTTTTCCTACCCGAAAATGTACATCTAACCAAAAACAATTCTGTAAAGAGGGTTCAATTGTAAAAAGTTGTGGATTATATCATTAAGTTCACGTTTATTGCCTAGTCACTATAGATATGTATTTGTATTCTAAATTATTTATCAATGTTTATGAATTCACTGTATTCATACAGTCAAGTTCCAGCACTTAAATTCCAATTTGAAAGAATAAATGTGGATCAACTTGGAAAATGAATGTTTAGTGATGTTTCTGGAAAAATCACGCCCTTATTTCATAAAATACAGCTACTTCAAAACGTTCCCGCTGAAACACGAAAAAATCAGCAAATTTTTCATTTATTTTAGGAAGCATGACATAATATATATATATATATATATACATATATATATATATTAGGGTTTGCCAAAAAAATACGATATTTTTTTTTGCTCTCAGTCCAAAATATCTTAGAAGATGTCCCAACAAAGCTCCTGTATAAAGCGGAGCTCAAAATTTCAATTCTAAGAGGTCCTCCATCGATCTTAAAGTTTTTCCGTTTAAATAACATGGGAAACATGATATTTCATTAGTTTTTTGTCCTGCAAACTGTGATGAAATTATTAAAAAAAAAAACGAATGAATGGACCTTGTTTATTATTAAATTTGGTACAAAAAATTCTATTGAGTCGAATTTCTATCTTCAATATTTGATTTGTTATATAGCTTTAAAATTTAAATTTCCGGTTTTTTGCATTTTTTAGCAAAAAGTTAAAGTTCCAGTCAATTTTTTCATATCATCAATAACAACAAGTTACAGGCTCATCTATATTAATTTTTTAAAATTTTTGCTTTTACGAACTGAAATATCGATAATTAAACAAAAAATTTGGTGCAAATTCGTTAACACATCAAACTTGCAACAAAATTAGGTAAGATATTTCGTAGTATCAAACCATAAAATTTACAGACTGAGTCAGTCATATTTTTATGATTTTTCAACTATTTTATAAAATATATTGATAAAGGACATAAAATATCATTAAGATATCAAAAGCAAATACAATTCACAATATAATTCCAGTTATTTTTAGTTCAATAATTTTTAATATTAGCTTATAATGTGAAAATATTCATATTTTACACTTCAATTGATATTTTATTCACTATTTCAATATTCTGAAAATGATTTGTTCTGATTAAATTTTTTTAATAAAATTAAGCTTATTGGACTATTGAAGATTTGAATTTAAATTTTTTTTGAGAACTTGCTTTAAGCGCCCTCTGTACATTTATCGATTTCCGCGCCATTGATCACTTACCGCTTGATTGATTCAATTAGTAGATTCTATTGTCTTTTGATTTAATTGGTTCGGTTTTTAGGTTAGTTTTTAGCTAGTTATTGCAACAACAGCAACGCGTGTATCTTTTTGATAGAAAAAAACAATGTCTGAAAAAACAAACCAACGGAACTACATAAATTTAGTTGGTTTTGAGTCAAAAAATTTAAATAGTTCAAAATTACCTGTGAAGCGCGATGTTTTATCTTTGTTTTTTTATATACGTCGAACAAAAAAGCTTGGAATTCGCGAGAGTTCCAAATTCGTTCTTTGTGAAGTTGTTAAAGTATGGCATACATTTTTGCTCCCTGTAAACAATTCACATCACTTCATTGTGAGAATCGAAAAATTGTACAGACTGGCAAAAAACGCAAGTTCACAAAGCTAGAAAAAAATCTCCTGCACAAAAATTAGTTGAGAAGAATTTCAGTGATTCTCTCGATTGCTTATTTGATATTGCTCCGCAAAATGCTTTGCAAAACTTAAGTTCTCCCAAAAAAAAAAAATGGTTTAGTGATAGCCGAGAAATCCGTAAAGGCAGTCAGTTGTTAAAATTTCAAGAAATGTTCAAGAGGTACAAAGTACATCATCTGTTGACCTGGAAAATTACTTGAACATTGTTCAGGTGGGGAGTTCAGAATCAAATTCAGACGCTATTGAAGCTGATATAGCAGGTATTTCAGATATTTTCTACTCACTTCTATTTTTTTTTAAATGTTTTCTCTTCTCATGAAATTTTATACACTTTTTTTTTGTATTAAATTTAATAATAAACAAGGTCCATTCATTCGTTTGCACCAAATTTTTTGTTTAATTATCGATATTTCAGTTCGTAAAAGCAAAAATTTGAAAAAATAAATATACATGAGCCTGTAACTTTGTTGTTATTGATGATATGAAAAAATTGACTGGAACTTTTACTTTTTGCTAAAAAATGCAAAAAACCGGAAATTTAAATTTTAAAGCTATACAACAAATCAAATATTGAAGATAGAAATTCGACTCAATAGAATTTTTTGTACCAAATTTGATAATAAACAAGGTCCATTCATTCGTTTTTTTTAAAATAATTTCATCACAGTTTGCAGGACAAAAAACTAATAAAAAATCATGTTTCCCATGTTATTTAAACGGAAAAACTTTAAGTTCAATGGAGGACCTCTTAGAATTGGAATTTTGAGCTCCGCTTTCAACAGGAGCTTTGTTGGGACATCTTCCAAGATATTTTGGACTGAGAGCCAAAAAAAAAAAATTATCGTCGTTTTTTGGCACACCCTAATATATATATATATATATATATATATATATATATATATACAAAACTAGGGATATTGGGGTAAGCAGCAATTAAAATTTTTATTTTATTATTTTCCATTCTTTAGTACTAATTGCTATATAAAGGTGTTTTTTTTTAGTTTTTTTAAATTATATTTGTAGTCCTGTTCGATTTTATTCAAATATTTTTAGGAAGTTTCTTGACACTGACTTCTGATAATAGAAGGAATATACAGGGTGTTACCAAATAAGTGCGAAAGATTTTAGGAGGTGATTCCCTGTCGAAATTTAAAAGGGGTCTTTCATGTAAACAAAAGCTCTTAGGCCTTTCCTTGAAAAGTTACAAGCTTCCAAAAATAAAAATATAAATATAAAAAAAATTCTTGAAATTGCTGAAGAGTTGAAGAAATGGCATTTTGTGGGCATTTTCTGCCAATGAAAAGGCTACCTGTGAATATTTTTTTAATTTTGTTGTCATCTTTTAAAGGGGTGAAACATGCAACCCCTATTCCATTTTTTACCAGAACTTTTTAACGAAACAAAATTTCTCAATTTCAGTGCAAAACTTTTTTTCCTAATAAAAAATTAAATACAACATTTATAGAAGAATGGAATCGAAAAAATCTAGTAGGTGGCTGTCACGTTTTGTTTGCACAACTTGTGACTTTTCGATTCTATTTACAGATGATCCGTTCATGCACAATGTTGTATTTTATTTCTTAATCAGGAAACTATTGCTTTACGGACACAACACAGGAGTTAAAAAACTTTTGCAATGAATCTTTCTTTTCAATGCATATTTTTAAATTGAGAAATTTTGTTTCGTTAAAAAGTTCTGGTAAAAAAGGGAATAGGGGTTGCATGTTTCAACCCTTTAAGAGATCACAACAAAATTAAAAAAATATTCAAAGGTAGCCTTTTCATTGGTAGAACATAACTACAAAATGCCATTTCCTCAACTCTTCAGCAATACCAAGAAAAAAAAACATTTTCAATCCAGTAATATTAATTTAAAGTTTGTTTTAATTTTATAATTGAATTTACGAAAAAAATTCCGAAACAATTTAAACATTACTGATTTTATTCGTAAAAATCCTATTATCTGGCTTAGGCAAAGTTGAACTTGGCCACTCAATACTAGTTTCATTTTTTTACGGTTACATGTTCTCGAAATTGTTTTTTTTTAAAGGTGTTTTTATTGTGATTTCATTCCCTTTCGAAGGTTAATAGGCCATTGAAATTACAATATTTTTTTTATTTATGCTCGAATTTTTGCCTGTTGCTTTATAGTGCTGTCGTGTTTATTGTTGATTGTTGATTGTTGAAGCGTGTTCCACTATATATTTCCAGTTTTATATACTCCCTGTCAATAAGATGTTATTTATCAATTCTGGTATAATTAAGCCAATATGTATTCAAATGAATATAAAATCTATATAAGCTGTACTTTCCTATTCGGGGATTGAGCGAGAAAATCGATTCTCAAAATTTATCTTTTTCTTCGTTTTATAAATCAATGACTATCTTGAAGGTACACAATTTCTTCTATATGCAGATGACTTGAAAGTGTTTCTCAAAATAACATCAGTAGAAGACACAAAAAAGTTCCAAGACATAATTGATGCAATCTGTAGGTACTGCGATGATAATGACCTAAAAAAAAAATAGAAATAGTCGGAAACTATACCATCAATGATGTTGAGCTGGAATCTCTAGATAGAATCAAGGATCTGGGTGTTGTTTTTACTAAAACATTGTCGTTCAATGAACATATTAGCAGAATTAGCTTTGAGTGCTACAGAAAACTCGGCTTCATCTTGAGATTAAGCCATGATTTTAAATACCAAACATCTATAATACTATTTAATTCCTATTTTAGATCTAAGTTAGAATACTGCTGTATTATTTGGAACCCTGAGACCATAACATATTCCGATATGCTTGAAAAAATTAAAAAAAAATTTCTAAGATCCATGACTTCAAAAAATATGGAATATACCCATTGCGTATATCCTACGAAAACCAAAGAAGATATTTTGAAATTATGACTTTGAGCGAATGACGTGAAAGGATCCAGATTCTTTTCGTCTTTGATATCTTACACAACTTGATCAATGTACCTGATATACTGATGAACATTCACTTCAACGTACCAGACATAAGACTGAGAATCAGAAATAACCCCTTCAAAATTTACAATTTAAGCGCCCCCATTAACAACTGCTTAGTCAGTGTTAACAACCTCTTGAGAACAGGAGAAATTGATTTCCTTAATATCTCTAAGACCTCACTACTCTCCCATTTGAGATACAACCAGGATAGTATAAGTGCCTTGTGATGTTTGTACATTTTATTTTTATTTTAATAGTTTTAATATTGTTTATATATATATATATATATATGTTTGTATCTGTATAATTGTTATACTTCGCTTATGTATGTTTGTAATTTTCCAACTGATACATGTTATTAGACATGTTTGTAATCAGTATAAATAAATAAATAAATAAAATAAATAAAATCGAAGCTTTTAACCTTTTGAGAAATAAAAGCATATCAAACGCTTCTCCAGCGACGTTAAAGATAAATAATTGAGCCTATATGATGACATCGAAAAAATGTTTTTTTATCTCCTCCGTTTGTGTGCCAGACTATACTTCTGTGCCAAATTTCAGCTTCCCAGGATCACCTCCTTCAGCGCTTCCTGGAACTCAGGACAGTTGCAGTTTTCAATTTTGGGGAAGGGGGATATGTGATTAGTTACCTCATGTTATTATAGTTTCTGGTTTAAATACATTAAACACTAAAAATTGTGACAATTAATACTGGATAAAACAATTTTAATCAACTATATGATGAAAATTTTAACTCTTTTTTTTTATTCGGCATAGTGTCGGGAAAGTAGGTATTACAAAAAAGCTTTTTTCATATTAAGTTTTTTCAAAAAACATGCTTTGTTGCTTAAATAAAAGCTTTTAAACTATCAAAGAGTGAAAAAAAAAGATGAGTTAAAATTTGACCGTACTATCAAAATATATTAAAAAGTAATATTAATAGAATTCGGGAAGTACTAAATAAAAGATTTTTTCTTCATCGATTGAAAGATAAAATAAAGTTTTCAATTTTAAAATTTCAAATATCTCGAAAGAAAAACTAAATATTAAGAAAAAAACATATTCCTTTTCATTATTTCCCCATAAAATCTAAATAAAGCTTTCTTCTAAACACAATAATACAGGAGATAATGTGAAAATTTTTAAATAAAGTGGTCCAAATTTCTGAACTAAAAACTGTTAGGTGCGATAGATCCCAAGTCCAGTCAGAGTTATCGGAAGACTTTTTATCTGCATTGATCGGATAATGTGAAACATTTTTTTTTCTCAAAAATCACTTCAATAACCGAAAAATGTCAATTTTTTTCTATGAATAAAAATGAATAAATTCAACTCATCGAAAATGTAATTGGCAGCTAATGAGGAACTGTATAAAAATTGTCTTCTCCAAATATTTTATGAAAAAAAGATAAAACCCTGGGCGACAAGAAATACTATTGGAATTTAATGAATTAGGATTTCTTATGTAGAATTTGACTAAAATAATGGGAAATCTTTGGAAGGGCAAAATAATTGCCCTTCATGATTTCTACAAAAATCCCCATTTAAGTTTTTGTTTTCATATTACAGAAAATAATGCGGTTAAAATGCTGATGATCTGGGCATAGTTTCAATTGTGAAAACGTTTTGGTTATCACTGAATACTGTCAACACATACATATACCTTTTGGTCTTGGGAAAACTCGGAAAATCGCCAAAAATCATCGAGTAAATTTTATCTTTCAATATTCACCTTTGCACCAGTGTATACTGCTTGATGCTTCAGGGAATCATCTTCACGAATTATTTTGAGTTCTTTTGTAAGAGAAACAGCTTTTAACCAACTAATTTTATCCATCATTGTTAATTTCTCGAAATGATTCTAATGTATTGTGAATCAGTTGCATGGCATCCAACGATGTTCGATTCTTCAGATTCCAACAATAGCAATAAATGCTTGATATTGAACATAAAATTCTTGCTTAAAGAAGTGAGAGAATAATATCTAAATCCAGAATATTTTTAATCTAATCATTTGCAGCGTTTATTATTAGTTCCCATTTCTTCAAAACATGTACAATGCTTTCAAGAGCAATCCTCATAAACTTGGCCATTTCTGCCCTAGATGTCTTTTGGCTGTGAGTTTTTTTTTAATACAATGAGGTCTCAATATTCGTATCGATTCTCATTCTAGGCGAGATCTCTCCTGGTCCTTCCAGCGTCCAACCTCCTTGGGAACGTGCCATCACTCCCAACAAGGTGCCATACTATATTAATCACAGTACCGAAACCACCCACTGGGATCATCCCCTGATGCTTGAATTGGCCGTGTGCCTACTCCAACTCAATGAAGTGCGTTTCTCCGCTTACCGGACCGCCCTGAAACTGCGGTCCATCCAGAAGAAGCTCTGCCTCGATCTTGTCACCATTGGTGCTGCTTCTGAAGCATTTGATCTCCACGGACTCAGAGCCCAGAACGATAAGATTCTGGACGTTGCTGATATGGTTTTGGTGCTCAGAGCGATATACGGGAACGTTGGTGCTCTTGAACCAAATGCTGTTGATGTACCGTTGTGTGTGGATTTGGCATTGAATTGGTTGTTGAACGTTTACGATAGTCAACGTACTGGGCAGTTGAGGGTGCTAAGTTTCAAAGTAAGTTTCTTTATGTAATCCAAACAAATTCAAATAGTTTTGAATTATATGTTATAAAATTCCCCAAAAAAACTCAACAAAATTCACATATTTTGTATATTCCCTAGGCAACCTCATAGTGCCTATATTACGGTTTTGATCACTACTTTAACCAATTTTTTGAAGATCTATTTTTTTTACCTAGGTTGGATTGACCCTACTATCGAAAGGCCATCTAGAAGATAAGTATCGTTATCTGTTCCGTCTAATAGCTGATCCACAACAAAAAGCTGACCAAAGGAAACTTGGTCTGCTCCTCCACGATATCCTCCAGGTTCCCCGACAGCTCGGCGAGGTGGCCGCATTCGGTGGTTCCAACATAGAACCCAGTGTGAGGAGCTGTTTGGGCGATTTGGAAGAACTGGAAGCTGCACATTTCTTGGCTTGGTTGAAGCAGGAACCACAGGTGAGATTCAGTATGGTAAATTGAGAAAGTGTAAGAAAACCTTTTCTTATATGGAGTAAAAGAAGACATTTTTCAGAAGAATCGAAAATATTGTTAAATTGAAAAGATTTTTTTTGAGTTAAACAAACTATAAGCAAATCTAATATTGTCGTGGCTGGCTTTGGCTTTCAATAATAGTATATTATGCAACGATCATGTAATGATGGTTATTAATACACGAGCATTAACCGGGATACGAAACGAGCTGGTGACATAGGGATGGCCACGTGTCAATAGCTGCTCACAATTTTATGTTCGTCCGATTTATTACTTTCTTCGAGATTGTCGGCAAACAGTACGATCTAATTTGATGTGAAGGGAGGAATTTCTATGTGTGAAGTCGCCGCTTAAGGTGATTCATCCGTTGAGACATATTATAAAATCAGTTAGAAATGTCTGAGAATGTAATTATGGATTCTTTGGGGTGTGCCGGTGCAAGTGATAGAGGCTTAATCATTTTTATTTCTTTCTATGAAATATTGTATTAGGGCTAAGCATGACAATATATTTTATTTGATATTTGTTTGTTTCCTATTAATATGATAGTTTCTTCTGGTGGAATACTCGGAAATAAATTTTGAACATCAAAGGAAATAAGTTTGCATGGAAGTCGTATATTCTTGATTTAATCAATTACTTCATAACTGTTTTTCAAGGTAATAAACATAGTTTTAATCATAAATATCATTTTTAAATTTGTTTTTTTTTCTAAAAAAAATCCATAATGCATTGTCACGGGAACTATGAACACCTGCCAATTTTCACGTTAATCGGGCAACTAGAAGTGTGTCAAATTTAACTTGCAAGATTTGATTACAGACAGACAGGCACCGGGACAGGTGAAACTAAATTAACCCTTGTAAAAAACAAGAATTCCGAAAATATTCATGACAGTACGATCTAATTTAATGTGAAGGGAGGAAATTATTATGTGCGAAGTCGCCGCTTAAGGTGATTCATCCGTTGAGACATATTATAAAATTAGTTAGAAATGTCTGAGAATGTAATTATGGATTCTTTTGAGTGTGCCGGTGCAAGTGATAGAGAATTAATCATTTTTATTTCTTTCAATGAAATATTGTTTTAGGGCTAAGCATGACAATATATTTTATTTGATATTTGTTTGTTTCCTATTAATATGATAGTTTCCTCTGGTGGAATACTCGGAAATAAATTTTGAACATCAAATGAAATAAGTTTGCATGGATCATTTCATCAATTAGTTCATAACTGTTGTTCAAGTCAATAAACATAATTTTAATCATAAATATAATTTTTGAATTTGTTTTTTTATCTGAAAAAAAATCCATAATACAAATTTAACTTGCAAGATTTGATTACAGACAGACAGGCACCGGGACAGGTGAAACTAAATTAACGCTTGTAAAAAACAAGAATTCCGAACATATTTATATTTTATTGCCCTATTTAAAACAATACAAAATAGGAGCATCAAAAATGTTTGTCTGATACTAATAGGAGGAGTACAATAAAACGTGAGTGAAAATATTAATTGTACACATTCAATACTATCAACATGAAAATATTTTGAATGTTGAAAACAATAAAATAATAAAAATATGCAAATCACGCAATACATTTTTGAACAGTCTCCTTCAGCCACAAAAAAGTACAAAAACAATTTAATTACAAGATTTACATGATAGGACATTATTCTTTTTGTATAGTCCCTAGTCTGGCTGCCTGTCCTCCACCGTCTAGCAGCAGCCGAGGCAGCTAAACACCAAGCCAAATGCAACTCGTGCAAGCAGTACCCAATCATCGGTCTACGCTATCGCTGTTTGAAATGTTTCAACTTTGACATGTGTCAAAATTGTTTCTTCTCTGGCAGGCTTACGAAAGGCCATAAACTGAACCATCCGATGCACGAATATTGTGCCACTACATCTTCCATCGAAGACATGAGAGACTTCACAAAAGCACTGAAAAACAAGTTCAAGAGCAAAAGGTACTTCACGAAACATCCGAGGATGGGGTACTTACCGGTCAGATCGGTTCTAGAAGGGGACGAGTTGGAAAGCCCTGTGGCTTCACCTCAACATAACGATATGCATTCTAGGTAAGTTAGTTTATACTCCACCTAATTTCGAAGCCGTTCTAACTTTCCGTGTAAGGCTGAGCTATGTTTAAAACTAAACATCGATATGTTACCTATAAAAATGCCACGGCCTTTCACTATGCTCTACTGCCTTCATGAAAAGTATTGTAATAGAATGCCCAGACTATTCAGTGATACCATAATATTTGAGAAACCCTCTTCAAACCCCAATGAACCCTTGTCAGAGGAAGCAATCAAAACAGATGAGACTGAACACCGATATCTTGATTCAATTCGATATATTACATGTGATATTTATAATTCCACCTGAACTCATTTGAAAAATAAATATGTTACTGCACCGGAATCAATTATCAGCTTGACTTAAATAGATATAATCGCTGTGTACTGAGCAACGTCTATTGATGAGTCAAGATATCGAGACTTCACGGAGAAATATCCCACGTTCTCGTCAGAAAATGTTTCATCATGAAATATATGTGGTCAAAAAGATTTCTACATACCTCGATATCACACTATAACTCACTGCTTTGAAATCACTTTCGCAGAAGAAAGGAAGTTGCTCTAATTAATTAGTTATTTCAACATGAACAAATTCTATTTCTTTACTCAATGGCTGACAAGCTTCAGAACCACGATATCTCGATCAAAGATAGATCGCTAAGGGCTGAGGATCGCACGCTGCATTCTTTCAATACCAGATCATCCTGTCAAAATGCTTCGCGTCCGCTAATCTTCTTCTCAACTCTAATGACTGTTCGCCGTTAGATGGCGCTAAGATTTACAATAGTGATTCTTAGATTGGAGTTGATAAGATAACTTGAGCTACTCGTAATTATTTTGTATCTCTGAGCATATCAATAAGAAATAGCGTTACAAAATGACACATTACATAACCCAATAAAAATACATGGTTTTGAATATTGAATCATATTCATTCATTTCTGTGTGAATTACTCTGTTGATAAATTACTATTAAACCGAAATGCCTCTGCTTCCTACAGTCCCTGTCCGTGAAATATTATTTATATTTCACCAGCTACTAATCTTGTACACTTTCAAAACCTTCTCGATGTCAAGCATTATAACACCATTTGGAATAACTGTGGACGTCCTGGACTTGATATTTTCTAACATGAACAGTCATATCATAAACACCTTTCCATATGTGTCAGAGGACAAATATCTGTTATCCTTAATTAATGTCACCCACATGTTTCATACAACACAGAAACTTATGATTACAACTTCAAAAGATCAAACTTTTCTGCATTATACTCAGAACTAATGGAAACAGATTTTGGAATTTCCTAGTCAATATTTCAGATGTAAATGTAGCTCTAGATAACTTTTACTCTGTGTTGTATGACATGCTACATCGGCAAGTTCCACGTCACCTAAACTTTCAAAGAAAAACTTTTTGACAAAAAATTAAACCGACGAAATACGGAACTGAAAAGTAAAAAATAAAATAAACCTTTTTAGTCTCAATAATTAAGCTCCTAAACTAATGTAAGTAACTAATTTTGAGTCGGCGCCAAACAAACAAGCAAATGAATTAGGTAAGGCGTAAAATGATGGCATCGAGTTGCACGGTGACATACTGATAATTTTTTTGAAGCAATTCAATGATCTTCGTTGATTGTTCGTTTGGCGCCTACTCAAAATTAGTTACATACATTAGTTTAGGAGCTTAGTTATTGAGACTAGGAAAGTTTATTTTATTTTTTACTTTTCAGTTCCGTACTTCGTCGGTTTAATTTTTTGTTAAAAAGTGTTTATTTTAGTTCAATTTTTTGTGGCTGAAATCTACTAATTACTACCTACTTGTTTTTTGATTACTTCCAAAATACTTACTTACCCACCTTACTTCAACTATTACCAGTTAAATAATATGATTATCTACTTTTACTATTTGTTGTAATATAAATTATTTTTGTTGTTCTTGTTAGTTTATTTCATTACTTTGTATATCATTCCATCCTCTCATAGAAAATAATGATTGTGACGAATGTAGGAGAACAAAAATAATGACATTAGCGATCTGTCATTGTCACCTACATATGTGTGCCAATGTTCACAAGTGAAAAATCAATTATTCCCTATTTTTCTACCCGTAAGGGTGGATGATTCCATTCGAAATCCAAATATGATCAAAGATGAGGTATACCCTATCTAATAAAAAAAGAATCATCCAAATCGAAGAACCCAGTACAAAGTTATACCTGATAGAATCGGTTAACGGACCAGAATTCAGAGGGTGAGTGATCAATATCCTTCATTTTGCTACCCTTAGGGGTGGATTTCATCTTTTAAATTCAAATGGGACCAACTTCAAAGTACACCCTATCCACTGAAAAATAAATTATCGGCAGAATTATCGGAATCAGACGTTTCAGTAAAAAGTTATGCGTCATCATACATAAAAAAAAATATACGCGTCGACTAGAGAACCTCCTCCTTTTTGGTTTCGTCGGTTAAAAATACCCACCAAGCTTTAACACGTTGAAAAACACAGGGAAATCCGACATCTTTCGTGCTGTGAGACAGATTTTTGTAATTATGAGGCCTTGAATTTTTGATGTTATTCGTTATAGAAACATGAAAACAAAAACATTTTGTGTCTTTTTGCAAGTTTTGAATTTTGACGCCGATAGACGGTGGGCCATTTTTAAGACTACCAATTACTAAAAACGGACAGAACGTCTTTCGGCGTTCTAAAAGTTATGTAATCATCTGCAAAAAGATATACTAAAAATTTGAAACAAATTAAAAAATCAAGGAAAATTCCTTATATTGACAAAAATTTTAACACTAAAAATAAAATATTATCGTATGTTGGAAAAAACATTGCACTAAAATAAAGTATCTTAAAAAAAAAACTCAAATTAAATATTATTCTAATTATCTTTGGAAAAAAAAGTTACTCGAATAATTGGCAATGTAAAGGAACAAAATAAACATTTTCTGACACAGCAAATACAACTAAAGAGTTCTTATGGCAAAGACGACGCCGTATGGCGTTGCAATGAAATTGGGAGGGGTAAATTCTTGGCCAGCGGGGGGGTGGGGATTTAAACCGATACTCTATGCAAGAAAACTTCCCGGGTTCTGTCCAATTTAATCTGGATGTGTGAGGACGCAGTGCGGCGTTGTGTCGCTATTGTCACCGACCTCTAAGACGCCGTATGACGTTAGTGTCCATCAACGTGTTGGCAGCAATATTATATGTAAAATCAAGGAGAAGAATAAAGTATTTCAGAAACTTAAGAAAACAGATTGATGCTGAAATACAAATTGTATAGTTCAGAAACTTAAGAAATTCAATTTGTATTCTCGTTAAATTAAGAAAACAGATTGATGCTGAAATACAAATTGCATGTCAATATTTACAGGACTCTGAGAATTCCATAATAAGAGATCCTTCAAAACTTTGATCTTTCATACAAAATAGAAGAGGACATTATCGAAGTCCTGAAATTCTTTATTTTTTAACGGTGATGAGTACGGCAATCCCAATGATATTGTTAATGGAATTGCAACCTTTTTTAGTAGCATTTATACTGCCTCCAATGCACATGTTGATTTTAATGAACCACTGACATCAAACAGATCTGTTATCAGTATCAAATCCTCCAATGAAACTGCCGTTGTAGTAACTTTGAAAAAAAAAAAATTTACCTGTGGCCCAGCAAACATGTTATGCGCGGGCCTCTAGAGGCACTTTAAAAACAGCCGACAGACAACATAAGGGGCCATAATCATGATACGTCGTCGGCCCCCGGCTAGCCCGTGTCGTGACGGCCATCAGTAGGCCTCCAGACTACCACCCGCTTTATTACATAGCGGGACTTCAGCGGATAGACAGAGTTAAGATGAACTGATATTGCATGGTACAGATTATGGTGCGATTGCGGGTATCGTACTAATCAACTGCGCCATTCCACTGTTGGGATTTCATCAATGATCTATGCAAATATACAGGTGCGTCCAATTCAAAATGCAGTACATGGAAGTATAGGGTACCTTGGAAGGCAATGAGCATAAAGTTGGTTTAAATGAAAACAAAAGGCCCATATAAGCGCCTAAGAACAATCTATCATTATATCTTCGAAAACAGTGAAAACTTCAATGAAGATAGGTTATTATTATACTCAATAAATTCACCAAACATTCAGAATCTACTGATTCATGGACTAGATATATACAATTCACTGTTTTCACTCTCTGAAGCCACTAATTGTAGAGGATTTCTGAAACTGTAGAGCCAGATTGTTCCTATTTACCTATACAGACAACTTTTTCTCCATTTCAACCATTTTTATTGTATCTCAAATGGTTTCCAAGATACTCATCCATATTTCCCATTTTAAACTGGCGTGGAAAAATATTTCGCCGAATAGATAGAATGACAGCACACAAATCTGAAAAAATTCTCGCCACTGTGATTATTTTTCATGACCATATACCACATTCTACCAAACAAAATAGAAAATACCCGATTTGACATCCTACACGAAATCAGCAGTAGGGCCAACTGCCAACGTGATATTCAGTAATACCAATGTTGCATTTTCATTACAGAGGTCGCAGCGGTGCGGCGCGTAATGCCACATACTGTGTCAAAACGACATCGGCGCGATTATCGCAAACCTTTAACGGGTAATTTCTGGCTAAATTCGAAACATCCATAATAAATATGCGTATGTTCAGCCAAAGCGGCAAAACTGATATCATTCCAATTTTTTACCGACATCGGTGTGCCGCTGCCGACATCTTACCGCAGTTAACAGCAACGGCCGTCTATTACCGCCCATTCATGTTTGCTGGGGGCTATGATAAAATCCCAAGTCAGAGATTGTGCTTGTGACGCCCTGTGTGAACAAGGTCGTCTTAAAAATGAAATATTTAAGAATTGTACAAGCATTGATTTGGAAACGTCGTTTCAGGTGAATAACCAGACACCCTTCATTCATTCATTTATAATACTATAATGATAAGACTAATATGAAAGTTAGATAATGAATGATGTTCCTGCCGCAGTGACTTATACTAATACCAGATTATCACTAATTATTTCACATATTTTCAGGTTAGAAATTTATGCCAGCCGACTGGCGGAAGTCGAACTGCGAGCAGCTTCTCCTGAAGACGAACATCGTTTAATAGCCGACTATTGTCACTCGCTAGAGGGCGCCCCGGCCAGTCCCGGTCAGCTGATGCTCGTCATCGACGAAGAACAGCGTGCCGAACTGCAAGAGATGATCAGGGAACTCGAGAACGAGAATCAGGCGTTGCTGCAAGAGTACGAGCAGCTGCAACGAGGCAGTGCCCCGCATCCGCAGCCACAACCCCAACATGATGTTTTGGCGGAGGCAAGGTTATTGAGGTGAGTGTCGAATTGGTAGATGTTACTGAATACTACATTGATCTTTGATCGAATCAAGGTACCTTTATGCAAGCAATCAATTTGGATTGATCTCGTTGTCATGACTTATTTGGTTCTTTTTGAGTGTTCAAGAAGAAATTATGGCATAGTGTCAAAAATATTACATTAATCAGTTACAAAAACAATTAATTAGGTCTTTATAGAGTCCCATGTTAGGTTTAATATTTAATTTTGGGAAGTATACTGTTACGAATCTGGGGTTCGTGGCTAATTAAATACTGAAATATTTCTTGTCCGTTTATTCTCACAATCAGTCACAATTCATAGTTAAAATACCGCGCACCACAAGCAATAACTTTATTTTACTCAACTTAATAACTCGAATTAATAAATTCAAGAGACGTGCTGCTGTTTATATAGTCAACAGACAAGTGTTGAATTTGCATACTAGACTGCTGTTTCTCGAATTATCTTGAGATTGTTCGAATCGGAGGTTCCGGTATCTAATAATTATCAGTTTTGCAGTCCTGTCACGAGGCAACATACAGTGGCGTACTATATTAATTTTCGTAACAATGCATTGGGGAAATTACTTGTGTCAAATGAACTACATACTCTTATTCCCATTTTCTTTCTGGAAACATTAATCAAAGACATTGCTCTTCGATCAGAATTTTAGTAGATTCACTTATTTGTAATACAGTCCCTATTTTTTATGTCATACCACTATTGGCATCTCGAAAACGGTAAATGATACGAAGTTGGTTGAATTAGACAAAAGTTGCCTATTTTAGTGAACAATGAAACGATGTTTCCAAATCGAAAATATCACGAAACGTTTTTAAAATATACAGGGATAACCGAAATGGCCCGTTTTCTTTTCTTTGCACTGGCGCCTCTATTTTTAGGAATATGGTAATGTGTTCAAGTAACTTTCTTCTCTGTTTTAAATTTGCTTCGATATGCTGTGCTTTGATTTTCAATACGACGTTTCGTTCTTTGGGGGCCACCCTTAACTGATTTTTTTTGAATACGGACCTGTATTTTATTTAATGAATTTAAGTAGTTCTTATCTTACCGAGTTCAGATATTTAATTTACCTGGTTATTGTTTCTACATTTCTGCCCATAAATTCCATGAACGTCAGTGCGCTGGCGGAAAAGATGGTAATAGCTCCTTCATTTCATGTCCTATCCACGAGATGGTCACTTTTTTGGATTCAGCGGAGTTTTTTACGCAAAGTTTGCGACTCTTCCAACACAATTCGGCACCGGTGCCTCAGCAAAACTTACTTTTTTCACTTTGGAGCGGGAAAAAAATATTCCGATTTCATAGTGCTTCTGGTCATTCGAAAGGAAATTCTTTTTTGTACGGGGATATTGAATTTCGCATCGATATCTGCGTCCCTGATTTATTTACGATTTTTCGAAGAGAAGTCTGCACGGTAGCAGCAAGATAGAACGCATTTTCGATGACGTCCCTATGGATGTTGACGATCGAAAAAACGAAATGAGAAAGAAGCTTACCGAAATATAACTTTTTCTGACGTAGAAAGGTCCGTTGAATCCAAAAAAGTGACCATCTCGTCGATCGGGCCGCAGCTAAGAGAGCTAGGATGTCGCAAAGTCTCGAAATGTCGGTGCGCTGGCGGAAAAGATGGTAATAGCTCCTTCATTTCATGTCCTATCCACGAGATGGTCACTTTTTTGGATTCAGCGGAGTTTTTTACGCAAAGTTTGCGACTCTTCCAACACAATTCGGCACCGGTGCCTCAGCAAAACTTACTTTTTTCACTTTGGAGCGGGAAAAAAATATTCCGATTTCATAGTGCTTCTGGTCATTCGAAAGGAAATTCTTTTTTGTACGGGGATATTGAATTTCGCATCGATATCTGCGTCCCTGATTTATTTACGATTTTTCGAAGAGAAGTCTGCACGGTAGCAGCAAGATAGAACGCATTTTCGATGACGTCCCTATGGATGTTGACGATCGAAAAAATTACCGAAATATAACTTTTCGTAGAAAGGTCCGTTGAACCAAAAAACCGGGCCAAGGAAAAACGAAAAAAATTAAAACGCATTTTCGATGACGTCCTATGTCGCAAAGTCTCGAAATGTCGGTGCGCTGGCGGAAAAGATGGTAATAGCTCCTTCATTTCATGTCCTATCCACGAGATGGTCACTTTTTTGGATTCAGCGGAGTTTTTTACGCAAAGTTTGCGACTCTTCCAACACAATTCGGCACCGGTGCCTCAGCAAAACTTACTTTTTTCACTTTGGAGCGGGAAAAAAATATTCCGATTTCATAGTGCTTCTGGTCATTCGAAAGGAAATTCTTTTTTGTACGGGGATATTGAATTTCGCATCGATATCTGCGTCCCTGATTTATTTACGATTTTTCGAAGAAGTCTGCACGGTAGCAGCAAGATAGAACGCATTTTCGATGACGTCCCTATGGATGTTGACGATCGAAAAAACGAAATGAGAAAGAAGCTTACCGAAATATAACTTTTTCTGACGTAGAAAGGTCCGTTGAATCCAAAAAAGTGACCATCTCGTCGATCGGGCCGCAGCTAAGAGAGCTAGGATGTCGCAAAGTCTCGAAATGTCGGTGCGCTGGCGGAAAAGATGGTAATAGCTCCTTCATTTCATGTCCTATCCACGAGATGGTCACTTTTTTGGATTCAGCGGAGTTTTTTACGCAAAGTTTGCGACTCTTCCAACACAATTCGGCACCGGTGCCTCAGCAAAACTTACTTTTTCACTTTGAGCGGGAAAAAATATTCCGATTTCATAGTGCTTCTGGTCATTCGAAAGGAAATTCTTTTTGTACGGGGATATTGAATTTCGCATCGATATCTGCGTCCCTGATTTATTTACGATTTTTCGAAGAGAAGTCTGCACGGTAGCAGCAAGATAGAACGCATTTTCGATGACGTCCCTATGGATGTTGACGATCGAAAAACGAAATGAGAAAGAAGCTTACCGAAATATAACTTTTCTGACGTAGAAGGTCCGTTGAATCCAAAAAAGTGACCATCTCGTCGATCGGGCCGCAGCTAAGAGAGCTAGGATGTCGCAAAGTCTCGAAATGTCGGTGCGCTGGCGGAAAAGATGGTAATAGCTCCTTCATTTCATGTCCTATCCACGAGATGGTCACTTTTGGATTCAGCGGAGTTTTACGCAAAGTTTGCGACTCTTCCAACACAATTCGGCACCGGTGCCTCAGCAAAACTTACTTTTTCACTTTGGAGCGGGAAAAAATATTCCGATTTCATAGTGCTTCTGGTCATTCGAAAGGAAATTCTTTTTGTACGGGGATATTGAATTTCGCATCGATATCTGCGTCCCTGATTTATTTACGATTTTCGAAGAGAAGTCTGCACGGTAGCAGCAAGATAGAACGCATTTTCGATGACGTCCCTATGGATGTTGACGATCGAAAAAACGAAATGAGAAAGAAGCTTACCGAAATATAACTTTTTCTGACGTAGAAAGGTCCGTTGAATCCAAAAAAGTGACCATCTCGTCGATCGGGCCGCAGCTAAGAGAGCTAGGATGTCGCAAAGTCTCGAAATGTCGGTGCGCTGGCGGAAAAGATGGTAATAGCTCCTTCATTTCATGTCCTATCCACGAGATGGTCACTTTTTTGGATTCAGCGGAGTTTTTTACGCAAAGTTTGCGACTCTTCCAACACAATTCGGCACCGGTGCCTCAGCAAAACTTACTTTTTTCACTTTAGAGCGGGAAAAAAATATTCCGATTTCATAGTGCTTCTGGTCATTCGAAAGGAAATTCTTTTTTGTACGGGGATATTGAATTTCGCATCGATATCTGCGTCCCTGATTTATTTACGATTTTTCGAAGAGAAGTCTGCACGGTAGCAGCAAGATAGAACGCATTTTCGATGACGTCCCTATGGATGTTGACGATCGAAAAAACGAAATGAGAAAGAAGCTTACCGAAATATAACTTTTTCTGACGTAGAAAGGTCCGTTGAATCCAAAAAAGTGACCATCTCGTCGATCGGGCCGCAGCTAAGAGAGCTAGGATGTCGCAAAGTCTCGAAATGTCGGTGCGCTGGCGGAAAAGATGGTAATAGCTCCTTCATTTCATGTCCTATCCACGAGATGGTCACTTTTTTGGATTCAGCGGAGTTTTTTACGCAAAGTTTGCGACTCTTCCAACACAATTCGGCACCGGTGCCTCAGCAAAACTTACTTTTTTCACTTTAGAGCGGGAAAAAAATATTCCGATTTCATAGTGCTTCTGGTCATTCGAAAGGAAATTCTTTTTTGTACGGGGATATTGAATTTCGCATCGATATCTGCGTCCCTGATTTATTTACGATTTTTCGAAGAGAAGTCTGCACGGTAGCAGCAAGATAGAACGCATTTTCGATGACGTCCCTATGGATGTTGACGATCGAAAAAACGAAATGAGAAAGAAGCTTACCGAAATATAACTTTTTCTGACGTAGAAAGGTCCGTTGAATCCAAAAAAGTGACCATCTCGTCGATCGGGCCGCAGCTAAGAGAGCTAGGATGTCGCAAAGTCTCGAAATGTCGGTGCGCTGGCGGAAAAGATGGTAATAGCTCCTTCATTTCATGTCCTATCGATGAGATTATATCACTTCTTCGGAATCAGCGGAGTTTTTTACGCATAGAAAAGTTATTTTCAAATTGCGCTCCGATGGTTTTTTCATTTGACATAGTCAAAGTCGACCGGTGCGCCATCTATGATTTCTCTCGTCGTTATCTCGATTTTTCTGGATTCACGGTGAATCTGTCGGATTGAGATACCACGGGATCAATAAATAAATAAATACGAATATGCTATATTTTCGGAATCTACGCGGCATTTCCCACATTTTAGTTCAAACCGGAGATCGATACGACCACTTTGGTTTTTCGAAGATATTTAGGCCTTGTTCGAAAATTTGACTTTTCAAAAAAAAATCCGTATCGGAACCAAATTCCGTTTCTAGACAATTCGGCCATTCTGAATCGATTGGAGTTCGCAGAATGGCTCTATCTTTTACCGTTCCCGAATTAGAAAAAAAAAAAAATCGAACTTCCTTTAACAGGGCTTCCTCGGAAATAATGCGTTTCTTGAAATATTTTGTAGAATACGCCATTCAAAACAAAAAAGTTCTAAAGTTTTTTCCCTAAAATCACCTGTTTTTCTATTATCATAAAGTAATAACTGGCGACCCTGCACTCAATGATACATTTACCGGCCGCGTCGCCAAGAAGCAGTTCAGTTATTTGAAAGAAATTTTTGTGATAAAAAAATCCATTGTCTACAAAACAAAAAGAAAAATCGCCAGGAAATAGGTAATATTTTGTCACTATAGCCTAAAAAACGTGAATGTTGACACCAATGGAAGAATATCTACTAGAGTTGATACAGGATGTGTCAATGTATTCTTCTATAATTTTTAGGCAGCACAAGGGTCGCTTGGAAGCGCGAATGCAGATTCTTGAAGACCACAATAGGCAGCTGGAGGCGCAATTGCAACGCCTAAGGCAGCTGTTGGAAGAGCCTCCCACCTCCACTTTGCAGACTAGGAGTGTTACTGCTTCTCAACTCAATCAAGATATACCAGGTAGAATAAATCAACCCCCTCCTCCTGCAGATCACCGTTAGATAGAAATATTTTAGGATTCGATAAATGAGATATTTGACTGACTGGTGCAGCTAAGTTATTAGTCTCCCGGTGATTTAATTCGCTGATTTAATTTTTGTGAAAATATTTGTCCAATGATGTATACATTCAATAGTTTGATATCGAAAGTTGCTGCAGCTCACGATTGAAAAATTACACCAAATGTGTTTACTGAAACATTGAATGACAATCTGGCGCAGGAAGTTGCCATTTTGATCTCATTTTCCGCATGAACTGCCCATAATTAGATCTTCGATCATTGTTGATAAATACTGTATTGTTGAAATTATGACATACAAATTATCAATCGAAGACACGTTGGAATGAACCCTTCGGATTCCTTTTGGAAAATTTATTTCTGTGAATTTGACTGAAATGTTGATATTTTATTGTCTATGAAAAAGTATACACTGGCCTAACTTTCTATGCCTTTTTGATCTAAAGAGCATCCAAAGATTCTTATTTCTTTTAAGGTCACCATCCTTTGAACTGAATTATACTTCTAGACCAGGTTCGATAATTTTTGAAACGAAAAAAAAAATAGGATGAAACCCATTGGAAAAGGAAGAGAATATAACAAAAATAAAAGGAAAAATAATTTACGGGCGATCTGAGGTCGGGAAGTGGAAGAGGCGAGTTTTTAAGGTAAAAAACGGTTATCTCGATTTTTTTTTGCAAAACTACAAGTCCTATGGCAAAGTTGTAGGTAATAAAAAGATCTACAACTTTTGTATCCACACTTTTTTCACATAACCTCAAAATTTATGTGAAAAATTCAAACAACCAAGTTTTTGGTTTTTTATTTTTCTTCTACAAAAAAAAAATTTTTTTCACGAAATTTTGTAAAAACTTACCTTTTCATGTCCCAAACACACTGTAATTTTTTAAATTTAAAATATCTATTTTTTTACTTTATTTTGACTTAATATCGAAAAAACACCCTAATTTTCAATCGAAAATTCTCCCGTCAAAATATCAGCTTTTTTAAAAAAGCCGGTGGGCTTTTTGTTCGTTGAAATCTCTACTTTCTGATGGTGTAAAAAAATATACATTACTATGGTAAATGTTCTCAGAAAATGCAAAGAAATAACAGGTAGTAAGGCCCCCTTCCTAGCCCCTTCCCCACTTCTCTATGAAATACCTTTTGATGGGCTAAAATTTTCCGAAGGTCACACAGGTATATAAGTTATCTTAAAATAGCAATAAATAGGCATCTACGCATATAATTTAAAGGAGATTCTGCAACTTTCTCAAAATATTGTAGATGTCTTATTAAATATTAACTTTAATTAACTTATTTGGTTGTTAATTATAGCAGTATATTTCGATTTGCAATTTTTTTTATCAATGTAACGTGGAATCTTACGTTTTTGAGTAATTAAAGTGTAAATTTTAATAAATAGCTCAAAATTGTACATAATGATTAAAAAAAAATCGGATTCGAGTTTTTTTCGTTTCTTTGCATTTTCTGAGAACATTTACCATAGTAATGTATATTTTTTTATACCATCAGAAAGTAGAGATTTCAACGAACAAAAAGCCCACCGACTTTTTTAAAAAAGCTGATATTTTGATGGGAGAATTTTCGATTGAAAATTAGGGTGCTTTTTTGATATTAAGTCAAAATAAGGTGAAAAAACAAATACTTTGAATCTAAAAAATTACAGTGTGTTTGGTAAGTAAGTTTCCACCAAATTTCGTGAGATTTTTTTTGGTAAAAGATAAAAATAAAAAACCAAAAACTTGGTTATTTGAATTTTCTCATAAATTTTGAGGTTATGTGAAAAAAATGTTAATACAAAAGTTGTAGAACTTTTTTCCATAGGACTTGTAGTTCTGTCGGAAATCGAGATAAACCGTTTTTTACCCTTAAAATCTCACCCCCTTCCACTCCTCACGACCTCAGATCGCCCGTAAATTATTTTCCCTTTCTTTTTTGTTATATTCTCTTCCTTTTCCAATGGGTTTTATCCTACTATTATTTTTTTTCACTTTTTACCATTTTCAAAGGCTTCAGCCCTGGTCTATTCCTACTACTCTGATAATAAAAGTCCAAAAGTAAAATTCCGTAAATTTATCAGTTTGGTCTACAGGGTGTGTGAAAGTACAAAATTAATTTACTGGAAATCAATTGTCTAGGTCTATCGGTGAGGGTTGTATACAGGGTGATTCAAAAGTACTTTGACAAACTTCAGGAGGTGATTCCTCACAATATTCTAATATTGATTTGTGAAAATATAAACAGGATGTTCATAAAATCAGATGTGGAATCATCTGCGACTGAAAGATAAACTTTAGTCACTATCTTCCATCGTCAAGATAACCTCTTGTGGGGTATTCATGTTGAAAAGGGAAACATTCTCAATTGAATATTGATAGAAAGATTTTTCTGTAAATTGAAAAATCCACGATTAAAATGAAGTTATTTTTTGTGAATGTCTAACAGAAAACAACTACTTCCCCGGCTAAAGCCACGCTGGACATTGAACTACATCTGATAGATCTGATAGGCCCTAAATAAAATAAAAAATCTGAAATTGAAAATTTGCGTTTTCATTCAGATAGTTATTTGATTTTATATTCCAGTCTTAATTAAGAACTCATAAAGATGAATGAGGCAAAGAAGAATGTTTTCCAAAAGAGAGTACTCACCAGAAATCATTCGTAACATTGACGCAGGAGAGACATCGCATTCACTAGGTCTTCAATACATTTTTGTCGACCAAAATCTATTTCACGCTTCCACGATCATCAGGAAGACCGGAAGAAATGGGAAACACATTTTCAAGAAGCAATCTCACTTTGCAAAGATGGAAAAAGTTAGAATCATTTCTTTTGGAGAGACACTTTGAAATTAGTGGTTTCTGACATTAAAACCTGTCATGGGGTATGATAGATTGATTTATTGAAAATATAAACATGCTTTAGCCGGGGAAGTAGTTGTTTTGTGTTAGACATTCACAAAAAATAACTTTATTTTAATCGTGGATTTTTCAATTTACAGAAAAATCTTTCTATCAATATTTAATTGAGAATGTTTCCCTTTTCAATTCTAATATTGATTGTCCAAATAAATATATGACCGGAAACGCTTTGTTTCCAACATACAGAGTGTTAAGTTTTATTTTTATTTTTGTTATTTGAAAAAATAACGAAAGTAAAAATAAAACTTCAACACCCTGTATCTTGGAAACGAAGCGTTTCCGGTCATATATTTATTTGGACAATTCATATTGGAATATTGTGAGGAATCACCTCCTGAAGTTTGTCAAAGTACTTTTGAATCACCCTGTATAATCATTTCCCAAATTGCTCCTTCTGATCAGTCTGTCATCATTTCTGTTGTAAGCTATAGAGAAAATCTGCCAGATGGGTCAAATCGACAGAAACAACACTAAACCTTATTGAAAAGCTGGACCGCTTATGTAATGGGAAGAAATAGTGTCAGTAGCTTCAAGAACTTGTCACGCCAAGTTTTCAGTTCTAATACAAAAGCAACAAACTTTTGAATCTATAACTCACTGACTAACCTAACGTGGCACATCCAAAGCAATTATTTTTTACTTTTTAGCGCATTTGAATAAAAGCCTTTTGTCTTTAAGAAGTTTTTTTTCTATTAATTATTTTATTTTGTGCTTTTTAGTAAGTATACCTTAATCTTAATGTAGTTCTTCAATGAGGAGAACATCTGAAGATTAACTCGTCCACCATCCTGGAGCTGCCATCTTCAATTTATGAATTCTGACAAAAAATCAATAATCTTTGACTGAATTCATAATATCTGACGCCAAAAACCCCAATTTTGAATAGAAACGGCCCATTTTCACAAAACTTGTCCATCAATTTGGAGCTTCTGTCTTGAAATCAGGAATTTTGACAATAAATTCATAATCTCCGACCTCGAAAACCCCCACATACCAATTTTGAATAGAATCGGACCATAATCACAGAGATCGTTTCACCATCTTGGAGGCGCCATTTTTATTTTATGAATTTTGACAAAAGATTCATAATCTTCAACCCCGAAAACCCCCACATACCAATTTTGAGTCGAATCGAACCGTAAACACCAACCTCATCCGCCATCTTAAAGCCGCTAGTTTGTTTTTTTCTCTAAAAAAAAATATATAATGCATTGTCACGGGAACTATGAACACCTGCCAAATTTCACGTTAATCGGGCAACTAGAAATGGGTCAAATTTAACTTGCAAGATTTGATTACAGACACCGGGACAGGCGAAACTAAATAAAAGCTTGTAAAAAAAGGGACAATTATTTTTACAGTTTAATATAAATTCCTCTTCATTCTCAGTTCCAGGTATTTCTGCTGTATATTTTCAGTAGTTTCTCTTTTATTTCAATATCAAAACAATAAAAGTTACTTTTTCATATTTATCGCTCAATACTGATTCAACTGCTATCAATCTTCTTTAAGGTTATTTGTCCATTGTGTTCTCTTTGCCACTCTATAAACGTGATTATTCTTGGATGAATATCACATTCCTACTATTTCGTCCTTTATCTGATTATACATAACATGATTAAGCATATGCAATGATACATTGCAACTCATTATATTCAATAATTTATTTTTCCGGGAGATCTCGTATTAACGAGTGTGTTTAATCTACACGAAATCGATCCTTAATGACCCCTATTAGCCTTCAACTTCTCTTTTAATGCATGATTGTGATATATGCAACTAAACTACACCGAAATCGACCATTAAAAAACCTATAAATGGTCAATTTCTCCATTAATGTATCGTTGTGGTATAGGCAATTAAACAATTTCTGTTATATGTCTATCACTGCCAGGCACTTTTACAATTTTATCCTTATTATAATGTAAACGTTATTAATTTCAATTTTAGGATACGTTGTAATTGTGAAAGTGATAGGATTAAATTTAACATACTTCAAGAGGGTCAACAGTGAATAAATGTTGGATTGAGTGATTGCTTGAGGGGATTATTTTGACTGATGATCCACCAACTAACTTGAAAGGGTTGATATCGTATCTATTAATGAATCGATAGATTTGATTCCATAGATATTGAATTATTTTTCAAAATGTAAGTAATTATTTTCTTTTCTTTTTTCCATGATTGAAAATAGACTCACACTTTTTTAATAAAAATAGTATAAACCTTTTATAAATCTTAATTATTATTTATTTTACTGATGGGAGATTCCTTACAGTGTAGATCAAACAATTGGTATTAGAATTTGGCCAATATATAGTTTTGATCAGGAGCTCATTATTTTAGTCAAATTCACTAAAATTAATTTTCCATAAGGAATGAGAAGGGTCTTTTGAATATATTCAAATTTCACGCCAGATTTGATATTTGTTTTTATAAAAAGTGATGATCGCGCGCCTCCGTAGATTAGAAGACTGCTTGTTCTTCCTGCTTGAAATAGTAGAACTGTCATGTATTCATATCAGATTGGGATTGAGAGGTTGGAGTTTTAAAATTGCCTTGAAACTAAAAAACTTTTTCAAGAATATACATTGAAGAAAAGCGCAACCTTAGCAATCCATGGTATATTCAGAAAATATGTGAGTCATATATTGAGAGACTATATCGTGTGTGTAGAGAACTGGTGAAAAATGGTTATCTCCATTACTAGAGTGTTCTGCAATCTGAAAAATCCATATCATTATACACATCATGTTTGTTACATTTAGTAGGCATCGAAGCCTAGATATTTATTTTGTTAATGTTGAAATGAGTTGGCGATATATTAGTAAGCGTATGGTAATTAAAGTGAAATGATTGAATATTGGTGTTTTCTTTCATTGATGTTTTTTTTTAAGTTTCAGCCTTGGTATATTCCTTTAAACTTTTTTTAACCCTTTCAATGCTCTTGACGTATATATACGCTAGCCGCTTAACTGCTCTAGACGTATATATACACATCGGAAATAAAAATTAGATAGGATTACTGTATTTGGATACACTTGCTGATAATGTCATTTATATATATATATTGTTATGTTATGAGAATTTGGAAATATTTATTTTTTATTATTATTATAATTAATATATTTTTGCACCGCGTTGGGCCAATTGTTATATAATGATGAATTTTTTAAATAAATATTGTAATATTTTTGCCCCACTTTTTGGGTGCCTTTTGTTATGTTTTGATATATTGAAAAATATAAATTGTTTTTATATAATGAATGAAGCTAATAGTTTTTGCTATTCTTTGTGAGCCAATTTGATATGATATAAATAGATATTTCTGCCCCTGTATTGTATGCTGTAATAATAATTGCCAGCGAACGTCACTGTTCTCTTGTCACGCTACCAACAATTATTATTTTCCTCACCACGGCTAAACTACAGTTGGTACGCCCTTATCTCAAGGTGGCCGGTTCAAAGCAATAGAGCCACTTGCCACTGCTGGCTAACTTCAGTTCATTGAATGGTATGACATGTTATTGATCATTGTGAGAAAACAAACAACAAAATATCATAAAGCAATTATCTCCTTTATTCAGGAAGACTTAATAATACCTGGCCTACGAGAAATAACTTATACTAGGGTGAATCAAACAAATATTCACGGATAAAATAATAAATCAGATCATGGATAGATAAACAGAACCTCACTTTTTCCGTGAGAGTGCAGTTTTCTGTTATTGTTAAAAAAAGAGACATAAAGTTCTTCGAATGTGAAATTCGTTATTGGTGAAATAGTTCAGGACCGAAAGAGCACTATTAAAGTTTTATACCTGGTTGGAACTGTTGGTGTTCTAATTATACCATGAAATCAGGATGTCTCCTCTCTCCAATCGCTGTCAGGACTGCAATATCATGAATCAGGAACTATATAGATGCGGAAATCAGCATTTGGATCCGTGGATATGTTATCATTAAGGTAATATTGGTTTTGTTTACCAAAAGATGGGATTATTCCAATTTGTTTTTTGTAAAATTTTTGCGTGGCATCCGCTTGGAAATTTATTTTCGATCTCCTGGAAGCTTTGTTTTTCTATCGCCTAGATACATCTTTTTCTCCTTGTTTTTTCATTTGAATTTTTGAATTGGTGCACTAAATTGTCACTTTTCACTGTTTATATTTATATTGCATAATTTATATATACAATTATTTTTCCACTTTTATCATTAATTACAAATTTCAAAAATAATATCTTCTGATACCATCTCATTGCTATTCTCCCACAATTTCCAATTTTACACCTGACCATCTCCCTGATTGGCTATTTTCATAAAGACGTCTGCTGTTCTATCATTGGCTACTTTTTGTTAGCTACAGTTTCATATACTGTATGTTTCAAATTTATAAATGTGTTGATTACTGTTTATTCCTGAAAATTTTGTAAATTTAGACTTTTTATTGTCTTTTGAGCAATTATGAGTTATAATAATTTTGACAGTATATGAAATTGATTGTTTTATAGTATTTTGACCTTTTTATCTATCCATATTCTACCTAGGCTCACAATATACATAGAATTTCAAAAGTTATTCACAAACAAACTCTTGAAACCATTAACCATCTAGTAATTATTCTTTTTGTGGGTTTTTAGTCTTTCAAAATTTACAACTGGCATAACATAACAATATATATATATATATATATATACATATATATATATATATTATTTTTTCGCTTATCTGAGTGAAGGTGTGTGATAGTGCTCCCACTTTTTTTTGAAATTAATATGGTTTATTCTTTATGGATAAATTAGAAATGTATATCAAACTCTGCAGAAAGTTGTGCTGCAACTAAGAATGTGAATATCACCGAAATTCAATAGTTTCTTTAAGCACAAACAACAATAAATGTGCAGCAAATTAAACAACAACAGTGCATAAAAACCAAACATTAACCACACCCAGTGATAAAAAGTTCACACCACAAAAAAGGGTCTATCAACACCTGCTTCTTTCAAGATACCAGGTCAGGTCTCAGGATATTTTCCAAGATGATTGAGTGTTATAAATGTAAGGTAAATAAACCTGATGAGACTAATGAAATGTTTCCATGTGACAGCTGTAAACGTTGGAGCTGTGCTAATTGTGCAGACCTATCTGCCTCTGAAATTCGATGTTTGGCATTGAAAAGGCGAAAATTTATGTTCTTTTGTGACGATTGTGAAAAAGGAATCCTAATGATACCAACTCTAATTAAGAAAGTCAGTGAAATGCAGGTGGAAATTGAATCAATAAAGCAGTCAAGAAGGTCAATACAGGAAGAATCACCGACTTTGGATAATGAGGATATAATTAACGAAATGATGGAAAGACAGTCACGCATGTCAAACATTATAATCTACAATGTAAAAGAGCCCCAACACAGTACACAAGCTGAACGGATTGCTGAAGATAAGGATTGCATATTAAATATACTTGAGAACATCAACATCGAAAAAGAAAAACTAAATCACTTCAGATTAGGAAAATTCTCACCCACAAAGGTACGGCCATTGAAGGTAGTTCTAGAATCTCTGTCTGATGCCAAATTTGTTTTCAAAAATAAACACTTAGTGAAAATACCAAGTATTAAGATTTTCAGTGATCAAACTAAAGCACAAAGGGATTACTTACAACAAATCAAACAGCGATTACAAGAAATTATAGCAAATGGCGATAACACTAAAACTATCAAATTTATCAACAATAAACCAACAATTGTGAAGAAAACAACAAATGAAGTGCAAAAAAACTATTAGAGGTACCTAGTATACAATTGAACACTGACATCATATACTTAAACATTCAGTCTGTTAATGAACAAGGATCAGATTGAAGGAAGTTTAATTTGTTATAATCCCAAAATTATATTGGTAAGTAAAAAAAAAATTGTAAAATTGTTTTTAACCGCTTTCTTAGTTGTTTGACCAACCCTCAGAAGTTAATGAAAACTTGTACGAGTTAAGATCACGGGGACCTTACCTTTTATAGGGGGATTCGAAACCACTCTTGGGACCTTGAAAAAATTTTTCACCAGCTGCGGGAATCGAACCCGCTCCAGGTGGAAACAGTTGACACAAGACCGACCCTGGTGCCACTGAGCCACAGGCCCCGTGAGGCGAGAACAACAAATGATATCGAACTGAATGAAATTAAGATAGATAATTATAACTGTATAAGATGTGACTCTAGAAGTAGGCACACTGGTGGCGTTGTGATATATGTTAAAAATAACGTTGAGTTCAAAATCTTCAAATCATTCATTCTAGAAGGAAACTATTGGTGTAAAGTATTGAAAATTAAGCTTGGTATATCAAACTGGATAATAGGATGTCTTTACCATTCTCCCTCATCATCTGATGCAACTTTCATAGATAAATTTGAGAATATTCGTGATTCAATGTTTCTCAATAATGACAAAAGTATTTTAGTTGGTGACTTCAATTTGGATTACTTAAGTAACAATCATTTTTATGTTAAAAAATCAAAAATCTTAAACCAAATAACAAATAATATAAAACCCTATTAGATTATGTTTTGTCAAACCAAAGTAATATTTAGCGAAAGTACATGCAAGTCCTGCGATAACGGATCACAAAAATCAGTTAACATTTTCAATGAACGCGACAGTGATAAAAAAACAAAAAAATTCAGAAACCTTAACAGTAATAATATGCTATCGATAAATATTGAACTTCTACAAGCAAATTGGTCACTTAATGCCATTGAGGTGTTTTGGATATATAAAGAAATTTTTGAAACTTGTGAAAATGTAATTAATACAATATCTCCAATTCAAGTTGTTAAATTAAAAAATTACTTACCATGGTTCGACAGCTCTGTGTTTGAAAAAACCAAGGAAAGAGATAGATGTTACAAGGAATTCAAAAATAGTGTTGGTATTGATAGAGAAAATGAATGGAAAATCTTTAAGAAACAAAGAAATGAAGTAGTTCAGTTATTGAAAAATAAAAAAACTGAATATTACTATGAAAAAATAGACAGGTATAAGAACAATGCTACACAAATGTGGAAAACACTTAAAAAACTGGTTGATACAAATGTACGGGAGTTTCCCAACTGTATCCAATTTCAAAATGAGGATGAAATGATGATTATCCGCGATGATTCAGAAATGGCTAATAATTTTAATGAATATTTTGTTGACAGTATTGTCAAAATCATAGAAGGACTTAATGGTGAGCAATCATGGTGTAATCTCAATCATAATAAGTATCTTGAATTTTTAGAGTTCAAACCTATAACACTCGGAGAACTGAACAATGTAGATAATAAATGCAGCTTGAATGATATCCTCAATGCTAAAATTTTGAAAAATATTTTTGAATCTATTGGACATGTTATCTTAAATCTCAATAATACGTCACTTGAAAAATAAAAAATTCCAGAATTATTAAAAGTTAGCACTATTATTCCAATTGCCAAGATTTCTAACACAACCCTTGCAAGTGAATTTAGACCTGTAAACACATTACCACCTATAGAAAAAATGTTGGAAACTGTAGTTTATACTCAATTACTGGATCACATTGAGCATAATGATATTTTGATTAATAATCAATCCGGTTTTCGTAAACAGCATTCTTGTGAGACAGCATTGCAGCTTTCTATAACTAAGTTTAAAAGGGACATAGATGATGGTAAATATGTTGTAGCAGTTTTCTTGGATCTCAAAAGAGCCTTTGAGACCAATGACCGAAATATACTATTGAACAAATTGTTTCAATACGGAATTAGGGGCAAAGTACTAAAATGGTTTGAAAGTTACTTGCATGGTAGAAAGCAGAGAGTCAGAGTTAGGGATGCAACTTCAAGAGAAATTTGCAATAACCTTGGGGTACCTCAGGGAAGTGTTCTAGGACCACTCTTCATACTATATCTGAATGATATTGACCTTTTTGTGAATTGTGAGTTCATAAATGTATTTGCTGATGACACACTATTAGCTTGTAGTGATTCATGTCTTAACACTGCTTTACAAAAGATGAATAATGTTCTAATAAGTGTAAGTGAATATTTGATGATTAATAAGCTGAAACTCAATGTCGCAAAAACCAAGGCGATGATCGTGACAACTAAATACAAATATAAGCAGATAAATGTTAATGACATTGATAACGAGCAAATTGAAATCGTAACAACTGCCAAGTATTTGGGCTTCCAACTGGATAATTTACTTACTTTCGATGCACACTTTATATATATTACTAAAAAAATTTCGAAAAAACTATACTTTTTTTTCAAGAATTGCGAAGCATTTATCTATGGATACAAGAATTACTGTGTACCGGTCAATTTTGCTACCTCATTTTGACTACTGTGCAACTTTACTATATCAATTCAATCTAAATAAAATGACACAGCTTCAACAACTACAAAATAGAAGCATGAGGATTATGTTGAGCTGCAATCGCTATACCCCCATTTCAATAATGTTGAATACATTGCATTGGCTACCAGTCTCTAAACGACTTTACTTCCTAACAATGATATTTATTTATAAAATAGTACATAATGAAGCACCTTCTTACTTTCGTGATTATGTTGATTTCAAACACGAGATTCACAATCATTTCACCCGTAATTTGAACAACATTAATGTGACAAGAGTAAAATTATCAAATACGAGAAATTCATTGTTTTATAAAGGTATGGTAGAGTACAATAACTTACCACATAATGTTAAATCTAGTGGATCTTGTAAAAACTTCAGACACAAATTGTTGATACATATAAGGGAACTAAATTAGGACTATTTTTTATTTGCAGTTTACTGTTCAATCTTATAGGATTAATCATCAAATTGTTATACTATTCTTTTTTACGCTGTATGGTATTATAACTGTTTTTATATTTAATTGTAATAATGTTATTCTTATTTAATTATATATTTATTATTATATATTTTAATAAATTTTTTGGTAAAAATAATATATGATGAAGATAATTATTTTTGCCCTGTATAATATTGCAATGATGTAATATGATGTAATAATAATTGCTAGCTAACGTTCTCTCGTCACGTTGCTGCCAATTGTTATCACTTTTCTTACCACAGCTAAACTCAGTTGGTACGCCTCTTGTCTCAGATAGCCGGTTCAGGCAATTGAGCCACTAACCACTGCTTGATGTCAAATTTCAATCTATTCAATGTTTATAAGTATGATTGTTGATCATTGTAGAAAACAAACGATAAAGTATCAAAAAGCAATTATTTCCTTTATTCAGGAAAACTTAAATTAACCTGGCCTACGATAGATAACTTATTCTATGGTCAATCTACAAATTTTCATGGATAATCATGAGAAACAGGTCATGGATAAATAGACACAACCTCACTTTTACCTTGACAGTGAAAATTTCTTTAATAGTTCAAAATCAAAGGAAATAAAGTTCTTCTGATGGGATATGAGTTATTAGTGAAGTTGTTCAGTTCGTGATGTGCACTAGGAAAGTTTATACCTGACTGGAACTGTCGCTGTTCAATACACACCCATAATTTGGATTCCCTTTCAATCCAATGCTCTCAGGAACTCCAATACCAAAAAGAAGGAACCATATAAATCCAGAAATCAGCTTTGGAATATTTGTATACAGTGTACAAACAAGGTAATGTTGGTTTTCTGCTTATAATGTTGAAATTATTGAATTTTTCTTTTCTTCCAAACAAAACCTGGCATTCGTTTTCAAATTATTTTCAATCTCCTCGTGGCTTTGTTTGTTATCACCTGGATACCATTTCTCTTCATTCCTTCTGATTTGAATTTTTGAATTCGTGCACTATATTGTCACATTTTCACTGTTTGGGGTTATTTGTCAAAACTTATAAATACAACTAATTTTCCATTCTTATAAACTATGTACAATTTTCAGTGATAATTGTCTTTTTTTTTCTCACAATTTCAAATCTTACATTTGACCATACTGTTCCCTGATTGGCTATTGTCATCAAGAAGTTTGTTGTTCTCCCATGGCTACTTTTAGTTATATACAATTTCATATACTGTATGTTTCAAGCTTATAATTTTGCTGATCACATTTTATTCAGGATGATTTTGTAAATCTAGACCTTTTTTTGTTGTCTTTTGAACAATTATGGGTTGTAATCATTATGACAGTGTATGAAATTTTTAAAATTTGTAAAGACAATCTTTGAAACTAATACTATTAAATAATTATACTTGGTTTGGTTTTTTCCTTTTAAAATATATAACTGGTTTTTCATAACATAACAATATATATATATATATATATATATATATATATATATATATATATATATATATATTAGAGTTTTTGTATATTAGGGAAACCTACTTGTTGAATATTTCTTCTTCTTCTCTAATCTGCAAAATTAGTCTTGTTAAATCTTCGGAATATCCAATCTTGGGAAATTCTCCGAAGCTATAAAAAAATTGAAATACTTGATTAAAAAAAATACAATCGTGTTTGTATACCCTTGACCAATTCTAATGGTACAATTTTTGTTTTGCAGAAATGCGTTGTTGCTAAGTTGGTTATTTCTGATTACTGAAAATCTGATATGGGGATGATTCGATCAGGAAAATCGTGCAATGACATTGAACTTTGCGGAAGTGTGCTGTTGCCAAGTTATGGACGCTAGAAATCATTTGGTAAAGTTTTATAGAAATTTTGCTTGGAGAATATCGAGATAACTCTTCTGTTCAATAAATTTTTTTGGTGTAATTTTTGTCTCTAGAAAATGCGTTGTTGCCAAGTTGGCCACTTCGGATTATTGGAAATCTGGTATGGAAATGGTTCAAAGTGGATACTATATCTATTAAATCAAGTTAATTTTGCAAAAAAAATCGTTTTTGCAGAAATGCGCTGTTGCCATGTTATGGACGGTGGTTGTCGTTGACAAAAGATTTATGGAAATTTCAGATAAAAAATGAATATAAATCTTTTTCCAAATCGGTAATTATAATTTTATAATGCGTGGTTGCCAAGTTATAAAAGCTGAAAAATAAAAAAAGATGAAAATTTCATTTGAAGAACACGAACATAGATCTTTATCTATTTTGATTTTGTTCTTTGTTCTCACTTACGTTGTGTGATCTTTCTAAGGCGTTCGACTGTGTTTCGCATAAAATTATATTGCAAAAATTACAATACCATGGAGTAAGAAGCTTGGCTTTCGACTTTTTTGAATCTTACCTAAGTAAAAGATCCCAAAGTGCCAAAATGAGAGGTGATCTCTCAAATCGTAATGTAATTACTCACGGTGTTCCTCAATGGTCAGTTCTGGGCCCCGTCCTTTATTAAATATATATAAATGATCTATACCACTATACTATACACTATACAAAGAGTGTTTTTTTCGCCAATGATACCACATTCATCTATCAAAGTGCTAATTCAGAGAAGTTCTGTACGTTATCGAATGATATTATTTATTCATGGTTCACATCGTGAGAACATTGGTAGAGGGAGCGATGCACATATGAAACGACGAGGAATCACTAGATGCCGAATTAAACCACAACTCCAGAGAACGAAGACATCTGAAGAGCAACAACAAAGCACAGTGATCTGCCTTCCGTATATCAGAGGTGTCTCCGAGAAGATCAGAAGGATCGGAAACAAGTTCAACATCAAGAGCTGCTTCCAATTCGGCAGTACTTTACGGAGTTTCCTGAACAAGACCAAACCTGACAACAAAAATGAAATCAGTAAGAATTGCATTTATGAAGTTCTATGTGAATGCGGAGATTCCTACATTGGAGAGACAAAGAGGCCGTTATCGGTAAGATTGGATGAGCACAAGAAATGGACTTGACATGGAGAAACGTCAAAATCGGGAATTGCTGACCACGCCTGGACTGAGCACCATCGAATTCTATGGGACGACGTAAGTGTTCTACATAGAGAGGAGCATTGGTTCAAACGAAAGTTCGAAGAGGCCGCCTACATCGAAGCCAATAACGCCTTTAGTCAACCAAGCGTTGAGATCAAGATGGAAACCACTGATTGCTCTTTCTGGCGGGCTGTCATATAAATTGGTAAGTAGCACCTAAATTTGTCAGTATTCACCTGAAGACGATTGCAGATACAAGCATTCGAAACGTCGTGAAAACCTTTTAAATCCATTAAGACGATCGTCCGAAACGAGAGAATCAAGTTACCACATCGTCTACAACCGTCAAATAAACTGGGCACCTCATATCGAGTTACTAGCGAAAAAACTATCTAGTATCACCTTTTTGTTCCGACGTTTAAAGAATATTGTCAGCTTACATGTTATTAAATCATGTTATTTTGGTTTGTTCCATAGTCATTTGTCATATGGTATTTTACTATGGGGTGGCTCGCGTTACAAAAAAGGGTAATTAGAGTAATGGCGGGAGTACATTTTCGCGAACATTGTCGCCCTCTCTTTAGTTTTCAAATCATGCCACTTCCTACTGTATTTATATATTCATCTTTACTGGAAATTCATAGGAGAAATCCATCATTACTCCACTCGCAATGGCAGCTCAATTATAACACCTAAGTTCAGACTACAAATGTCACAAAAAATTTTTAATCGACCTGTATAACAAGATACCTTCAAGTGTGAGGTGCTAAACTTTCATCAGTTTAAAAATAAAATAAAAGGTTTTTTACTGAAAAACTGTTTTTATACGATACAAGAGTATCTTGATCTGAGCATGAAAGAACTCGAACTTAAGTGATAGATACTTTTCTTGCTTTACTTTTTTATATTATTTATATATATATATATATATATATTATATACATGTTTGTTTTGTATTGTACTATTTTTTGACGATCCACTAATTCAATGATTATTAGTATGGAAATTAAAAATATCTGTCTATCTATATCAGTCAATCAGTGAGTCAGTTAGTCAGGACATGTAATTATATACATATTACCCCAAACACGAGATAGCTGCTGTGAATCGTTGAGGAAATCCCTTGACTGTCTTCTGTCTCCATCATCAGATTAACTCCGGGCCTCCATTATGTTGTAGTGTCATCAGAACTACATATGTGTGCCAAGTTTCAAGAAAATCGGTTCACAGCGTTCCAGCTTTCGGAGGAGTATCTCATGACCCACACAATCAAATGTCTTTGTTAAGTCACAGAATACTGCAGCCGCAGCGTCTTGGTCATTTAGATTTAGATAAAGGGTTTCCAGAAACGAGAATATGGCATCCTGTGTACTTTTTGATGATTGAAACCCGAACTGGTTGGAATTCAAAATATTATGTTTTTTAAGGAAAACTATCACCCTTTTTTTTACAAGTTTCTCAATTAGCTTCGAAAAACTGGGTAACAATTATATTGGCCTGAAGTTTGCAGGCAAATCATAATCTCCGCCTTTGTGCAGAGGAATTACTGTGGCCATTTTTAGGAATGAGGGGAACTCCCCTCGAGAGAAGGAAATATTTATTGTTTCTGCCAGGATCATAAGTGCATTTTCAGGAAGTTGTTCCATTATTCTCAGGGAAATGTCATCCCAACCAGAGGAAGTTTTTTTCTTCGATTCAGCAAAGATACCCTTGATTTCCTGTATATCAGTTGGTATGAGAAAGAAAGTTTCAGGCACCCCTGTTTCGCTGAGGTAGGTCAATGGATCTTTTGTGACATTAATTGATTTTTGCAGTTGCTCTGCTATTGAACAGTAAAAAGTGTTCAATTGTGTTTGTACATTAACAGCAGCTTGTTTTTTTCCCCTCAAATCGTTTATGATTTTCCAAGTTTCTCTTTGATTATTTTGCGAATGAGCTATTCTGTTTTCATAATGCATATTTTTTGCAGCCCTAATCGTCCTTCTGTAGGTATTTCTATATTTATTATAAAAAGTTAGTAAATTTTCACTGTCATTTCTTATATATTTTCTGATCTAATGCTCATATTTTTTGCCGAATTTTTAAGACCCTTAGTGAACCAGGGTTTTTTATTTTTATTTTTTAGTTTTCTAATAGGAAATGCCTTATTAAAATAGAAAAGCAATTTATGAAATTCTCTTAGGGGGTTTTGAAGCAGAATAACACTATACCAATCTGATTCAGAACATAGTTGAGAATAGTATATTAAAGTATAAGTGGATAAAAAGGGCTTTAAAACACGCGCGATTTTTCGAGCACGACGGCGCAGCCGGAGTGCTCGAAATAGAGCAAGTGTTTTTAAGACCAGTTATCCACGAATACTTTACGTTATTTTTTTTTATTGGTGCACTTTGAAATCATATATACTGGTATTATTACTACAAAAAATATAAATAAGAACTAATAATGCAAGAAGGTTGAATTCGTGATGTGACATCAGTATACCTTTCGTTGTCATGGAAATGAGAAAAACATTCATTTGCAATTTGTTACCAAAGATCAATATTTGTTGTCACCAGAGCTCAAAAATGAATGATTCTAATATCGATTTTTTGAATAGTGAGACAGAATCGCGGTTAATACCGCGAAAATCCAGTGATATATATAAAAAAGAATATGAAAAGTTCATCAAATGGATGGAGGAGCACATATAAATGAACGAATTGTTAGTAATATTTTATCTGACGTTACAAGGTACTCCTGTCAGATCAATAATCAAAAATATGTCATTTAGACTTCACGTTTCTCGATTTGTTGATGTTGTCATGGTTACCTTTAAAAAACGCGCGTTTTTTAAAGTTCGATTTAAACACGCTGAGGCGTGCTTTAAATGGGTAAAAAGGGGCACCAATAAAAAAAAATCTATTATAGTTACGTTTACTGAATATTCTACCCATTTGGGGTTTAGTTCTTGACACTTCGGTGTCAAATGTCATATGACATATAATGGCCTCATGGTCAGATAAACCGGAATTTATAGCCCTACAGGCGACGTTGGTAAAATTGGTACAGACATAATCAATGATAGTGGCAGAAGAACTTGAAATTCTTGTTGGTGTTTCAACATGCATAAGTAAATTGAAGGAGTTTAACAAATTTGATGGTGCCTGAATATCTGGGGAAGTTTTTTGTAGATAGTTTATAATGAAGTCACCACTTAAAACAATGGATGCACTGATGGGTAGCTGAACTAAAAGCGTTTCCATCCTTTCAAGAAATATTTTAATGTTAGTTGTGGGAGGCCTATAAATGCATAATATAGAAATGTTTAATTCTGGGCATTGAATAACTGAGAATTCAAACTCTTTTTCTACCAGTAAATGATCATACTTGTTTATATTTATGAAACAATTTTGTGAACATTCCTTCACTAGAGCAAGGGTACCACCATGAGTTAAATTTAATCGACAATACTTAGAAATTAACTTATATTGTGGTAAACAAAAAGGTTCTTCAGGTTTAAGCCAATGTTCTGTAAGAAGTATTATGTCTGGGTAGTCATTATGATCCAATAACAATAATAGTTCATCAAGTTTGTTTCTCACCGATTGAATATTTAACAACAGCATTATGAGTTCTGTATCATTTTTGCCTCTTTTTGTCGACCTAAAAAAGAATCGGAAGTATTCTTCGTCGTTTGATGTGTTGTGGGTGAAGCTAGGTACTGATTAAAAGTTTGATGCGTTGTGGGTGAGGCTAGGTACTGATTAAAAGTTCCACTGTTTCTAGTCTTCACTTCTCTTGATAAGGGAGATTTTACGGTTCTGTTTAGATCAAATTTAGTTAAGATATGAGATATTATGCTTAGTTATGTTTATATTTATACCTAGAAATCTTTGTCAATGGGATGCAAAATCTTCTGACAATAAAGTATATTTTGATTTGATTTGATATCCTTGTGTGCTGGTTATTCTTATTTCTTTTGATTTGAGTCAGATCACATAGAAATAATTCAAGGAGATTTGGACCCTTCATCAACTTGATTGAAAAGTTTAAGGTTAATACAAAAATAGAATTTCTGTTTTTATATTGAAAGTAATCAGATAGATTTGAACTCTTCTCTAATTTTTGATTGTAGAGTTTGAGGTTTATTGAAAAAGAGAACTTCTATTTGTGTTTTTCAGTGAATAAATGTCCTATTTTTTCTGACAAAAGATACGTTAGCTTGTCTTTTTCAGAGTAAATAATTAAATTATGAAATCTACCTTTCCGACAGGCCGCGCCATGGGGTTTTTGGATTCGTGACAGCCATTCGTCGATTGGATTAGTATGAAAAATACCAAATATGAGAGAGAGAGAGAGAGAGAGAGAGAGAGAAATATACTTTATTGACAAAGTTAAAAATACAATTTTTTTACAATAATTGTAGGTAAATAATATGAAAATCAGTTACAATATTATATTTTAAGGGATTTCAATAATCAGTACATGAGTCAACTCGAGATTTAGGCTTCGTTCAAGGTATCACAATCCTTCTGAGTAGCATATTCGATAACTTCAGAGAAGAGAGCAATAGCTTGTTTGGTCTCAGGGTTCTTACAAGAAGCTTCTTGACGAGCTTTCATACATCCATTCATTTTGGGCAGCAACCTAAAAACAGAATTACAGCTAAAAAATCTAGAAGATATTACAGTATTATTTGTATAATATAGTTGAAAACTTATAACATTTTCAATTTTCATATTTGTGTTGTTCACGCCCGTATGCACCGTAGGCTAATTTCGCGTATTAGTTACGGAAACCTGGATTAGATTATTGTTTATTATGCACCGCAAGAAAAATCTGGTTTAAGCTTCAGATTTTCTAATCGGTCAACGAAGCGTGGTTTAGCGAATGACGTCTATTATTTCTGGATAAAATGGAGGACGAAATATTCATTGATGATGACCTAGATATCCTCGACATCATCTTTGGTTTTCCTCGTCTACGAAAGGAGTGATTATTTCGACACTATTGACAATTATAAATTTTTTCGAAGATTTCGACTTACAAAACTTACAGTTCTCAGCTTCCTGGAAAACATGGAAGACGAAATTGAATTCCAAAATGATTTGTGAGTTGATGAATGCAAGGGAGTGTCTGTCTTTGTGTCTTGTTGGCTAGTAGATTACCCCACCTCATGCACCTTCACCCAAAACAACTTATTTTATGGAGAATGCTCCATAAATAGTTCTTCGGTGATTTGAGGTGTAATGGTATAACGGCTACTAGCAAGTATCTATCTACTATCTCATTTATTTTAGAAATAATAGTCTAACCCCAATGAACCAATACCTGACCACATTGCGTCTGTATACTTGTGCGGGGCATCAAAGTACAATCGGAGATTTTATTGGCTGCCATCAGACCACAGTTTCCAGAAATCTTCCGTATCTCGCTTCCAAGCTCGAGATTTATCATCATTGGAAACTTTGATTATTTTTTTGTCCTCGACGATATTAGCGTGTTTTAAGAGTACCCTCATGAGACTCTGCTTTTCTCCCGGGAAAAAATTGGGGATTCTTTTTGTGTTTTCACCATCAGTCATTTTGAAAATAAAAATCGAAACTGACAATTTTGACGTTTCATCATTTCCAACCATCAAAAAATCTTGCAATAGCAACGTTGTCAGATTTTCAATCTGGATTATTTAATCTGCTGACGGTGCATAGCTACGGGCCAAAGATTACAAAAACGGGATTGGGGAACTAGAGTTAGAATTGACAAACGGTGCATTCAGGCATCAATGATAGTAAAATACTCACGAACAAGCGAGGTTCTCAGATGAGGCCTTGTCCTTGTTTTCCTTCAAGAAAGTGATGATTTCCCTACATTCGGCATATTTGTCAAAATCCTCTTCAAACATGCATGGGTTGAACAATTCTGGAATCAAATCAAGAAAACATATGATTGAAAATTATAGACCAATCGTTATACTATGCAACTTCAGTAAACTCTTCGAAATGGTCTTATATGATATTATATATGCACATGTGAGATGTCAGATTGTCGATAATCAGCATGGGTTTGTTAAGGGTCGTTGGACAACAAGTAATCTTACATTCATTACTCAATACATAGCAGGAGCTTTGGATATGTCTTCCCAGGTTGATGTCATTTATACAGATTTTTCAAAGGCGTTCGACAGGCTTGACCATGGTGTACTTCTCAAAAAACTGAGTTCGGTTGGTTTGACTGACAACCTTACAGTCTTTTTGGAGTCTTATCTAACCGAAAGACGTTTCAAGAGTTCAATACCGCGGTTTTAAATCTGTCGAAATAATCGCCACCTCTGGTGTTCCTCAGGGATCTGTATTAGGTCCCTATTCATTACTTTTATAAATGACATTTGCCTTGAGTTAGACTCTGAAATTCTACTATATGCAGATGATTGTAAATTGTTTCGTCAGATTTCCAATGTAAACGACTGCAGCTACCTACAAAAAGATATCCAAAAATTGGATTCATGGTGTGAAGCGAACTCACTTTCTCTCAAAAATGCAATTTTGTCTCCTTTAGTCGCAAAAAATCACCCACCGAGTATCCTTATACAATAAATGGAAACATCTTGCAAAAATTGGCAGAATTCAAAGATCTGGGGGTCATCTTTGACGAAAAATTCACATTCCCTCATCACGTGAATACAATTGTTTCAAATGGCTTCAAAATCCTCGGTTTTATCATAAGAAACTCCAAATGGTTTTCTGATATCAACACTTACTTACTCCTTTTCAATGCGCTTGTGAGATCAAGGTTTGAGTATTGGTGTGTCGTGTGGAATCCTTGTTACAACATACACGTCATAAATTTAGAGAATATTCAGAGAAGATTCTTGAAGTACATTAGTTTTAAGTGTGATGGATTCTATCCAAACCGAGGTATTCCGCATGAAGTGCTACTTTTGAGATTCCAGGTTCACTCTCTAGACAATCGACGTAAATACCTAGGTATATTATTTCTGCACAAGGTTATTTTCTCTATAATTAATTGTCCGTTACTTACTTTCACATATAAATTTGCATGTTCCCAGGCTACCTGTACGTAATAGTAATACATTCTACCTCCCCTTTCCTCAAACAAATGTACTTACACGCTCTCCTCTGTACAAAATATGCTTTGATTACTTGTCAATCCAGAATAACGTAGATATTTTCAACTGCAAGCCAACTGACATCAAAATAGCCATCTTGCAATCATAATGATTTCTTACTGAACATATAATATAGTTTCATATTTGTTGTGATGTGTATGAACTTTTTTCAGTTCATACACATCATTGCTCTTATTATTTACTCTTTATGGAATAAATTGTCTTATTTCATGTACATTAGGATTATCTCTGTATATGTCTGTACATTAGGTTTAACTCTGTTTAACCTTTCCTGAATGTATATTTCCCATTCTGTAATTGGCTTCGGCTGTTGAATGGTGTACCAAATAAATTTAAAAAAACATTTGAGATAGGAGTAAAAGCCTCATTTTCGGTGCCTATTTTCCAACCTCTATTATAGCCAATCAAAGGCAAGTTATTCAAAAACTTTACCATGGCAACAAAAATATTTCTGGAAATGTTTCACTTGGTTGGGCAATCTAGACAAAAGTACACTTGAAATATTCAAAAACTGCGAATCGTGATGTTAATGAGGTAAGCTAACAAACTTCAGAGTGTGCATACGCTGATTTATTGGGTCATTGTTCTTTTGAAAATATTGCCCTTGACGTTTTTTAGACAGATTTGGCTATTTCAAATTTCAAAGCACTATTGAATACAATAATAATACAAATAATATAAATCAAATTATTGTTTAAACAAGAACGACAAATGAGCATGGCCTTCTTTGTGATTTTGATTCTGGTGATTATAATTCAAATAGTCATGTTTATTGTTCTTCAATATTATTTGTAATTCCTACCGACAAAAATTTCGAGAACATTATTCGTGATTTCGAAAAAAAAATACGTTATTTTAAGGTAATCTTCACTGGACTATGAGATAATTCAACACAAATTGACATTTAATTCACATAGTGTCAAAAACTAGTTTAAATTTCCTCTAGTTTCTAGAACGGTGCCAAAAAATGAATTTTGTCTTTGAGAGTCATCATAATCCGAGTAATAAAAAGATTCATTTTTAACATACAGAGATAGCTTCCCTTAAAAAGAAGTTCTGGTAGCTCAATAAGCTTACTCAAAGTGCATCTCGTCATTTTTCTGAAACTCTGAATGTACATTAGCTCAAAGAAATACGCGTGTGAAATGCTTGACTAATACTGGATGCTGTCTTTTAGAGCAGCATCACCCTTGCATGTTCTTTAAATTATAGGAAGTTATACCTCCATTTTCCTTATCCTGAAAGAAGGAAAAATTAAGTAGAACGTTTCTTTGTAATAATGGTAGTTTGGTAAATAAATATTCGTGAATAAGAAGGTTGAAATATATAGTTTACTTAACAATTCCTTTTGCTTCGTTTGAAAAAGGTTAAGGAAAATGGCATCCATTGTAACATTGTCTTAGGATCTGGTTTATCCACGTCTCCAAGCATATATATATATATATATATATATATATATATATATATATATTGGGCCACCCCTGTAACTTCTGCATTCGTGAACGGATTTTTCTGAAATTTGGTACAGTTATATAAGCAACCATTTCGGATTTGATCACATTACAATCCAACATGGCAGATTTCCGGTTGTTCTGGAAATGCCAGTAACTTTGTTTTTTTCAAATGGAACACCTTGTATATTTTTACATATTCAAGTTCAACAGGTCAACAAGTCCAAACCTTATGTCAAATGTAATTCTTTTAAAACAATTGAAATTAAAATTGTTTTTTTATTTTACCTCGTGAATAATTGAGATTTGGTCGAAGCTATTCACAATGAGTGGCAAATAACAGAAAAACTTTTTCTGATTTTTTTTGTGTCACTAATCAATTCAGTCACATTACATTTTGATCAAAAATTCATTTTTTTCAAATGGAACCCCTATGGGCCACCTACCTGTCTCTCTAGAACATACATTAAGGAAAAAAATGACATATCATTTTTGTATTTCGGGGCCGATTGTATAAATTCAAAAATCTACAACTAGTTCATGAGTTTCCTTGCAGTTCGAATAATTTTTCAACTTAGTAAGCTGTGTGGAAAACAACATTTCTGAATCTTGTCAACTAATTGTGTAAGTTATACTTATAAGCAAGATAATGGTGTTTTTTTAAAATTCTTCTAACGTTTTCTCGACTTACATTGCATTGGTATTCCAATTACCGAGTCGAAGCGGTTGGATCAAAATCAACATAAGCAAAACGTTCATTTCTGCTTCCTTACTTACGATCATCTTCTCCATTGTTGGGTTCTTTTCGGAATCTTCTCTCCACATTTTTGAAAAAGGTTCTTTGTGGGTGTCTTCTGCTGTGTGGGTATCGTTCAGCGTATAACTGACAAGCGGCGACACTGTTTTTAAGACATTCTCCGTAAATTAATAACATATCAACCTGTTCACTTCTTGTGAACCTATAATTTTGATTTTACATTTCTACTACGGAAGTTAACTAATTTTCGAGAGTTGAGATGAAAGATGACAGCGAAACAAATTAGTTGACGAGATTCAGAAATGTTGTTTTCCACAGCTTACTAAGTTGAAAAATTATTCGAACTGCAAGAAAACTCATAAACTAGTTGTAGATTTTTGAAAGTATACAATTTGTCATTTTTTCCCTTCATGAATGTTCTAGAGAGACAGGTAGGTGGCCCATAGGGGTTTTATTTGAAAAAAAATTAATTTTTGATCAAAATGTGATGTAACTAAATTGATTCATCAATAAATGACACAAAAAAAAATCAGAAAAAATAATGTTCTCTGTTATGTGCGACGAGGTAAAATAAAAAAACAATTTTAATTTCAATTGTTTCAAAAAAATGACATCTGACATACGGTTTGTACTTGTTTTAACCTGTTGAACATAAATATGTAAAAATATACAGGGTGTTCTATTTGAAAAAACAAAGTTGCTGGCGTTTGCAGAAAAACCGGAATTCCGCCATATTGGATTGTAATATGATCAAATCCGAAATGGTTGCTTATATAACTGTACCGAATTTCAGAAAAATCCGTTCACGAATGCAGAAGTTACAGGGGTGGCCCGATAACCTGTGTCACCCGGTATAGGTATACATATATATTTATATATAATTTGTTTTTTTTTCTTTCGGCCGAAAATCATCAATCCCATGATAGAAATTAGCGTGTCTCAGCAGGTATACTTGCACCGATTTTTTTTTTCTAAAATGTCTTTTTACACGCTTTATATTAGCTTCACTTGTATGTTTGTTTGTTTGTTTGTTTGTTTGTAACCGACTCTTTTGGGCACGGTTTTGACCCACTTCCAGACGTCCGAATGATTTGAAATTCGGCAGGTACACATAATTCCGCTGACAATGCATTGAGAAATTTTTGTGTGAAGAAAAAACAAAATGGCGGCTCCAATATGGCGTACGAGTTTTGTGATTATAGTCCGATTCGCTTCAAAATTGGTATCCGTGGGTTTTTGTAGTCGGAAATTATGATTCTTTTGTCAAAATTGAAAAATTCAAGATGGCGGCTTTAAAATGGTGGACGAGTTTTGTGATTATGGTCTGATTCGCTTCAAAATTGGTATGTGGGGGTTTTTGGGGTCGAATATTATGATTCTTTTGTCAAAATTGAAAAATTCAAGATGGCGGCTCCAAAATGGGGACGAGTTTTGTGATTATGGTCGATTCGTTCAAAATTGGTATGTGGGTTTTTGTGGTCGGAATTATGATTCTTTTGTCAAAATTGGAAAATTCAAGATGGCGGCTCCAAAATGGTGGACGAGTTTTGTGATTATGGTCTGATTCTATTCAAAATTGGTATGTGGGGGTTTTTGAGGTCGAATATTATAATTTTGATTTGTTGAAAATATAAACAGGATGTTCATAAAATCAGATGTGGAATCATCTGCGACTGAAAGATAATTTCTAGTCACTATCTTCCATCGTCAAGATAACCTCTTGTGTGTGAAGTATTCATGTTGAAAAGGGAAACATTCTCAATTGAATATTGATAGAAAGATTTTTCTGTGAATTGAAAAATCCACGATTAAAATGAAGTTATTTTTTGTGAATGTCTAACAGAAAACAACTACTTCCCCGGCTAAAGCCACGCTGGACATTGAACTACATCTGATAGATATTCTGAAAAGACCCTAACTCAAAAGAAAAAATCTGTAATTGAAAATTTGCATTTTCATTCAGATAGTTATTTGATTTTCTATTCCAGTCTTAATTGAGAACTCATAAAGATGAATGAGGCAAAGAAGAATGTTTTCCAAAAGAGAGTACTCACCAGAAATCAATCGTAACATTGACGCAGGAGAGACATCGCATTCGCTAGGTCTTCAATTCATTTTTGTCGACGAAAATCTATTTCACGCTTCCACGATCATCAGGAAGACCGGAAGAAATGGGAAACACATTTTCAAGAAGCAATCTCACTTTGCAAAGATGGAAAAAGTTAGAATCATTTCTTTTGGAGAGACACTTTGAAATTAGTGTTTTCTGACATTAAGACCTATCATGGGGTATGATAGATTGATTTGTTGAAAATATAAACAGGATGTTCATAAAATCAGATGTGGAATCATCTGCGACTGAAAGATAAACTCTAGTCACTATCTTCCATCGGGGAAGTAGTTGTTTTCTGTTAGACATTCACAAAAAATAACTTCATTTTAATCGTGGATTTTTCAATTCACAGAAAAATCTTTCTATCAATATTCAATTGAGAATGTTTCCCTTTTCAACAAAAATTAAATTTTTTTTGTGAAAATTGTAAAATTCAAGATGGCGGCTTTAAAATGGCGGCCGAATTTTGTGATTATGGTCTGATTCTATTGAAAATTGGTATGTGGGGGTTTTTGGGGTCGAATATTATGATTCTTTTGTAAAAATTGGAAAATTCAAGATGGCTGCCGAGTTTTGTGATTATGGTCTGATTCTATTGAAAATTGGTATGTGGGGGTTTTTGGGGTCGAATATTATGATTCTTTTGTGAAAATTGGAAAATTCAAGATGGCGGCTTTAAAATGGCGGCCGAGTTTTGTGATTATGGTCTGATTCTATTCAAAATTGGTATGTTGGGGTTTTTGGGGTCGAATATTATGATTCTTTTGTAAAAATTGGAAAATTCAAGATTGCGGCTTTAAAATGGCGGCCGAGTTTTGCGATTATGGTCTGATTCTATTCAAAATTGGTATGTGGGGGTTTTTGGGGTCGAATATTATGATTCTTCTGTAAACATTGAAAAATTCAAGATGGCAGCCGAGTTTTGTGATCGATTATTGATACCATGCACCCCACGTTTTTTTTTAAATAAAATATATTTTTTCTTATTTTCTATTTTTTAGTCTAGTTTTCTATAAAAGCGTGTTTTTTTGTTTTTTCAAACTATTATTTATTTTGGTCTGACTGCAATAGTCTCTTCCTTTCCTCACAAAATTCCTTTTCACAAATGTTTCCAAGTTATACCTTCGAAATCAAATTACTTGAAATATTGCAGGAACTTCATCTCTGGTATTTGTTGTTATGTAAGGAACATCATCATAACCGTATTTAGCATAGCTTCAGAAAGCAATCGTCATTGAGTTACGAAGGTTGTATGGAAAATATTATTGAGGTTGATAACCATACCTCAGTCGATATTGTATTATTATGAGTAAAAGTGCCCTTTGCCATATTTTCACCAAACGTAAACGTGCTATATAAACATGGAATTATACTAAGCTATTATTTCAACATGGTATTACTCACCCAAAACCTGTTTAGAGGTGAAATCACAAGCTTTATCGATGGCGGCCGTTATAAGTTTCACAGCCGCATTGACAATGAAATTGGGTCCTATGGGTAAACAGCTGATAATTGCTCTGATAGCTGGTTTGGCGCATTTGTAGATCTTACATGGAGAGTCTGGCTTGTTATTTTGGATACATACGCCTATTTCAGCAATAGCTCCCTGTAAAAATAAATGGAGTTGGTCAATATAGGTATTCAAGAGTGCAAATTCTTCATATTTTATGAACCAAATCTCTAGATATTTATTGTCAATTAAATTATCTGAAGGATGAATCCCATTCCCATCTGATATATTTCACTTCAAATCTGAGGTAACTGCTTCCAATTATTGTTTTATAAACACTATTTTGTCCAATCAATACTAATTACAATCTTTTATTTAACTTCACATTTGTATGTATATGTATGTTTAGTTCAAATCTCGCAAGTAAATTTTGACCCACTTTTAATTGTCCGATTAACGTTAAATTTGGTAGGTGTTCATAATTCCGGTGATAATGCATTATGGCGGCATGCAGAGCCGCGAAAGTTCACGCACCAGCACACCTCGCGAAATCACACGCACCACTGCACCGACAGACATATAAATAGGTAAGTAGCACCCAAACTTGTCAGTAATCACTTGAAGATCGAAACGTCGTGAAAAACGTTCTTATCCATTAAGACGATGGACGTCCAAAACGAGAATAATCATTGACCACATCGTCTACAACCTTCAAACCATTCAACATGGCTGACAATGAGATGTCAGGGTTTGAGCTCTCTGTTAAAAATACAAATAACTCATTTGAATGCTGTAAAAAAAGTCCAATGCAATGTATTATGTGTGTATTCGATGTATGGGTGTATTTCACGAAACCAGGACAACGACTGAACGGCTATAAAGTTCTACCACAGTAGAATGCTCTAGTTCTTTCAGCAATTCTACTGTGGTTCTACCAACGTGAAGTTAGCTGCCAGCAGCTGGCTGCCAAAATCCCGAACATACCCGATTGACCAGTGGCGTGTTTCCCCCCTTTTCCGCCATTACGAAGGAATTGATAAATACTTACGAATTTGGTTCACGTACTTTTTTCGCCGATTCTGAATGACTTAATCGCGAGTGAATTTAAATGAATATTCCTGAACTATCTATACTCCATACTATTCCAAAGTGGAAGAGTGATCAAATGTGAATATTTTCACGTCAGAAAAAAGGATTTATTTGCTATCGGTTACTAGGAGGTGTACACTGATAAACATTTTCAGAAAATTTTTTAAAAACGATGCCAAACGAAATCTAGTCAAAGGACTGTGTTAAATAATTCCTTGCTATTGAAATTCGGGGGAGTAAACTGATAAAAATCAATTTTCAGAAAAAAATTATTTTCGATATCGTAAGAAACGACTGCCAGAATGAAATCTAGTCAGAACTATTCCTTATCACTCGTAGAATCGAGCTGTGATAAAATAATTCCTTGCTATTGACATGTCGGGGGTGTAAACTGAGAAAAATGAATTTTCAGAAAAAAAATATTTTCGATGTCGTAAGAAACGACTGCCAGAATGAAATCTAGTCAGAACAATTCCTTATCACTCGTAGAATCGAGCTGTGATAAAATAATTCCTTGCTATTGAAATGTCGGGGGTGTAAACTGAGAAAAATGAATTTTCAGAAAAAAATTATTTTCGATATCGTAAGAAACGACTGCCAGAATGAAATCTAGTCAGAACTATTCCTTATCACTCGTAGAATCGAGCTGAGATGAAATAATTCCTTGCTAATGAAATGTCGGGGGTGTAAACTGAGAAAAATAAATTTTCGGATAAAAATTATTTTCGATATCGTAAGAAACGACTGCCAGAATGAAATCTAGTCAGAACTATTCCTTATCACTCGTAGAATCGAGCCGGAAACACGCCACTGGTCAATCGGGTATGTTCGGGATTTTCGCAGCCAGCTGCTGGCAGCTAACTTCACGTTGGTTAAAGTTCTGCGTAGGAAATGTGAAAACAGTGAAAATGGCGACCTTGTTGGAGAGCTGTGTAACTATTCTAAAATAATTGAAGCATTGAAGGAGGACAACCACCAACAGTATGAACATACAGAGAGGCTGAAAAATGAAAGTAAGATATTTTATGAGGAATCTTTGAAAAAGGAACAAGATTTATTGAACACAATCATGGAGCAAAAACAAATAATAACCCAGTTGAAAGAATACCTACAAAAAGTGGAAGATAAACAACTTATTTCTGATGGCACCCAAACCATTGAAAAAACAATAAAAGAAGACAAAACAAATCGAAACAAAAAAAAGAGTGAATATTCTTGCTACAAGTAATGAAGACTGAAATTGATCTCTAATGATAATTCAATAAGTGAATTATGTTTAAAGGCGGTTGCAATAAATACTTTATTTTTAATTAAAATTTTATTTGAGTTCTCGCTTAAGTGACCCCCATTACCCGACTCTCCCCTACATATGAATAATAGAGTGCAAGTGCAAAATTTGATCGCGCATCCGCCAATGCTCAACTAAGGTGGGTACAGTCTGGGGGATGATGCAGTAAGTGGTGTAAATTTTTATCATCTGTTAAAGTTTATTCCGTGACTTGTCTAACAAATTGTCTGTCTCTCTCAAAAATGAACAACTTAATTTTTTTTTAACAGTTGTTTCGATGTTGATGATTTTTTATAATTTTTGGTACTTAATGTGTTATACAATTTAATTGCAGAAAAAAGAATGCTCTTTGTGAAATCGATTTTCTCACGATAGTGGGGTGAGTTGTGCGCGATTTCGAGTGTTATATTGGTGGTTTCTGGAATTTGATGTGCTACGATAGAAATGATATCTTACGTTGGTACAAAAGAAGTATAATTGCCTTATATCCATTATTTGACATTCTTTATATAAAAGATCTGACGGGAATCTCGAGCTTTTTGGCATTATTAGTTTAAGAAATCGCCTTTGCAGTATTTCTAAAGGACTTATATGTGGCTTCCAACAAGGGGAAATACAGTAATTTTAGCCCTCTTTTTTAAAAAAAAGGTGCATTAAAGGTGCATTTAGTCAACATAAACGCAACTTTAGCACAAGCATTGTCATAAACATAAGCGTAAAAATAATTATGTATAAAACCTATTTTATACAAGTTTGTTAGCATAAACTTAAGAATGACAGTTATAGTATTTCTAATCCCAATTCGACAGACATAAAAAGTTTCGAGAAGGAATTCTCTTCCACAGGACAAAACTTTTTTATGTTTTTACCAGGAACGCTTTGAAAGTAAAAACACTAGTAGTATATAAATTTCCCATTTGCCGGGCAGTGCATATAAACACTTCTCGTAGTGCTCTTATTTTTATTGCCGTTCCAATTGGGATTAGAATAACTATATTGAAAGGGACAAATGACAATATTGACAATCCGTCATAAAATTGTTATTTTTTGTGATTATGGAATTGGAGAAAAACAAAACTGTTTTGATCGCTACAGCTTCGGTTGCACTGCAGGTCTGCATTAGTAGTTTGATTATTGAGACCTATGAAGAGAAACAGGGATCACAATGGATTTTTTGCGGCAGTGCTTAAAGATATGAGAACCTTGGAGGCAGATTCCGATCAACATTTCAAATTTATGAGAATGTCCAAAGAGATGTAGGATCATTTACTCCAATTGGAACATGTATTCTGTATTTTTAGCATAATTGTAAGATTCTTAAAGTTGGGATTTTCAAGGTCACATGTTTTTAGCATAAACTTAATATTGTTGTATAAATAGTGCCATTTGATATAACAGGTTCAACTCGACTTTAACATATATTTAAGCACAATTTAAAAGTGATGTTGACTAAATGCACCTGAGAAATTGATAAAGGAATGTTTGTAGTTTTTTAATTAATGTATCGTATTTTAGGTTACTATTTATATATTTCTGTTACGGAGTGGATGGTAAGAGTACTTCCTTGCGCAATCACGTTGATGTTCTCGAAAGGGCAGACCTTGGAGATGTTGCAACTGAATGGTAGAACGTTTGTTTAAGCCAAATTAAGTGACAAGAGTCTGTGGTCGAACCATTGTTTGAGTATTATGAAATGTGTCTCTACTTTATTTTTGAGATCATTCCACGTTTCCGCTTCATAGAATATTGCAGTGTCGTCAGCATATCCTATTATGTTGCCAACAGTGTTTAATCTGAATAAGTCATTAATGTACAAATTAAACAGAATCGTACCTAACACTGGGCCTTGGGCCACACCACACTCAATTATTTTTGGATTACTTATTGTTTCGGCCACTCTCACGACCTGTCTTCTGTTTTGTAAATAGCTTTCAAAGATTTTTAGACAATTACCTCTGATACCGTTGTTTTCTAGGGTTTGTAAAAGTAATCGATGATCAACAGTATCAAAAGTTTCTAAAGATCTGTGTATTAGTTCCGTGAGTTCCAGTAACGCATCCTCGGTAGACGTTTTTTCTTTAAAACCAAATTGTTTTTTTGAAATTAAATCGTTTTTGTTAATAAAAGTATTTAGTCTGTTTTTAAGTAATTTTTCAAGTATTTTAGATATATGTGTTATTAACGAGTTAGGTCTGTAGTTGTTGACTTCTGTTTTATCTCCCTTTTCATGTATCGCGGTCACTATTGTCATTTTTAGAGAGTCAGGCCAGGTACCGAGTGATAAACATTTGTTTATAATAATCTTCATTTCTTTGGTTGAAAAGTACATAAAAAAGAATCCGTGCACAATAAACAAAGAAAGGGTCAAGTTAATGTCAAGATTTTGGCTGCGTGAATCACCTGAAACTGCTGGATATGTTGGAATGTTATGGTCTAAGGGGAAATTCACATACCTGGATATCCTCGTTTCTCAGTGACAGAAACCAATGCGTCTCATTGAGATTTGATCAAGGTGGTGTGGTTTTGTTTCCCACATCAGAAACGAAACTGGTCCGGACTGGTGTGCCTCAGGGATCTATATTGGGGCCGGTTCTGTTTCTCTTATACATAAACAATATTGATAGGAAAATATCATACTCATTATTTACTGCATATGCGGACGATATTAGTATATTGATCTCGGATAAGCAAACTGATATTTTAACACACAAATGTAAAGATATCCTGAACTTAACCTTATACTTCAACAGACAGGATCTATTTTTTAATGCTAAAAAAACTCAAGTTATTCGTTTTCATAACTATCAGAATAGAACCGAAGCACTCCAACTGAAGGTTAATAATACCTTACAAAGCTCGCATAATGCAGTTAAATTCTTGGGTATGCAAATGGATGAATATCTGAACTGGATTCCACACTGTGAACAGCTGGTTTCTGAATTGTGCTCACTCCTATATCTCTTTAGGAATCAGAGAGTCGTTTTGAATAAAAAGCAACTCATCAGTGTATATTATGCTCAGGTTGAGTCTAGGCTGCGTTATGGTGTTTGCTTGTTGGGCAACTCAACAATGAGTAGAAACGTCTTCATTGAACAAAAGGCTATTTTACGTTGTATATTTAACACCCCTAAACGAAGCTCCTGTAGAACCCTTTTTATAAATCAGAATATTCTAACTCTGACAAGTCTATTCATATATGAACTTTCAGTTTATGTATTCACCAATAAAACCGACTTCATTCTGAACAGTGATATTCATGATAAGAACACTCGTCAGAAACGAATGATACATGTCAAAAGTGCCAAATACAAGATTACTCAAAAGGCTCCTAAATGCATTGGACCTAAAATTTTCAATCACCTTCCAGTAATGATCAAGAGAGCTGAAACCGCAACGATTTAAAAAAAAACGACTGAAGTCGTTTTTGTTGATCAATTGTCCTATGTGATCCACTCTACTATGTTTGTTTAATATTGTTTAGACCCGTAAATCTGTTTGCTTGTTTTTTAGTACTAGTTGTAAGTTAGATATAAGTACTGACTATTCCTATACAAAACGAAATTTTTTGTAATTTTAAGGAAAATAAAGGATTTGATTTGATTTTGATAAAGTTCAATGTATAAGTATGAATATAAATAAAAAGTACAGTTAAACATATAAAAGCTCAGATTATACATTACACACAATTTGCCAGTATAAGAATATTAAAGAATAAAATATTAAAAGTATAAAAGCATTGTTATAATTAACATTAAAATGTTCAACACCAGAGACCACAGGAAATTAAAACAGGCCAAGTAGGTGAAATGTTAAGCTGTAAAGTCTTATAAGTAATGATTTCAAGTTAATTCATCAGTGAATTCTTGAATTGTGTAACAGACTCTTTGAAGTAACTTTTTTTCAGCTGACTCTTGAAAACATGAATGTTTAGAGAATTTTTTATTGCTATAGGAAGGATGTTGTAGAACTTACACCCATTGTATTCTACGCCTTTTTGATACATAGAGGTTCTATGAGCATTTGGAAGGATCAGATCTCTAGAACAAGTATTATGGTTGTGTGATGGACGATTATACTGAAAAATTGATTTATGTTTGTATACATATGCCCTAGTCTCTAGTATATAAGTGCTGGCAACTGTAAGAATTTTGAGCTTTTTGAAAGCATCTCTACATGAGTCTCTGTATCCTAGATTAGCCATTATTCTGACAGCATACTTTTGAATGAGAAATACCCTTAGGACAGAAGAGCTCATCCCCCAGTTGAGAATGCCATATCGGAGGTGTGTATGGAAGTTGGCATGGTACAATGTTAACAGTACGCTAGAACGGCAGTGATACTATATATATATATATATATATATATATATATATATATATATATATATATATATATATATATATATATACTAGAGGATTTAGGATATATTGTGAAATGGAATTAGCCCTGATTTCGTCTATTCCAGCTGATTTCTTGCTTTTCAATTCACTAATCAGGTTATTGATTTATTTTTCATCTGTCGGCACGAAAACTATTGAGTTCACCAGAATATTTTCGGTTGGGGTGTAATTGGGATTCTTTGTTATTTTTTAGCTAGGTTTTTGCCAATATCGATAGATTTGTCGTTAAATTCGTCGGCAATATCTTATTATTTGTTAATATTTCTCCGCGGTTATTTTTAATGGATCATATATTTGAGGAATGTTTTGTACCGGTTAGTTCTTGTACTAAGTATATTCCATAGTTGTTTCGTATTTTGCTTGTGATTTTCGATGTTGTTTTTATAATAGTTGTTTTTTGTTTTTTGAATCAGATTAGTCACTATATTTTTGTATTCTTTATACCTATCTTTCAGAATAGTGTTGTCAGGATATTGTAGTGAGGTTTGAAACATGCTATTTTTGTTGTTGATTTTTTGAAGTAGAGAGTTGGTTAACCAGGGTGCAATTCTGTTTTTTTCTAGATGTGTTTTTCAATTCGGTGTTCTCATTTATTATATTCGATATTATGGTTAAGAAATTGTTCATTGCGGTATTTGGATCATCTTCGCTGTTAACTGTCTACCAGGTTGTGTTCTGCAGTTGTTATTTATTGTATCAGGCATTTAATGTGTTTGATATTCACTGACTTATTTATTTTATCTTTGGTAACTATTTTAGGTATCCTAGTTGAGTGGTCTGTAATGTTAGTGTTTACAATGAGAGGTCTGATCATGTCTAAGATATTGTTTGAGTTTGATTTTAAGAAAATATGATCAAGGCATGAATTTGCTCTAGTGGGATTATTGATGGTGGAGATATAACCGTATTCATTCAAGGCGTTTAGGTACTCCATTTCGTTTTCATCTGAATAGATGGGGGGTGATGTACAAAATACCTTACAGGTCGAGGTACGGAGAGGCTGGAGAGCCATATCGACCCCCCTACAATCTACAATCATGTCTGTGAATGAAAATGAGACTTCATTTTCCTCCAACCCATCCAACTACTCTTATGACATCAGAAACAAACAAAAAATACCATTCCTTACCACCGGCGGGAAAAAACCCAGCAACCAATTAATTATACCTTCCTCAAGATCTTCAACAAACTACCGAGTGCACTGAAAAATGTCTGGACTAAGCTACTTGAAGCGGCAATTACAATAATTTTATTGAATGAAGATTTCTATTCAATCGAAGAATGTTTTCCTTTTCGTTCAATGAGATACCATCGTGCAACCCGTTACAAATATGTTAACATACCATAATATGCTCATTATTTCAACGAGGAATACTTTTATTTCCTCTGCCAATGTATTTATATTTTTGCATATGTGTTTATCTTTAATCTGTATTTAACTTTTTTCATTAATTGTTACAATAATCTTGTAAACTACTATTCATTCCTCACGTTCTACTTTGTGACAACCTTAAATGTGAAAGATAAGTGCCATGTGAAGTGGAATGAATAGAAAAATCGAATTAAACGGTTTTCTTCACATAAAGGATTCAATATAAAATTGAACCAGAAAATGGTAGATCTTGGTGAAAAACACTACTTTCCTGGCAAATACCACGCAGAACGTTGAATGATATTCACCTGAAAATCCATGCATACTTCCATTCAATATCAATGGACATTGAATGCAAATGTTTCTTTCTAATAAGCTCGATTATGTTTAATTTATGTCGTGTTCACCTAACAATCCGCATACCGGTTTCAGGCTTCTTGGCCCTCATCATTACGGAGTAGTCAACCAGCCAAAGGTCCAAAGAACTCTGGCTGAAGTTACGTAAGTAAGTTACGTTGTGTCTCACTTCAGCCAGAGTTCTTTGGACCTTTGGCTGGTTGACTACTCCGTACTGATGAGGGCCAAGAAGCCTGAAACCGGTATGCGGATTGTTAGGTGAACACGACATAAATTAAACATAATCGAGCTTATTAGAAAGAAACATTTGCATTCAATGTCCATTGATATTAAATGGAAGTATGCATGGATTTTCAGATGAATATCATTCAACGTTCTGCGGTATTCCAGGAAAGTAGTTGTTTTTCACCTAATATCTACCATTTTCTGGTTCAATTTATATTGAATCCTTTATGTGAAGAAACCGTTTAATTCGATTTCTATTCATTCCACTTCACATGGACTATCTTCACTATATGCTAGACGGGCTTGCACTCCTACTGAGAAGGAATCTTTTATTTAGAAACCTATCGAGGTGGGAGATTTTCGGAGTGTTTCTTTCTGTCACTAGGTACCGCCAGTTAAAGTTTATCTTTTCCGGCGTACCTATAGGTGTTACAAGCTCGATGATGGTTTGTTTACGTTGTGTCTCACTTCAGCCAGAGTTCTTTGGACCTTTGGCTGGTTGACTACTCCGTACTGATGAGGGCCAAGAAGCCTGAAACCGGTATGCGGATTGTTAGGTGAACACGACATAAATTAAACATAATCGAGCTTATTAGAAAGAAACATTTGCATTCAATGTCCATTGATATTAAATGGAAGTATGCATGGATTTTCAGGTGAATATCATTCAACGTTATGCGTGGTATTTGCCAGGAAAGTAGTTGTTTTTCACCTGATATCTACCATTTTCTGGTTCAATTTTATATTGAATCCTTTATGTGAAGAAAACCGTTTAATTCGATTTTTCTATTCATTCCACTTCACATGGCACTTATCTTTCACTATATGCTAGACGGGCTTGCCACTCCTACTGAGAAGGAATCTTTTATTTAGAAACCTATCGAGGTGGGAGATTTTCGGAGTGTTTCTTTCTGTCACTAGGTACCGCCAGTTAAAGTTTATCTTTTCCGGCGTACCTATAGGTGTTACAAGCTCGATGATGGTTTGTTTACGTTGTGTCTCACTTCAGCCAGAGTTCTTTGGACCTTTGGCTGGTTGACTACTCCGTACTGATGAGGGCCAAGAAGCCTGAAACCGGTATGCGGATTGTTAGGTGAACACGACATAAATTAAACATAATCGAGCTTATTAGAAAGAAACATTTGCATTCAATGTCCATTGATATTAAATGGAAGTATGCATGGATTTTCAGGTGAATATCATTCAACGTTATGCGTGGTATTTGCCAGGAAAGTAGTTGTTTTTCACCTAAGATCTACCATTTTCTGGTTCAATTTTATATTGAATCCTTTATGTGAAGAAAACCGTTTAATTCGATTTTTCTAACCTTAAATGTGTTATACATACCTTGGGCTAATGAATTATTATTATTATTATATTCGACACGGTGATGTGATGGTGGTTGTCGATGCATAACTTTGAGCTTCCCCTTTTTTAAGCTTATGCCTCATATTCGTGTCACAAATTGAAAGAAGCTTATAGTTATAAAAATCACGAAGCCATTTCACATACAAAAGTGCAAACAGTCGAGTATAACAAGACAAAGTGAATGAAAATCGAAGACAAAAGGTATACAGGCCTCCTCATTTGTGATAAAGGAGAATTTAGTGATAGTTTACTCCTGTTTTTTATTATTCATCAAGGTTTTCAAATACTCACTACCACTTCTATAGGGCAATCTATTCCCAACAGATCTAACCTTACGGGATCATTAATAACAGTGATATTTAATATGTCCCTGACAAGTTCTGCCAACTCCTTGTTATCTTCTTCATCTGGGGATTTCGATTCGGAGTTAGCATATGCTGAAACAAATTGAAAAACATTAGAATTAAAATTTATATAGGTTTGATATTTGAATTTTCACCTATTCGTTTCCTACCTACTCATATTTTTTCATGACTGGAAGAAGCAATTTTCCTAATAACCTATCGAAAAATTTAACCATGCCTGAAGAATAAATATTGATCTTTCGTATGGTGAGTATGGAGACTGACGGACTACCTGTAAGGAAGGCCTCCAAGTCACTCACAAAGAGCACATGCTATTTTTTGCCGAAATACAAAAACATAACGATGTGTAGTGGAATATACTTTTATTTACTCCGGCGGAGTAAAGTAGAATAGGTATACAGGGTGAGTCAGAAGTACTTTGACAATGTCCGGAAACGCTTCGTTTCCAAGATACAGGGTGTTGAAGTTTTATTTTTATTTGCGTTTTTTTTAAATAACTTTCGAAATACTGACTTCAATTGAACAAAAATTGGTTTTGAGAGGTTTTTTGAGGTGTCGAATTCGAACCTGAAGTTATTATTGCTCTTACTTGCAGGGGGCGCCACCTACACGTATTTTTTTTTTTTGAAAAACATTAACTTTTTTGAGCGTACTTCTAGCACATTTTCCAGTGGAAAAATCAATTCCCCTATCATATCTACGTAAAAAAGCTACCCCTGTTACAAGTCGCTATAAGCAACCGTTTTCTAGATATTTAGACTTGAAAATTTCAAGTCGATTATTTGATAATCGACCATTATTTTGCATTTTTCACAAGAATGCTTAGAAAATGAATTTGACGTTTAAGTAAGTAGTTTTGATAATTACATATTATGTGACAGTTGAACGTTTTGTTGTTTTGTTGAAGTTTCTGTAAGTTTTAAAACAATAATTTTGAAAAAATGGATTATTCAAACAATAATGCTTATTTAGCCGATATGCATTTCGTTTATGGCCTTGTGGATGGCAATGCGCGCGAAGCAAGACGTATTTACCAGGAGCGATTTCCTAATCGAGTACTGCCTTCAGCTCCAACATTTACCAGTCTCCACCGTCGTTTGGCAGAAATAGGTAGCTTTAAGAGGGCAGCTGATATTATTGGAAGACCACGAGCAGTCCGAACCCCAGAACTGGAAGAAGCTGAACGCTCTCGAGAAGAATCCAGAAACAAGTACAAGAATAATTGCTGAAGGTCTCAATTCTACTCAGTCCACAGTCCACAGAGAATTATCCACGATCCACAATTTTATCCATACCATATTCAAAGGGTACAAGCTCTCTTGCCACGAGAATTGCCGGGACTACTTCAGAATGTACAATTAGAAATTCGTATCCGCATGTGGTTTATGCATGATGGGGCTCCGGCCCATTTTAGCGTTGTAGCCAGGGAATTCCTTAACACTGTCTATCCAAATCGATGGATCGGTAGGGGTGTAGAAGAACCTAACCAGGCGTGGGCACCAAGGTCCCCAGATCTAAACCCGTTGAGATTTTTATTTTTGGGGACATTGGAAGTCACTAGTTTATAAAACTCCAGTAGCGAACAGGGAAGATCTAAGAAACCGAATAGTAGACGCATGTGAAACAATAAGAAACTCACCAATAATTTTTGAGCGGGTACGAGATTCAATGACTAGAAGACTGAATGCCTGTATCTTCGCTGAAGGTGGACACTTTGAACAATTTATTTGAATACAATTTAGTTTCCTTTATTTTATTTTATTCTACATATTCAAAATTTTTCGAAATAAAATGTTGATATTTCTTGCAAATTTTATTAAAACAAATACAGATTTTGCACCCTTGATACAAAAATAACTATCTTAAACGAGTAAAAATAAATAGAATAGGTGGCGCCCCCTACAAAAAACCAAAACTACTTACTTAAACGTCAAATTCATTTCCCAAGCATTCTTGTGAAAAATGCAAAATAATGGTAATAATTGGTATTTCTCTATAGGTTAACAAAAAAACAATTTATATCATTAATGTAATTGTTCATTTGTTATAAATAATTTGTCACCCTCGGTTTATTTTTTTCCTGAAAGTAAAAAAAATACAAAAACAGCCATATATAACAAAGTACTGAAAAAATTGTCTTCAATTTTTTATAACATTTTTGAATATTACAATTTTTTTCAGTACTTTGTTATATATGGCTGTTTTTGTAATTTTTTTTACTTTCGGGAAAAAAATAAACCCAGGGTGACAAATTGTCTATAACAAATTGTTAACTAAATAAACAATGAAATTATTGAAAACAATTTTTTTTTGTTCACCTATAGAGAAATGCCAATTATGATTTTTAAAGAGAAAACATTTTCTTAATTTATTATTTAAACAAACGAAATATAAAAAAAAAGATTATAAATAATTAAAAAAATTATTTTAGGTTTTTTTTAATCATCATTTTGTCTTGACAATAAAATGATGAAAAATATTTTTTTTTAAATATTATTCTTCTCTATTTGATTAAAAACCATTTCTCAACAAATGACGTAAAAATGTTTTTTCCTACGTTAATTAATGCCATCGTTAAATGCATAAACAGCTGAATACTAACATATGTCAACAACAATTTTTATAACAACATATTTTTAATATTTCATTCTTTGTTCAATTAAAAAAATTTTAACAAACAAAATATAAAACTTTAATAAACTTTCATCACGTGATCTTGTTAAGTATCTATATAAGAAGAGCTCCAAGAAGCAAAAAATGTATAGGTCAATCATTTAAACTTTTATGTCGACTTTTGTAAAAACAGAGATTGTATAAAAATTAGATAATTAACAATCGTACAATTTTTTGAAAAATCGACATAAAAATGTTTTTCTAACGGGGCTTTATTTTTTCAAGTGATCTGATGATACCATAATTTTTTCAAATTTTTAAAATGATAATCACTACTATCAAAAAATTATTTTGTGTGATATTTTCGGCGTTGAATGAAAATTATAAATAATGGAGATAGAATTCGGGAAATCCAAACTTTTTGATAAGAAATTTCCTCCTCTTTAAGGATCTTTTATCAAAAGTTCTAAAATATTGATAGTTTTTGAGTTATTAACGAAAAACTTAATATCTTTGTTTTTTTTCATCTTATTTTGATAATAACAATTGCAATTTTTTATGTGCTAATAAATGCTCGAGATACATTTTCCTAGGCGTCATTCCGAATCGAATGAGCTGTCGCACATATTTTTAGGACCGGGAACAAGAATTAACCCGTTAACTTGTTAATCAGACTACAAGTACAGTTCATTCTCGTAAAAAGCTGCAAATGGAAGTGGACTTGAACATTCATTGCGGTGCCATTTATCACAGCAATGGTAAATGCTTTTTAAATTCACAGGTGGAGTAGCCGAAAATATTCTAAACAATATCGAATCAATAAAAAGGCCAAGGTTTTTAGACATCTTTGCAAAATAGCCAGATTTTAGGAATATAATTCCATTGGAAAACGTAAAATCAACAATCATGAAACGTAGGATTTTATTTCAGTTGAATATACTATTTTCGAGCAAGGTTGGTGTTGGTAAGACAAAGTACTAGATTGTACTACTTCTAAGGTTTACAGCGTTACATACTCGAACATAGCCTTCTTTACGAAAGTGTTTTTGGTAGAAATTATTTTCCTTTCTGTAGATAAATAAATAAAAAAATGCCTACTGCCCATCAATTCAGGTATAAAAAACTTAACTTTCTCGCAAACGATGAATTAGACCTAAACTCTACTGCAGTGGCTAATTTGAAAACGCCCGAATCAGAACTTCATTTCAATTTGTGAAATCTTCCAGAAATAAATTCGAATCCTCTTAACATTTTAATTAGAGGGGAGAAAAGTATTTGATTCCCAGAACAAATAATTTAAAATTCTAGTAAAATTAAGAAAACCCGCTTTTCACGTGATATCTGATAGAAACATATTTTTTCAGCTATTTTTCATTCTAGATATTGAACTACATCTGCTTCCCAATCCAAAGATGAATATTTCCCAGCGAGAATTCATTAAAAAACTTTCAAACAACAAATTTTTACCGTCGAAAAAATCAACTGAAAATCAAATTAATGTAACTGATTTTGATTCGGCGCCAAACAAACTAGCAATTGAATTAGGTAAAGCGTAAAATGATGGGCGGCGTTTTGATTATTTCTTCAAAGTAATACAATGATCTTCGTTGATTTTTTGTTTGGCGTCGACTCAAAATTAGTCTACAGAAGTACATATACAGTGCTAGTCAAAAGTCCCCTCCCCCCCTCGTATCTTTTGAACGGGTATACTTATAATAATGAAATTTGGAGGGTGGAAATAAACGGATGTAGGCTTCTCAACTGGTCATAACAGGTGACGCAATAGTCATAAATGACGTCACAAGGCCACTGTGACCAATAATTTTAAATGGGACCCTATGGCAAGTGACAGCTCGTTTGAAAGGTATTGACAATACCTATTCAGTCATACCAATTTTGTTTGGGTTTCGGCTGATTTTGATTGATAAATTGAAGAAATACGAAAATTATAGTTTCGCATTTAATTAATAAAGATTTTAAAGTACGCCTCTGGGTAATTGTCAAAAAGGTTGACGTTTTTGAATTCTCTACTTATCAAAAGTGTTTATACCTTGAAAATTTACCTAAGCTATTGTTTAACGAGACGTTTAAGTGTTTACATAGGCAAAATGGTACGTCCTGTAGTCGACAAAGTAGCAGCTATCTTAATAATTGGTGAATGTAGAAACAATTTCCATGCAGCGGAACGACTGTTTAATGAGAGGTACCCCGATCGCCCTATATCGAGGGTTTATTTGAGGGAGCTTCTTCGGAAGTTTGAAGCATCAGGTAGTGTTCAAGATGCCAAACGATCTGGTCGACCAACAATTAGTGATGCCAAAAAAATTGACATAATTGGAGAAATGGTAGTAAACCCTACTTCTTCCACAGCCCAAGTTGCGTCTATCTGTGAAGTCAGTCAAAGGACAGTACATAGGGTGTTGGCTAAAAACAAATTTCATCCATACAAATTAAAAATGGTGCACCAACTTTCAGATGATGACCCCGACCGAAGACTAGAATTCTGTGAAACTATGTCCAATAAAATGAACCAACAACCAGGCTACATACAGACAATTTGTTTTAGTGACGAAAGTACTTTCTTTCTCAATGGAATGTTAACACTCAAAATGTGAGGTATTGGAGTGACACAAATCCTCACATCTTTCGTGAAAAACATACTCAATTTCCAGAAAAGTAAATGTTTGGGCAGGTATTGAAACCACATAGTTGGGCCTCTTTTCTCAATGCTAACTCAACCGGTGAATTGTATCTGGAGATGTTACAAAATGATATTGAGTCGTTAATTCTTGAAATTCTAGAAGATAATCCAGATGAATTCGACAACTTGGAAATAACGTTTCAACAAGATGGTGCTCCTGCACACTATTACGGTGCAGTACGACGTTACCTAGATGAAGAATATCGTGGTAGATGGATTGGACGACGAGGTTCGATCGAATGGCCAGCTCGGTCACCGGACCTTACACCATTAGATTTTTTTCTATGGGGCTACTTGAAATCTAAGGTTTACGCTACAGCACCTGACAGTATTGCCATTCTGAAACAACGAATTGTTGAAGAATGTAGGGCAATTTCCGCTGACACACTGGGACGAGTACGACAAGAGTTTAGCAATAGGATGCATTACTGCCAGGAAGTAGATGGAGCACATTTTGAACACTTATTATAAGAACTGGTTTTTAAATCTTTATTAATTAAATGCGAAACTATAATTTTCGTATTTCTTCAATTTATCAATCAAAATCAGCCGAAACCCAAACAAAATTGGTATGACTGAATAGGTATTTTTAATACCTTTCAAACGAGCTGTCACTTGCCATAGGGTCCCATTTAAAATTATTGGTCACAGTGGCCTTGTGACGTCATTTATGACTATTGCGTCACCTGTTATGACTAGTTGAGAAGCCTACATCCGTTTATTTCCACCCTCCAAATTTCATTATTATAAGTATACCCGTTCAAAAGATACGAGGGGGGGAGGGGACTTTTGACTAGCACTGTATGTCTGCCAAGTTTAAACAGAATCGGTTCACAGATGAAAAATTAATAATCCCCTATTTTTCTACCCTTAGAGGTGAATTATCCCTTTCCAAATGAAAAAATACCAACTCTGAAGTATACCCTATACAATAAAAAAAGAATAATCTACATCGGATTACCCAGTACAAAGTTTGAGGGGTTAACGGGTAAAAATTCAGTGGATGAACCATAATTATCCCCAATTTTTTTACCCTTGAGAGTGACATTTTTCTGTCCAATTCAAATGGGACCAACTTTGAAGTATACCCTATCCAATGAAAAAAGATTGATCGAAATCAAACTATTCTGTGAAAAGTTATGCGTGATCATACATAAAAAAAATATACGCGTCGAATAGAAAACCTCCTCCTTTTTTATTTCGTCGGTTAAAAAAATTAATAATGTTGACTGAAAATCATCTTTCGACTGTTAGAGGGCTCTTGAGGATAGCAAGGAAATATAATATTCTGAATAACTACTCGTATTTTGAATCATTTAGTAGATATTGATCACTTTTTCGATGGTTAATTTCTGCTACAAAAATAAAAAAACAATTACAATGAAATGAAATGTAATGGATTACTTTATTAAATAAGTATCCCTATCTTTCATAAAATTAGTCGACTCGGTCGATTTAAAAAATTAAATGCACTTCATCATCTAGAATTTGATTAAGATAATATCACAAATTTTATCCTTAGAAACAGGAGGCGGCTAGAGTTTTAATAATTTTATGAAATGACTTTAAAAAAATTGTAGAAGAAATAATAATTTTCATTTTTAGTATTTCCTAAAGTATGTGGAAATTAAGTGAGCAATAAATTGTATAATGACATACTGGCACTTTCATTTTCATTTCGAGAATTTTACTGAAAATTTTATACCAGTCATTTTCAACCAATCAGATGCTTTATTTCGACATTGTTACTATGGTAACCAGCAAATTTTTCTGAAAATTTTTCATCTACATTAGCATGTAGATGTAAAATTAATAAGTCGAAATTTCCAGGCACATGACAGCTATCATATAATTAGACAAAAATAATATTGAAATAATATTGACAATATTTTTTATTTACTTACTTTATGAGTTGGAAATATTACAACAATTTATTAGGGTGCACATTCTATAATATCTTTAATTAATTATAAATTCTTCAAAAATTCCACTTCTACCTCCTCTTTCCTAAGTGGTGAATAAAACACAGAACCGGTGTTTTTTTTAACAATATGCCTGTGTTTCATAAAATAAAAATAATACTGAGACACCAGTTTATTTCTTTGAGTATTAGATTTGTGTCCAAAAGAAGGCACAATATCACGCAGAATGTTGCCAATCTCTTTAAATAAGTTTTCTTGCTCAGGGTTTAATCCAGATTCTTCGACTAGGTATGTTAGATATTTTACATTTGTATGGTACCTTTTAATGTGCTGTGATTCTTTGCAAAAGGAACACAATTCATACGATTGAAAGTTCATTTTATTATCACTTTTCTACTAACTTATGATTGTAAACAATGTTATGAGAAATTTATAATGCCACAAATAAAATATTGATTGACAGGAGTAGTGAATGTCAAATCCATGGGTAACTTTACAAAATATTTTTTTAACCGGCAACATACCCAACAACATTAAGAATAAAGAATAAAATATCCCGATTTCCTGAATTATTTGAAAAACAAATTATTACCTACCGCTAATATTAATTTTTCTTAGAATTAAACCTAAAAGAATATGAAAAATATTTAAGTATATATGTATAGGTATAGTTATATATTTTTTGCTGTATATCACCTTTGTTTGTAGTTAATATTGACATTTCCCTGAAACCTAGTAAGAAAATTATATGAAATCAATTATTTTTATATAAAAATGTATCTGATATTATAAATTTAATTTTACTAGGGCACGGGAAAAAAAAACAATATCCCGCAATACGAACATCCACTTTCATTTTTAATCAATATTCAATATTGACATTTCCCTGAAACCCAGTAAGAAAATTGTATGAAAACAATCAATTTTATATAAAAATGTATCTGATATTATATATTTTATTTTACTAGGGTACGGGGAAAATCGGAAAATCAAAAAATATCTCCCGCAATACGAACGTATCCACTTTCATTTTTAGTCAATATTAACATTTCCCTGAAACCTAGTAAGAAAATTGTATGAAATCAATTAATTTTACATAATAGTTTCTGAGTTTTATTTCACTAGGGAACACGGAAAATCAGAAAAAATCTCCCCCAAAACTCCCATTACACACAGCCTTCTATTTATTTGCGAATAACGTCAAAATAAATATTTACTTGATGTTTCCTATTTAAATATAATTCCGGTATAAAATTTTCTTACCGAATCCCCTACGTGCTTGAATTCATTGCGGGAAATTTGTTTCGTAAATGAATTTTCAAAGAGAATTTTCAAAAAATTCATGTACTCAAAAAATTTTCGGCAATAATTTATGCTCTAGGGAGATTATAAGTGATAATTTCAGCAATTGACGTCGATACTAAGAACTTTATACAAAATTCTGTACTTACCAAAGGCAAAAAGGAAAACAGCCAAAATCACAAACTTCTTCATCTTGGATACGTTCAGATACTTTCGACAACTGCAGGGGAAGAAATATAATAATTAATGTCAGTAACGAGACCTTTATATACTTTACGTTAATATCAAATTGTTTACGAAAGCAATAAAGGTCATTGATTAACTTGCATCAGTGCTAATAAATCAGTATTTTTATAAATTTTTTTCAAGTTTTGCAATGAGTTCATTGAGTGGAATTATCTATGTTTCCTTCATACACTTTTTAACAAACTGTTCTTTTTTCGTCTTGATATCGATGATGGCCTCTTTTTTATTTATCCAATGTTTCAATACGACTGGAATTATCATATTCCGCATAAGTTAAAGTTTTTAAGCCACCGTCTTCACATGTTCTTCTAAGACATTTTTCAGAGTATCTATCACAACAAAACATTTCCAGCATACTTTGATGATTATGCACAGTAGAAAGTATATTTGCATTGTTTAGAGCAGCGAGTATAAGGTCCATGTTTTCATGGTATGTGCAAGCACAGGTTTCACGGTTTACCAATAGGGCGTACGATCCAAAATGGTCGTAATCGAGCAAATAAAAAATAAGTGATTACGAAGAGCACATTTTTCGAACCTTTTTATGAAGTGATTTGTTTGAAAGTATGAACATGATGTTCATAAGATCATCTGCGACTAAAAGATAAACTTATGGAGATTTTTCAAAATATCGCTTAGGTTTTGCTTGTGTTTTTTAACTTGTTTCCGTGAGATAAACTCTTTCTTTCCGGCTGCTTTTAGCATCATCTTCTAAAAATTCCTGAACTAAGTTTTGCATTTGTAATTTTCTGTTATTTGTTTTATTTGACGAAAATTAGGCCTTGTTTTTCTAAATGTTACAGCTTTGTTTTTAATTCTCCATGTTTTGTATTTGTTCATTACTTTTCCAGATATTACTTTTTTGAATTCTTCCTTTATTCGTTTTTGCATAGTTTTCTTCGAATTGCATTTTCATAACTACACCAAAAAGAGTTTTTTAATTAATTCTGTCTTTTAAACCGACGAAATCAATGTATGTATGAACTCGCATAACTTTTCACAGAGCAGATCGATGTCGATGATTCTCCTTTCATTGGATAGGGTGTACTTCGAAGTTGATCCCCTTTGAATTTGAAAAGAAAAATATTCCCCTAAGGGTAGCAAAATGGAGGATATTAATCGTTCACCATCTGAATTTTGGTTCGTTAACCGATTCTATCAGGCATAACTTTGTACTGGGTTGTCCGATTTGGATAATTCTTTTTTTATTAGAAAGAGTAGCAGACAAGATTCCGAATCTATATCCTTTCATAAACCAATGTTATAAGAAACATACCTTTTTAAATTTTGGAAATAACATTATTTTGTCAGAAAGAGGTGTCCAGCAAGGAGACCCTTTGGGCCCAGCACTCTTCTGTTTATGCATTGATAATTTAACCAAATCAATCAAGGCTGATTTCAACTGTTGGTATCTTGATGACGGCTCCATAGGTAGTAAATCTGATGTAATTTTAGAACAGTTCAAGAAAATAATTTCAACATCAGAAAAAATTGGTCTCAAATTGAACTTTGAAAAATGCGAACTATATTTCTTGGACGACCTGAAAGATAACATACCAGCAAAATTTTACAGTTTTGCTCCTGGTATGAAAATTATGGAGAAAATCAACTGGACGCTCCTTGGTGCACCCATGTCAGAAGAATCTTTGGCAGAATCCCTGAACCAAAAGACTAAATCTTTGAATTTGATGGCATCCCGCATTGATTCTATTCCAAAACATATTGGGTATTTTCTTCTAAAGAACTGTCTAGCTATACCCAAATGAATATATACATTGAGATGTTGCGCTGTCAAAATGAACTTGATCTCTTCGACTCAACACTCCGTATGATTTTCGAGCAGATTACTGATAATAATTTCAGCCTTTCCACATGGCTTCAAGCAACACTTCTCGTAAATAAGGGTGGTCTGGGTATACGACAAGCATCTTCACTTGCTTTACCAGCTTTTCTTTCTTCTTTGAACAGCATTCAACATCTGGTTGTTCAAATTTTACCTGATTATTTTCTCAGTGTGTCCGATGTTTACTATATAGAGTGTGAATCTGTATGGTGTTCTAAAACTGGAACCTCTGCACCTGATAATAAAATTTCCCAAAATCCTGGGCTCTTCCTCTCATCGAATTGTCATCTAAACAACTCCTTGACTCGGCTGTTAATTCTCCTTTTGAAAAGGCTCGTCTGAAGGCAGTTAGTACGAATGAACGCTCTTCCAGTTCCATTCCTTGGAACTTTATTAGTTGATGAATCTTTCAGGATTTCTGTGGGTTTACGTTTGGGCTGTTCTATTTGTGTGAGTCATAAATGCAGATGTGGATTTATCGTCAACGAAAAAGGGACGCATGGATTGAGTTGTAGAATCAAGTCCTGGCCGTTCGTCTCGTCATTCAACTGTAAATGACTTGATCAAGCGAGCTTTATCAACTGCTGATATTCCTGCTGTCTTAGAACCTTTGGGAATCATTCGTGATGATGGTTAGCGTCCAGATGGGATGTCTCTCATTCCATGGAGTCATGGAAAACCTTTAGTCTGGGACTTCACCTGCGTAGATACCGCAGCATCACATATTGATTCAACATCCAGAAATGCTGGTGGGGCTGCAGATTCTGCTAAAAAGTCAAAATGTAGAAAATATTCTACTTTAAAAGATCAATACATTTTTTATCCGGTAGCAATTGAAACCTTCGGTTCATTTGATAGTCATGCCACCAAATTGATTAATCATATTGGACAAAAATTGATCAATAAAACAGATGATCGAAGAGCAAGGACTTTTTTGATACAACATATCAGTATCGCCATCCAAAGAAAAACGCAACGTCAATTCTGGGTTCTATTCCTGCTACTCAACGTTTGGATGATATATTTATTCGTCCTCAAAGAATTAATATGTCAAGTAGTATCCATAATAAGTCTATTATTCGGAGCCAAATTACTGAAAAGTATAATTTGGGTTCATCCACTTCCAAAAAAATAACGCGATCTACCATAACTTTATCCAACTCGATTTCAAGCAGCCTCCAATCGAGTTCCTTATTGCGGCGCTCCAATGGTAGAGAAAATCATCGCATAAGAGACTATTCCTTTGAAGATAGCAGTAGCGGTGAGCGCATCTCCCTCAGTTATGATTCCATCAAACCACTTGTGCTTGGAAACTCCAAAACTCTCGGTCTGAATAGTTTGAAAAACATTGGCAATACCTGCTTTATGAATAGCGCAATACAATGTTTATCGAATACCAGATGGTTGCTCGAGTATCTGAGAAAAGACGAACATTTGAAGGATATCAACACAAGCATATCAAGTATGAAGGGTGCTTTGATGAAAGCATTTGAAGAAGTGGTAAAAGAATTTTGGTCAGAAGATTCGTCTGATGTGGTGGTTAACACTGTTTCTTTGAAAAACCAGATACAAAGATTTGCACCTCGTTTTATGGGTAACGCTCAACAGAACGCCGAGGAATTTTTCAGACATTTATTGGAAGGTCTTCATGAAGATGTAAACAGAGTAAGAGAAAGGCCTAAACCTATGTTCATAGAAATCGATGAAAATTTGAGCGATAATGAAAAGGCAAAAGAGTCTTGGTCAAGATATCTAAGAATGGACAACTCAAAAATTGTCGATAACTTTGTTGGTCAACTGAAATCATCGTTGAAATGTACTTTCTGTAGCCATTGTTCTGTCACTTTTGACCCGTTCTGGGACCTTTCACTCCCTATTCCACAGAGTAATGGCAAGCTCAGACTGTCACAATGTTTAGACTTGTTTACTAGGGAAGAAATTTTGGATGATGACGAAAAACCCACTTGTTCCAAATGCAAGGAAAGGAGAAAAATGCACGAAGTCATTATCTATACTTAAATTCCCCAAAATTTTAGTAATTCACTTGAAAATATTTTCGCAGATGGAGAGATTCAGAAGAAAACTAAATGTCTTCATTGACTTTCCTCTCGATGGATTAGATATGAATATTTATGCAGTAGATAACGCAGCTCCGTGTCTCTACAACTTGTATGCTGTATCCAACCATAGCGGAACAACTTTTAACGGACACTACACGGCTTACTGTAGGCACCCTTATGCAGGCACATGGCACGAGTACAATGACTCGAGAGTATCACCGCTATCACCAAAATCTATTGTGAGTGGAGAAGCATACGTCCTCTTCTAAGAGCAAGAGGGCACGAAATCACAGCTTTGAAAAGAGCACTTATTTAGATTATATATTTTATATTAACAAAATTACCGTTTTGTTGTGAATAGTGTTGTGAATAATGATTGAAATTTTAATAACTTGTTCTGTTCTAGCTGGAATTATCAATGTATGATTATTAATTACATTTTTCTCTTGGTTAACAAAAAAAGTGTATAACTCGTAGTTGATCATATTTGAATTATGGGATGGAATAATCCACCCCTATGGGTAGAAAAATAGGGGATGATTGATTTTTCACTTGTGAACATTGGCACACATATGTAGTTGACATTGACAGATTGCTATTTTGTCATTATTTTTGTTCTCCTACATCCGTCACAATAATTACATTCTATGAAAGGATGGAATTATATACAAAGTGCTAGAATAAACTAACCAGAACTATCAAAAATAATTTATATTATATAACAATAAATAATTAAAGTAGATAATCATATTATTTAACTGTTGATAGTTGAAGTAAGGTGGGTAAGTATTTTGGAAGTAATCAAAAATAAAATAGGTAGTAATTAGTAGATTTCAGCCACAAAAGATTGAAAAATAAAAACTTTTTAACAAGAAATTAAACCGACGAAAAACGGAAGTGAAAAGCAAAAAATAAAATAAACCTGTTCAGTCTTAATAACTAAGCTCCTAAACTAATGTAAGTAACTCATTCTGAATCGGCGCCAAACAAACAATCAATGAAGATCATTAAAAAAATTATCGAAATGTCACCCCGCATCTCGATGCCATCATTTTAAGCTTTACCTAACTCATTTGTAAAAATCAAATACTTTGACAGGTTCTTACTTACCAACTAATCACTGCCCAATCAAATTAATTGGTACCTATTTTTATGAACACTTCGCTGGACAAGCTTTTTGAAAAATAATTAAATCATTGTCAGCGATGACTTAAATTTACTTTAGACGTTTGAGTTCACGGCTTAAATAAAAGCTTGTCTTTAAAAAGTTTTTATTTTTTTAAATCCAAATTAAAGAACTAAAAATGTCAGACAAATAACTATTGTGGTTTATATTTCGATTAGATTTAATATTGTGTCTACGGTCGGAGATGATGAATATATATATATATATAGACAGACAGACAGACAGTTTTAGCGATCATAAAATCACCAATTTACATCGGATTGACAAGTCATAAAAATTAAATTAAAAATACCATTGAAAAGTAACATTGCAACAGTAATAATATGTAATATATAATGGACGACATAGGAGTGTGAGTTAGCGTGACATTACAAATAAATAGTAAATGTTTAAAATACATGAATTTTCACAGGATAAAAAAGAATTTGTCAGCTCGTCTCAGTTCATATTGCAGTTCATACTGCATACCAGCGTAGTCTGGTGATTTTTTATAACTTGAGTATCTCACCTTTTGCAATCTGAATTGATTTTTTTGTCTTGTTTGGTAGCCATGGATATCGCTATCAAGTTCAAAGTTATTTTCATTCTTGTAAATATATGTTAATAGTTCGGTGTAGTTACCTATATTGACTTGCCTGTTCACATCTGCTTGCCAGGTAGCCATGCACAGAAATAAGTAGGCAAGCCTACCTAGGCATATTCTGAGTGTTAAAAACTATCAGTTGAGATGAAACTCATTCGGTTATCAAAAGAGTGAAGGTGATGAAAGAAAATTGATTAAAATTAATTCAATTAAAAATAGCTATGAACACTTTTCGATAGGCAAGTTATCATAGGCATATTTGTTTATAAATTATATTTGATAAAAAATATGTCCCATCGAGTTATCAGATCGGTGAAGGTCGATCTCCCACCGGCTCTTAGACTATCTAGTCTGAACATAGAACGGATTATTCTTTTTTGTGCCAAAAAAACTCTGTTACTGGAAGCAGCTAGCCCATAGACTAAGATGTTGTCATTGATGAACAATAGAAAAATCAGAGGACCGAGCACACTTCCTTGAGGTATTCCCGAATTAACCAGGTAATCGACTGAAATTTCATTATTCACCTTTACAATGAGTTTTCGCCCTTGTAAGAATGACTGGATCCAATCAAGTATATTGCCTCGCAATCCTATTGCTGATAATTTTGACAATATAAAATCAAAATTGAGGCTGTCGAACGCACGCGAGAGGTAAAAAAACAGTCCAACAATAAATTCATTTTCATCCATCTTGTCATTAATAAGTTGTACAAAAGATGTTGTTGCCGTTTCGGTTGAGTAGTTTTCTCTGAACCCGTGCTGGTTTTGGTTCAGTATATTGTATTTTATAAGAAAACTATTCATTCTTTTGCAGATACCCTTCTCTATAACTTTTGAAAATATACTGAGTAAGACGATGGGTCTGTAGTTGAGCATTGAGAGCCGATCGTCTTTCTTATATATAGGTGAAACTACAGACAGTTTCAGTCTAGAAGGAAACTGACCTAATTCGAGTGAGATGTTAAGTATCTCAGCCAACAAGGGTGCGATAACAGCGGAGCACTTTTTCAGAAGGGATACCGTCACCTCATCTATGCCCGTTGATTTTTTATTTTTCATTGCAGCTATAATCTCTTCTATTTCGGTTGAGGAGAATTGTTGAAAAACAAATGAGTTCATTACCAGGCGCTTGGAAGTTGTACACATCTCAGATAAGTTGTTTCCAAAATGAGATTGTAACTGATCATTAACAATATCAACAAAAAATCTGCCAAAAATGTTTGCAACTTCAATGCCGTCAGATATTAATTGATCCTGATGTTTCAGTGAAATGTCGGTTTGTTGTTTTTTCCTGTTCAGTCTTGAATTTGCTATCATATATATATATATATATTTTATTAAAATCCATAAATTCAAGATGGCGGACGAGTTTTGCGATTATGGACCGTGGGGGTTTTTGGGGTCGGAAATTATGATTTTTTTGTTAAAATTTAAAAATTCAATACACAGATATATAAATAGACATATAGACCGGGACCGTACCGGAAACGTGACCGGAACGAAACAGACAGACAGATACTTTCTTTGTGTGGCATTGCAATGCATGCCGGATCCCGCTAGTTTTTTCATAAAAATTCCAAACGTTGACTCCAAGATGGGGACGTGTTTTGAGATTTATAGATTATTAAAAAAATACGAATATACAAGAGGGCTAACTAGTTTTTTATCATGAATGACTTGAATGTTCCTCTGCCCTAAGTAAAAATATGGTGATATATATGATTTAGTTCTGGGTGATAGGGTGGTAATCTCAATACTAAATGGCCGTGTGATGACATTTTTTCATCTAATATATATTTTTTAAAACGAGGTTTGTGCTTTTTTATAATTTCGTACAATTGTGCTTTTGTCAAAGTAGCCTGATGCTCTATATTCTTATCTTTCAGCCAGTCTAGCATATCGTCCTTCCTTGAAGAGTATGTTGGCAATTTTTCTAGCAAAGTATTGTGGTAAGAAGAGTTATCCACCACCAGCACCCTGTTCGCGGGAATATTTGGAATTAGTTGTGTTTCTACCCACCTCCTAAAATTTTCGTTGTTCATGCCAACGTGATAGTCTCCACTTTTTTTCCCAGATTTGAAAATTAAAAGGCCATCCTTTACAAACCCCATTTCTCCTCCTGCATGAACTATTAATAATCGTTTTCCTTTACTATATGGTTTTTTTAAATTTAAATTTTTTCTTATCTCAGAATGTGTATGAGAACTGTGCAAATACGTCTCATCAGAGTAAATAATGTTTTTTCTTTGTTCACGATACATTTTCAATTTTCTTAAAAATTCTACCCTTAGTAATCTAACTTCATGATTTTCCATCAATATCGTTCGATTATCAGGCGTTTTTTCCCAATCAAAACCTAACTCTTTGATTATGTTGTGCAATGTTGAACGACAGCCTTCAAACCCTATCTGAGCATTTTTGATTTTTTGGAGAATAGACTTTAAAGTAGGGCGTTGTTTTTCAATCAAACAAAAATCATTAATAATCGTTCCTACTCTTTTTTGCGGAGACGGCAAAGAAGGAATACTACCTGAATTCACAGCTGATTGTTCCGTTCTAATTTTTTTAAAACAATACTCATTGCTGCCTTGGCACGTTCTTTGTAATTTTGTAAAGGTATTTGTATCCCATTTTTGGCTTCATTTTTAATAAATTTGATAACATTTGCCATAATTTCTTTTTCCGCTACTGAATAGTACTTACCACTGGGCATTTTGGCAAGTTAACAAGAAAACTATTGGAAAGTTGAATAAATAACTGCACTACCTATTTATTGATCAAACAAACCTAACCTTTCAAACGCTGCAGGCCAAGACACTGGTGAAGATTCACCGTAGCATAAGCTGCCACAGCAAATCGTGTCCACTCGTGTTTTTCCCCTCTCTACCTACCAAACGGTCGTTTCAATATTGGACGAGCTCTACTGTCTATATCCTTGTGTTACATAGAAATGTTAGAAACAATTTATGGAGATTTGGATGCTCCATCAAGTTTTGATTGAAAAGTTTAAGGTTTACAGAAAAATTGAATTCCTATTTTTTTTATTCAGGCAAGATTACATAAAAATATTGAAAGCATTCATATATATTCGATCTCTTCTCCAATTTTTTATTGTAGAGTCTGAGGTTTATTGAAAAATAGAAAATCTGGTTGTGTTTTCCAGTGAATAAATGTCCCATTTTTTCTGACAAAGATACGTTAGCTTGTCTTTTTCAGAATCAATAATGCAATTATGAAATCTACCTTTCCGACTGGCCGCGCCATGGGGTTTTTGGGTTCGTGACAGCCGTTCGTCGATTGGATCAGTATGAAAAATACCAAATATTATATTATATTTTAATGGTTTTCAATGATCAGTACATGAGTCTAACTCGAGATTTAGGCTTCGTTCAAGGTGTTACATTCCTCCTGAGTAGCATCTTCGATAGCTTCAGAGAAGAGAGCACTAGCTTGTTTGGTCACGGGGTTCTTACAAGAAGCATCCTGGTGAGCTTTCTTACATCCCTTCATTTTGGGCAACAACCTAAAAACAGAATTACAGTTAAAAAAATATGGAAGAGATTACAGTATTATTATTAAAATATAGTTGAAAACTAACATTTTCGATTTTCATATTTGTGGTGTTCAATGATTGAAAAAATACTCACGAACAAATGAGGTTCTTTGATGGGAGCTTGTCCTTATGTTCCTTGAAGGAAGTGAGGATTTCAGTGCATTCGGCAAATTCGTCAATATCCTCTTCCATCAAACATGGGTTGAACAATTCTGGAATCAAACCAGGAAAACGTTTGGGAGAGTATTGAAAATTGTGTTTTTATTAAAAATTTCTCAGCTGAAATGGCGGTTCTAGGAGCGCGGAAAAACAAAAGTAATAAATTGCATTTATAATAAATCAATGGGGGTCAGATTAGGTGAGGTGTTGAGGAGGGTGTTGGTAGTTTGGTTCCCGTCAGGTAGTAAATTAGAAATTTATTTGAGATGCTTGACAATAATATGTTATTTAGTTCCCAATCCCAAAAAGATCATTCATAATTTGGTTTCCGGGGACTACCTGCGTAATCCCTTGTTCGTGTAAGTAAAATTTGACTATTTTTTCGCATTGAATACAATCCGGTGTTCAGTAAAACGTGCCAAGGTGGTTCTAAAAGATGTACAAGTAGTAAATGGTTAGTTTCCAATAGTGAAAGATTGCCCTGTACGTCTTTTTCATAAACTGATATCAAAACGAGGCGACAATATTACCTCACCACGACTGTTCTTAAAACCAAATCGAAACTGGAAAAATGAAACTGACAAATGGATGGACTAAATCTGCTTCTGAGGCAATTGGCTTGAATGTAAAGGACAAAATGATAACAAATCACTCGAATAGATCAACTGCTCTTAGCGAATTGGCAAGAAGTGGTTTAGAAGAACAACAATTGCTGAAAATTACTGGTCATAGCAATCAAAATTCTATAAAACCATACTTAAATCTCGATCAAGAACACCACAACAAGATCATAAATATTTTGCGTGGTAATAGATCTTCTATAGTAGAGAACAGCAACAAATCTAGTGTTAAGTTAAATTTTAATAATTGTACTTTCACTAACTGTTCTTTTGATAAATAAATGAATGTTTCATTGTGTTGAGTTATAAATTTTTTTGTCAAAAAATTTCCCGCCGAATATTCCTCGGACATTGACAAATGCCTCATAATTTCATGACAAATTTCTCAAGCTCGTTGCTTGTAAGATGTCCGGTTTTTGGACATCTTAGGAACGAGCTTTCGATTGTCATAAAATTATCTCGTCTATTATCAATGTCCTAGGGATATTACTACTGATAATTACCGATAATGATCACAGGTAGTATATAACTGTTTGTTATTGTATTATTTGGTTTATTGTACATTCACCTGAAGAAGCTACTGTGTTAGCGAAACATGTGAATTCAAATAATAATTCTGTGGAAATCTAATTGTGTGTGTTGTGATTTAAATAAAATATTATTCATCTAACTTGAGATGGAGAGGAAATTATACCTCAATTTTCCATGCCCTAAAAGAAGGAAAAATTAAGCAGAACGTTCCTTCGTAATAATGGTAGTTTGGTGAAGAAATATTTGTGAATAAGGAGGTTCACTTAACAATTTATTTTGTTATGATAGCTGAATGAAAAATAAACTTGAGAACATGCTTCGTTTGAAAAAGGCAAAGGACAATGGCATCCGTTATAACATTGCCATACGATCTAGTTTGTTCACGTCTCCAAGCATACACAAAGTTCTCCTGTTTTTTATATTGGCCAAAAATCATCAACCCTAATATACGAATTAGCGCGTCTCATCAGGTATACTTACACCGAATTAAATAATAATCTTTCTCTAAAATGTATTTTATTGGTCTGGCTGCACTAGCCTCTTCCTTTCCTCACGAGATTTTTCACGTTAAACATCGACTAATTATATTTCAAGTTTCCAATTGCTCTTTTGGGGTCAGTTGAACGATTCAACTGACTCAATTTCCTTGTCACAAATGTTTCCAAGTTATGCTTTCGAAATCAAATTACTTGAAACATTTGCAGAAATTCCATCTCTGGTATCTGATGTGACGGTAGGAAAATCATCATAACCCTATTTAGCATAACTTCAGAAAGCAATCGTCATTGAGTTACGAAGGTTGTATGTAAAATATTCTAGAGGTTCATAACCATACCCCAATCGAAATTGTATTGTTACGAGTAAAAGTGGATTTTTGTGACGGGAGCAATGCTGTGATGCCCGTTGACCAAACGAGTTATTTTAACGTAAAAATGTGTAATGCCCTTGACTGAAGGAACGCGACACAAAAAGGATGAACGTCTGTTTCCCTCCGTCCGCTATTAAATCAGACGGTAGGAATGCGAGGTGAGTTCCGACAAAGAAGTAAACTCTGGTAAATTAACACCCATCAAAATGCCTCATAAATATGTTACGTTGTCAGCGACGACCTAAAAGTAAAACCGACCGAAAATAATTACGACAGGACAGTTATTTCTATTGCTATTGATCTCCATCGCAATAGATAATTAACGACTCTCTAACAGCCGGGATGAAATATTAACGCGCAAGGAATGCGATAGAAATATACCGCGGAGGCAATTAATGTCGGAAGTTATAATCCATTACGGTGGAAACAACGCCGCCCATATTCAATTTCGAAAGGGGTCATAGTGGGGAGATTCTATATAAGAACAAAGTCAGAGGTGAAAAGAGTTCAGAAGTATGTTCAGTTAGAACCTTCACAGTATGAAGAGCATCAGAGTAGAATCGAATTCCATCTAGTAAAGATGCATAGCCATCTTCTGAAAAAAGGAACCATTCATCTATTTTATTTCATAGTAGAGTCAACTCTTGATTCGACAAAAGGTAATGATGTTAGCAAATAGCCAAAGTAACTGAATAACAGTTATTCTACTAGGCATACTATATTTGTTTTACATTCGAGTATATCTTATATTCAAATTCATTCTGTTTCTTCTTCAATTACACCAGGTGTATCAGTGTTGTTGTTATTATTCTTAAGAAAATACATATTTATTATTAAAATTCCTAAGTGTATTATTGTTTCTGAACTGTCTGAGATTGGTAACTGTACGGTCAAATTAAGGCCCACGCTTCATTATATTCTGAGGGTGATAACTTTCCCAAGCTGCTCTGGGAGGTTGTCCACTTATTGGTCAATAGACTAATAACGCCCAGTATAGTTAAGGCCTAGCTTTAACAACTAACGAGCAGTCATAACAATGCCATATTTTCACCAAACGTAAACTTGCTATACAAACATGGAATCATAAAAAGTAATTATTTCAAAATGGTGTTACTCACCCAAAATCTGTTCAACGGTGGAATTACAAGCTTGATCTATGACGGCCAATATAACTTTTGAAGCCATACGGGGAAGGTCTCTGGATTCCGCGGGTAAACAGCTGGCAACTGCATCGAGACCTGGTTTAGAGCATTTGTTCCAGTTATGTCTGATGAGAGAACAGAAAGTTTCTGATCCAAGCTCGATACTTGTGATACATTCGGCTATTTCATCAACAGCTTTCTGTGAAAATAAATGGAGTTGGTCAATATATTCAAGAGTGCAAATTCTTTATATTATAATATAATAATAATAATAATATTTATTTTCATTAAAGTTACAGGCATGGACATGAATGAGGAAAAAAAAATGAAAATAAATCGGAGATATCCCACGAAGAAAACTTGTTGTGGCATTCCTAACCTATATATTAATATCTTGCCAATAAATCGAAGCAAATTAATGAATACATGCTGAATGAATGAAATGAGAAAAATTAAAAATATTAAAAAAAAACCAAACATGTAAAATGAGTAAATGTAAAGATGTTAAATGTTAGATGTGAAAATATAAAAATATGAATTAGAAAATGTACAAATGCAAAAATGTAGAAAAGTAAAAATATAAAAATGTAAAATTGTAAAATTGTAAAAATGTAAAAATTTAAAAATGTAAGAATGTAATAATGAAAAATTTTAAAATTGTGTAAATGTAAAAATGTATAGATACAAAATGCCACTACTATAAATACATATAAAGTAATCCAATAATAAATGAAAATCGATAAATATACAATAAAATACAATAACAAAGTAAAATACAGAAAATACAATAAACTATGTGAAAGAGAAATCATGAAAAATTATTAACAAAAATTTTGATTAGTACCAACATATTTGATGAACTAACTCTCTAGATATTCATTTTCAAATGAATTCTTCATCCCTATGTCATTTCCAGAAAACTGAATCCGCTCCCAAAATAATAGTTCAAGCTTTTCAAGCCCTCCTCTCTCGATACCCATAACACTCCAATTTCTACACCGACGCATCCAAATCAGAAGACAAGGTAGGGGCAGCTTTCGTCTTTCAGGAAGAAATAAAAAGATACCCCCTACCACCAATCACCAGTGTGTACACTGGGGAAATATTTGCCATGCTTCAAGCCGTCAATTACATCACAAGCCATGGAATACAAAAGGCAACTCTCATTACCGACTCACTCAGCGCCATCGAAACCCTAGAACAAGTATATTGCAGCAATCCTAACGCCATGGACATAAAAGAAAAAATATATCACCACACGAACAACCCCAACAACGAAATAAAATTAGTATGGGTACCCTCGCACATCGGGATCCTCGGAAACGAAAAGGCAGATACGGCGGCCAGTGAAGCTGCAAGCGAAAGGACGGAACTTACAAACCAACAAATCCAGAGAAGGGACGCAAAGAGCTACATTGAATACCTGATATTGGAACAATGGCAAAATGAAAGGCAACAAAAAGATACCAAACTCAACGAACTAAAAAAAACAGTAAAACCATGGACCACATCTCTCCAGAAAAGAAGACACCAAGTCATCCTGTCACGACTACGAATGGGCCACACAAGATACACTCATTAGTTTACTCGACAAGTTGAAAATGGTCTAAAATAGAGATACTGCTCTTAAAATTATGTGTGAAAGCTCATTGGATCCGGAATAACGCCTAGAAAAATGTGCCAAAAGCGTGTATTAGCACATAAAAAATTGCAAAAGTTATAAACAATTGAAGATGAAAAAAAAATGGCATTTCGTTTTTTGCCAATATTTCATAAACTATTAATATTTAAGAAACTTCAAAAAAAAAAATTCTGAAAGAAGAGGAAATTTCCAATAAAAAACTTCCGGAACTCTATCTCCATTATTTATAATTTTAATTTAACGCTGAAAATGGGTCTCCGAACGAGGTTACGCGCGCGGCGTCAAAAGCGAGTACGACACATTAATTAATTTATTTAAGGTATTAAATATATTTTATTAAATTTGAAAAAATTATGGTGTATTTGGAACACTATAAATAATTTACTCCCGTTAGAAATTTTACTTAAAGTTAATTTTTCAACAAGTTAAACGATTGTTAACTAACAAAATTTTCTCGAACTTCTGTCTTAATTGTAAATGAAAAAAAATGTTTAAATGATTGTCGTAAAAAATTTTCGCTTCGTAGAGCCTTTCTCATATACATACTTAACAAGATCACGCCATAAAAATTGAAAAAATATTCATACTTTGTTCATAATAATTTTTGAACTTGAACAAAAAAAAAAACCAAAATGTTAAAAAATTAGATTTTTTCTTAATTAATATCTATAATTTTTAAAAAAATTGATTTTTTAAATTTAAAAAAAAATTCCATACTTCATTATATTAAAATTTTATATTAAAAAAAATTTTTCCTCAATAACAATTTTTAATTGTTTATAATAGTTTTTTTTATATTTCTATTGTTTAAATAATTAGTTAAGAAATTATTTTTTTCCTTAAAATCATAATTGACAGTCCTCTATAAAGTAACAGAAAAAATATTTTTTTTTAAAAATTCCATTTTTATTAACTTACCAATCTATTATAAACACATTTTTTACTTTGTTAGATTTTTTTCCGAAACCTATTAAATTTACAAAAACAACCATATATAACAAGGTATAGAAAAAATATTTTTCCAATTTTTTATTGTACTTCGGGAATTAGAATTGGGAAAAATTGGGAAAAATGTTTTTCTATACTTTGTAATATATAATTGTTTTTGTGAATTTTAGAAGTTTCAGAAAAAAAATCTAACAAAGTTAAAAATTTGTTTATAACAAATTGGTAAATTAATAAACAATGGAATTGTTGATAAAAAAAAAATTCATTGTTACTTTATAGAGGACTGTTAATTATGATTTTCAGAAAAGAAATAATTTCTTAACTAATTATTTAAACAATATAAAAATAAAAAATTAAGGAATTATTTTTTTCAAAAATCATAATATTTGTAATTTAATTAGGTTGTGAAAAAAAACTTTTCAAAATATTAAAACAATCAATTTGTTTATAAAAAATTTATCAACAAATGGCGGGATTTTTTTTTTTTGCAAATTAATTTTTTTAAAAAAAATTAAAAAAAAATTTTTTTTTAAAATTATTGGATTTTTCAGTTTTTTTCAAAAAAAATTATTATAAACAAAGTATGAATATTTTTTTAACTTTCATGACGTGATCTTGTTATGTATGTATATGAGAAAAGCTCTACGAAGCGAAACATTTTTACGACAATTATTTAAACAATGTTTTTCATTTACAATTAAGATAGAAGTTCGAGAAAATTTTGTTAGTTAACAATCGTTTAACTTGTTGAAAAATCAACTTTAAGTAAAATTTCCAACGTGAATAAATTATTTATAGTGTTCCAAATACACCATAATTTTTTCAAATTAAAAAAAAAATATATTTAATACATTAAATAAATTAATTAATGTGTCGTACTCGCTTTTGATTCCTCTTCTTTCAGAATCTAATTTTGAAATTTCTTAAATATTGATAGTTTATGAAATATTGGCAAAAAACAAAATGCCATTTTTTTTTCATCTTCAATTTTTCAGGCGTTATTCCGGATCCAATGAGCTATCACACATAATTTTAAGAGCAGTATCTCTATGTTAGACCATTTTCAACTTGTCGAGTAGACTACATGACCACATCTTCAAAAGGGAACCAGCGAAAACTTGCGACTTATGTCTAGTGCCGGTTAGTGTCAAACACATTCTAGTGGAGTGTCCTAGGTACGACGAAACAAGACGGAAATACAGCCTGGAACCAGAAATGAAATACCTCCTAAGAGACCGCTGTGATATCTCCAACCTTCTGAACTTCTTAAACGACCTGCACAATCTAATTCCAGACTAATAATGTGAACAAAATGTAAATACGAGTTATTATGAAAATATTACTGTATAGTTATTCTAATCACAATTGGAACGGCAATAAAAATAAGAGCACTACGAGGAGTGTTCATATGCACTGCCCGGCAAATGGCAAATTTATATACTACCAGTGTTTTTACTTTCAAAGCGTTCCTGGTACAATCAATGCTCATATGCCGATGACACCACAATTTTAAATATCAGCCAAGATATAATATAAGCGAGCTAAAATATATAAATATTGAAAAAAAAAGCGAAAGTTTCGAACTGGTTTTCTGCGAACAAGAAAAACGATTTTTTTCTGAATCTAAACCCATATTAACACAAGATTGAATTGGAAAAATCATATTGATCATATCGACACTGCTGTAACATACATTGTAGGGCAACTACATCTCGGTGCAGAACTTTGAGGTTAACTTTTAAGCTCATGCCTCATCAGCCATATAATTGCGTCGAAAATTGAAGAAGGCTTAAAGTTATAAAAATCATGGAGCCATTTGACATACACAAAAGGAAACAGTTGAGTATAATAAAGACAAAGTGTTTGAAAATCGAAGACAAAGGGTATACAGGCCTCCTCATTAGTGATAAAGGCGAATTTAAGGATAGTGTCCAGTCTGCACCTTTTACTTTTACTTCTCTGTTTTTTTATTATTCATCAAGGTTTTTCAAATACTTACTTCCAATTTGTCTTCGACATCGGGGCATTTCTCCTTTGCCAAATGACCTAGCCTTAAGAGATCATTAATAATGGTAATGTTGAATTTGTCCCTGACAAGTTCTGCTAACTCCTTGATATCTTCTTCCTCTAGGGATTTCAATTCGTCGGAGTCAGCATTTGCTGTAACAAATTGATAAATATTAAAATTCCGAATATACAGATGTTTCCTGATAAAAAGATTATAAATACAAAATTGTGCATGAACGGATCTTCTGTAAATGGAATCGAAAAAATCTAGTAGGTGGCTGTCACGTCACGACTCAGAAAACCCCCACATACCAATTTTGAATAGAATCGGACCATAAACACAGAGATCTTGAAGCCGCCATTTTGATTTTATGAATTTTGAAGAAAAATCTTGGAGCGCCATTTTTTTTCTATAACAAAAATTTCATGAGCCGTCATTCCATTTCATATATTTTGACAAAAAATTCATAATTTCCTACTCCGAAAACCCCCACATACAAATTTTGAATAGAATCGGACCATAATTACAAAACTCCTTCGCCACTTTGAAGTCGCCATCTTGAATTCATAAATTTTGACAAAAAATTCATAATCTCCGACCCCGAAAACCCCCACATACCAATTCTGAATCGAAGCTGACCATAATCACAAAACTTGTCCGCCATCTTGAATTTTTGAATTTTGACAAAAAATTCACAATCTCCGTCCCCGAAAACCCCCTCATACCAATTTTGAATCGAATCGGACCATAAACACAAATCTCGTTCGCCATGTTGGAGCCGCCATTTTGTTTTTTTCACTATGCATTGTCATCGGAATTATGAACACCTGCCAAATTTCAGCTCAATCGGATGTCGGCAAGTGCTCCAAAAATGGATTATAAATTTTGAACCGGAAAGACATACGAACGAAGCAAGTTAAATAAAAGCTTGTAAAAATGCAATGCATCGATAACCTAACTCGAATCTACCACATAGTTTTATAATTTGCCAGTCAAAAGAAATCCAAGTATATCCCGAAAACAAATTGCACACATCCCCCCCCACAACAACAAAGTCCAAAACCCAAATAACAGAAACTGGCACATCACACTAGTCAAATCAGTAACTTTCGGCTGCTTCACATGCGCTGTCTCCATAGAAATCATATTATATATATATATATATATATATATATATATATATATATATATATATATATATATATATATATATATATATATATTGTAGTTTTGAGTTTCTTGAACCAGGAATATACAATGGAGTTTGAGTTTCTTTGGGTTTCGGTTCTTATTGTGAATGACAAGTCTTCTTTTAGGAGATAATCATTTATTTCGTCGACGTTTCGACCGTGTCCACGGTCTTCTTCAGGAACTAACAATAATTAGCTGGACCAATATTTCGAAAAAAGGAAAGTGTAAAGGCAGCAGATGATTTAATTTCCATAATTATCAAACGTGAGCAATCTGATGATTTTAATAAAAAGAACAACAACAAAGTCTCCCGGTTATTTATACACAATGAAGAGGAGGAAAAAACTTGTATAATTATGGAAAATAAATCATCTGCTGCCTTTACACTTTCCTTTTTTCGAAATATTGGTCCAGCTAATTATTGTTAGTTCCTGAAGAAGACCGTGGACACGGTCGAAACGTCGACGAAATAAATGTTTATCTCCTAAAAGAAGACTTGTCATTCACAATAAGAACCGAAACCCCAATAAACTCAAACTCCATTATATATATATATATATATATATATATATATATATATATATATATATATATTATTTTATAGAAATCATAGTATATATTATGATATTTATGGCTGTCTCCCATACGAGAACGGCAGGAAATCAAAATGAAGTATTTCAACATTTCAAACAATAAAAATGAAAAACAAACAACGATTCACGTAATGCATGTGAACTACAACACCCCACTTCCCCATTCTTTTTTATTTGCCTAGGTACGTACCAAATAGGTATATTGTTCACATTTACAAAAAAAAAACAAAAATAGCCTCTATTATTTACAGAATAAATTGAAAAAGTCCTCGGCCGAGGACGAAACGTCTTCCTATTGAAGTTTTCTATTTTACCAAGAATCCAAAGCCCAATAAACCCCCAATAATTTAAAATTAAATGCATTTCATCATACAGAATTTGATTGAGATAATATCACACGTGTTACCCTTAGAAACAGGAGGCGGCTAGAGTTTTAATAGTTTGATGAAATGACTCAAAAACATGTTTTGTAGAAGAAATAATAATTTTCATTTTTTGTATTTTTTTAAGTGTATGGAAATGAAGTGAACAATAAATTTTATAATGAAATGCTGGCACTTTCAGAGTCCTTTTCATTTCGAGAATTCTACTGATAATTTCAGCAATTGACGTCGATACTCAGAGCTTTATAGAAAATTATGTACTTACCAAAGGCAAAAAGGAAAACAGCCAAAATCACAAACCTCTTCATCTTGGATACGTTCAGATACTTTCGACAACTGTAGGGCAAGAAATCTAGTCCGTACCGACCCCTTTATATAGTTTTTGTTAATATCAAATTGATTACGAAAGTTATAAAGGTCATTGATTAATGGGTATCAGTACCAATGAACCAGTACTTTTATCAAATAAAATTTTCAACAAAGATTTCTGTAAGCTCGAATTCTCTCAATAGATGAAAATTGCCGAGGTTATTGGAAAATTGTATTTTTGAGTTCTCATTAGGAGCGTATTATTGTCAAAAAATGAACTTCATTGATATATATTTTTTTGTTTATTTTTGGATTTTGGTATTTTTTTCCGAAGATGCTGTTTTATTCCCAGTCCCAGTCCCGGGAACATCCAGTTTAGATCTGAACATCCTGGACGTTTGCAGTTCTGAGTTCTATTACTAGTTGCTGATTATGTTCGTATATACAGTGCTTCTCAAAAGTCCCCTCCCCCCCCTCTTATTTTTGGAACGATTATACATAAACAAGTGAAATTTGGAAACTGAATATTAAAGGTTGTAAACTTCCCTACTAGTGATGATAGATGACGAAATCGTCAAAGATGACGTCACAAGGCCATTGTGACCAATAATTTTAAATGGAACCCTACGGCAAGCGACACCTCTTTTAAAAGGTATCGAAAAAACCTATTCAATGATACTAATTTTGTTTGTATTCATGGCAGTTTTAATGGCTCATTAGTAAACATTAAAATTTAAATTCCATTCAGTATGATATTAATTATAGAATTGAGAATCAGTATACACTTAAAGAAATTGCTTGAAGTGACCTCCATTTACTTCCTGACAGTGAAATATCCTATTTTTAAACTCTTCTCGTACTTTTGCAAATGTGTCTGCGGAAACAGCCTCACATTCTGCAACAATACGTTGTTTTAAAACGTCAATATTGTCAGGTTCAGTGGCGTAAACCTTCGATTCGAGGTACCCCCCACAGAAAAAATCCAAAGGTGTGAGGTCCGGTGATCGAGCTGGCCATTCCGTTGAACCTCGTCGTCCAATCCATCTACCACGATACTCCTCATACAAATACCGTCTTACTGCACCGTAATAGTGTGGAGGAGCACCATACTGTTGGAATGTTATTTCCAAATTGCCGAATTCATCTGGATTATCTATCTTCCAAAATTTCAAGGATTAACGGTTCTATTGCGTTTTGCAACAGCTCCAGATAAACCTCACCAGTTAAATTAGTATCTAAAAAAAGAGGCCCAACGATGTGGTTTCCCAGGACACCTGCCCAAACATTCACCTTCTGGGGAAATTGGGTATGTGTTTCACGAAACAGATGAGGATTTGCATCACTCCAATACCTCACATTCTGTGTATTTACATTTCCATTTAGATAGAAAGTACTTTCGTCACTAAAACAAATTGTTTTGACATAATCTGGCTGTTGGTTAATTTTAGTTTCCATATTTTCACAAAATTCTAGTCTTCGGTCTGGGTCGTCGTCTGAGAGTTGATGACCATTTTTAATTTGTATGGATGAAATTTGTTTTTTTTTCAACACCCTGTGTACTGACTTCACAGGTAGAGATGCAACGTGAGTTGTTGAAGAAGTAGCATTAACTATTACTCCTGCCAGTATATCAATTTTTTTCTCATCAGAAATTTGTGGTCTGCCAGATCGTTTCGCATCATTAATACCACCCGTTGTTTCAAACTTACGAAGAAGCTCCCTTAAATAAGTCCTCGAAACGGGGCGATCGGGAAACCTCTCATTAAAAATGCGTTCTGCTGCATGAATATTTTGTCCAGTTTCACCAAGAATTAGGATCGCTGCTACTTTATCACCTAAAGCACGTACCATTTCGCTTCTTGAAGCACTTAAACGTTCGGCTCACAACAGTTTAACAAATTATTAAAATGTACAACAATATTGAAAGTACCAAAAGCTGCTGAAACAGTTAAACGTTCGATCAACAATACAAAAATTATTAAATGTACAAAAACTTGGACAATTACAAAAACGTCGAATTAGGGAGACTAACAAAAACGTCAGCTTATTTGACAACTATCCAGAGGCGGAGCTTGAATTTGGAATTTTAGTATTAACTGATTTAATTCTTCACAGCTTTGCGTTTTTTAAAAGCGATTTGCCTAAACTGCCATAAACATAAACAAAATTAGTATCATTGAATAGGTTTTTTCCATACCTTTTAAAAGAGGTGTCGCTTGCCTTAGGGTTCCATTTGAAATTATTGGTCACAATGGCCTTGTGACGTCATCTTTGACGATTTCGTCATCTATCATCACTAATAGGAAGTTTACAACCTTTAACATTCAGTTTCCAAATTTCACTTATTTATGTATAATCGTTCCAAAAATAAGAGGGGGGGAGAGGACTTTTGAGAAGCACTGAATAATTTTTTCCTGTGTAATACATGGCGATAATTCTTTAAAATAATTGAAAGCATTTTTTGTGATCATCATTTGTATAATATCATTTGTGTGTGATCGGATCAACATTCTTCTGAATTGAAATATAATCTATTTAATGACTAGGGAAACAGAGAGAGAGAGAGAGAGAGAGCTGTACATTTTCTTGAATTCCTCATCCAGGCCGTATTAGGGGGAATTATTATCCATCCGATGGTATGTGTTCCTATATTGAATTATCATCCGATCATCATGTTAGTTCAACTTTCTTGTTTTTATTCTAACTTTTCTGAACATTTTGTTATTTTGATTCTAATAATATTCCAACTCTGCAATGCAAACGTGCAAGCAAACATTAAAACCATACTGCGATTGTAAGAAGACAGGTAAAAAAACATCACGATGAGGAAATAAGTGTAATTGCGTCTTCAAAAACTGACAGTTAAACTGAAATAAGCAGTTCGGTCAAAATGTTCGAAATTTCTTGTTGAGAGTGTTCACAATGTTTTACTGGAGGCTGCAGGCCAATCACAGAAACGGAAAAAGTTTTTTTATAGGTATGACTAACTGAATGAAAATAGCTTACAAAGTGGTCTGTTGCGAAATGATTGTAATACGGCAGGAGTAGATACTAAAAGGGTAACGGGGCGATTATTGACAAATTCTGGGAAACAATGGTATTCAAATTAGGTACAATATATTTGAGAATTGTATTTAGATAAAAAATTCTATTTTTTAGCTCACCTATAAGTGCTTTACCTCAGTCAAATTATCCTATCACTGAAATTGTGGTATTCAGAATGCCGAATTGGCCTTCGAAAATTGCATTATGTTAGGTGCTATTGATGAAGGACATAAACAATAAAATCATACAAGAAATGCTATTAGATTCTTCTGTGTTTGGCTTCATTTAAACCGGAATTCCTTTTTGTGCTCTCTTTTTCGTACTGAAAAATTGCCTCGGTTTCATTTGTGTTATTGCTCATTACAGCTATTGCTTTCAAACTGGTAGTCGTAATAACTCTTATACAGTGTGTCTCACTTCTCTTGGAAACACCACCGTATCTTCCGTAATTATTGGAGTAAAATTCTGTAATTTTCACGATCGGAGTCTAAATTATCTCATTGGATTGACCTGAGTGACATACACTGCGCGCCAGAAGCGATGGATATACCGATTTTTGTGAAAAATAATATTGGGGGGGCAAGATAGGCTCAAAATTCTTACGGATTCGTGATCAGGACTTCAACTTTAGTACCAATCCATATTTTCGCTGGAAAGTTTTCAGTTCTGAAAAATCCGAATTCGTCTCACTTCCCATGGAAACGCCGCTGTAACTTCCGTAATTATTGGGGTAGAATTCTGTATTTTTCGCGATCGTCAAATATACCGAGGATGAGTCTAAATATATTCTGAGGTTAATTTGAGTGACATACACTGCGCGCCAGTGCCGATGGTTTTATTGCTTTTTGCTAAAAATAGTATAAGGGGGCAAGATAGGCTCAAAACTCTTACAGATTCGTAAACAAGAGATCAATTTTGGTACCAATCCATATTTTCGATGAAACATTTTCAGTTCTGAAAAATCCGAATTTATCTAACTTTCCTTGTGAACGCCCTTGTAATTATTTGAGTAGAATTCTGTAATTTTCACGATCGTTAGATATACGGAGATTAGGTCTAAATCTCTTTTGGGGTTAACCTGAATGACATACACTGCGCGCCAGGGGCGATGGATATAACGATTTTTGCAGAGTTTATAACTGTAGAACGTGATATCGAGTCTTAATTATTACTGAAAATGCAGTATTATTGAGAAATATTTCTACATTGAGTTTCTCCAACCGTTGTTTCTTTAATGAATAATAATGAACAGAAAAAGAATTATTTTTTGAAATATGCTTCAATAACATAGTCTAACTTGTTTTTTCATTTTGAACCCTTTTCTCGGTTTCGTGATGTTTTTGGAAATAAAGTTCAATTCTTCTTTCAGAAAATCCATATTTTTGAACTTCCTTTTGGAATATTCCAAGAAAACTCGTAATCATACCCCACAATGTTTATTACCCTCTTAAATAGGGATGGTACATTTTTCGGACCTATAAAGGTCCATCATCAGCCAAAAACGAAAACAAAAATTCTGAAAAAGGGGTTACATCAATGTATGGATTCAATATAAAAAAAATAATTTACTCACATGAGATTTAAACATGGAAAAATTGTAACACATTAAAACATTTTCAAATAAAGTTGAAGGACAATCATGTTTGGTGTGAGGGTCACAATAGAAATAAAAACAAGTATCAGAATAAAAACCAAACACAAAGACATCGTGACGTTCACTGAATACATGATCCGATCCATCAGCAAGCAACTGAATAAATGACAAAAAGAATTTTGAAAATAATGACAAGGTGATTTGTTTTGGATAAATATACATAACCTGACATCTAAACGTGAAATTTAAAAGAGAGGATACAAAACAAAGTAGATAATTTTAAAAACATTTTTAAATTGAACGTGACATCTAGCTGAGAGGGATACAATTATTGGGAAGGAACCAAAAGTGATATTCGAATTCAACAGGTGGAAATTACGAAGTAGATAAAACACATTTGGAAATTATAAAATACAGCATTTGTTTATTTATTGAAAACAAGGGAGTTGAAGAAACTAATACAATCAAAGTTGATCTGTTCATTCAACGAAGTAACATTACTATTATTCATGGAGGAGTTGATTTCAAAAATGTCTAATAGATTGAGTTTATTGCCTTTTTCACAAACGTGTAATATTTTTAGATCCTCGTCGATTTGAAAATTGTGCTCCGAATCGATTACATGATTAGCAAATGAGCTTTTTGTGTTGGCTTCGAGAATGTTGGAACCAGGATGTTTTTCGATAATTTTGACTTTATCCATGACTCTGGTGATAATCTTTCTTCCACTCTGTCCAATGTATTGAGCATTGCCAGAAGGGAAATAACAGGAAATAGAGTAAACTCCAGGCTTGTTATGTAAAGGAATGCGATCTTTGGTGTTACAAAAGGTTTGTGATAGGGTATGGCAAGTGTAAAATGAGATGATTGTATTTTTTTTTTATTGTATCTGTTCAGAACGTTCTTAACATCATATTCCATTCCACTCCACTTTGAGATAAGATGAACTTTTTTCTCAAATTCCTTTTGGAAGCTCAGCAAATTCGACTCCAGATATTATTAAGACTCATATCATGAATATCTACTTATCGTGGAAATTTCAGAGATCTACTTATCGTGGAAATTTCAGAGATCTACTCCACCAATTACGATAGATACAGAGGTATTTCCATGAGAAGTGTAGGAAAATTCGAATTTTTCTGAACAGAAATATTTTTCAGCAAAGATGCTTATAGGTTATGAATTCGATGTCCTAATCACGAATCAATAAAATTCCGCTCATCTCGCCTCCTAATATTATTTTTCGTAAAAATCAGCATTCTAATCGCCCCTGGCGCGCATTATATACCACTCAGGTCAACCCCAGAAAATATTCAGCATCACCTCCGGCAAGTGAGACAAATTCGGATTTTTCAGGACTGAAAATTTTGCAGCGAAAATTAAGTTGGTATCCTGATCATGAACTCGTAAGAATTTTGAGCCTGTCTTGTCCCCTTATATTATTTTTCGCAAAAATAAATATATCCATCGCTCCTGGCGCGCAGTGTATGTCACTTAGATTGACCCCAGAAGAGATTTAGACTTATATCCAGCACAGAACATCTTTTCACACAGAAGCTCAACTTTGATCTTTTGGGGTCAAATTTTCGTGACCTTAATTTAAAATTTGGCTTGTATAATGTCATTTCTGGGCGGTAAATTCAAACTGTCGGTTGAAATACATTTCGAATGATAAATCAAGTCCCGAAAAATCAGTTGGAAATTAATGATACAAGATACAAAGCACTTTGTTCACAAATTCAAATACCAAACAGCCATCAATGACAACAATCCGACGCCTAGAAATTTGAGGTTGATTAGATCAAGCCAAAAATTTTATTTTGGCGGTACGCTTGAATCACGCTCCTGTGTAGGTAAGGTGTTCTGTGTCTCCGGTATATCTAACGATCGTGGAAATTACAGAATTCTATTCCAATTGTTATGGAAGATACGGGGGCCTTTCCATGGTAAGTGAGACAAATTCGGATTTTTCGGAACTGAAAGTTTTTCAGCAAAAATATGGATTGGTACTAGAAATGTCCTGATCACGAATCTGTAAAAAAATTTAGCCTATCTTGCCCCCTTATATTATTCTTCGCAAAAATCAATATATCCATGCCCCTGGCGTGCAGTGTATGTCACTATCGCACTGCTATCTATTATTTCAAAGGTCATGGAAAAAGCCATCAACATCGAGCTCATGAAATATCTGGAAGACTCAGGAATTGTCAATGATAGGCAATATGGCTTCCGCCATCAGAGATCAACTGGTGACCTGCTCGCTTACGTCTCACATATATGGCAGCTATCTATTGAAAAGTATGGAGAAACTTTAGCTGTGGCATTAGATATCTCCAAGGCGTTCGATCGAGTTTGGCACCAGGGACTCCTCGCCAAGCTTCCGTCTTATGGCTTGCCCCCTCAGCTGTGTTCTCTGCTTGCTAGTTTTCTCTCAAACAGGTCTCTCCATGTAGTGGTCGATGGAGTTTCATCTGACACTCTACTCATAAATGCTGGTGTTCCGCAAGGATCTATTCTCGCACCAACACTATTTCTACTTCACATCAACGACCTGTTGAAAGCAACTTCATGTCCAGTACACAGCTTGCCGATGATAGTACCCTCCATACCGCTTTCTCTTCCAGGGCCCCTATATCAGCCCGTGAAACCAGAAATGAACGAGGAAGAAATGTTAATAATATAAATATGGACTTGGCAACAATTCTCGAGTGTGGATCTAATAACTTGGTAGAATTCAATGCAAACAAAACACAAGCATGTCTTTTCTCTAGAAAAGTCGATCTCACTGTGCCTAACATAACCTTGTCAGGAGTAACCATACCACTGAAGTCATCCATATCGATGCTTGGTATTACTATCAGCAATAACCTTTCCTGGGAAAATCACGTGAGGTCCATTGCCAAAAGTGCATCCCAAAAACTTGGTTTTTTGTTTCGTGCCAAGAGCTATTTCACCCCCACCCAGCTGCTTATGATCTATAAGGCACAGATCCGACCTGTCCTGGAATACTGTTCCCATATTTGGAGCGCGGCACCTAAACATATCCTGAGGTCCAAAAAAGCGCAATTCGTCTCGTCGGTGATGCCTCGCTTACAAACTCGCTCACTTGTCTGGAACACCGTAGAAAAGTTGGCGATTTGTCTCTATTTTATAGATATTTTCATGGGCGATGCTCTTCTGAAATATCAACAATCGTTCCTGCTTTGGCAGTCTCTTCGAGACTAACCCGTCGAGTTCAGTCATCACACCCCTTCGTGGTCACTTTGGAGACCTGCAGAACATCACTTTCCAAAGACTCGTTCATCCAACGAACAGCGAGGCTTTGGAACTCATTGCCTAGGGAGGTGTTCCCCGAGGCATACAACCTCCAGAAATTTAAGAAGAACACCAACTCCTACCTTCTTTCCCTTGGTTCCCACGATGTTCTCTGAACATTACAGGATATCCCTTTTCGTGGGAACCAGAACATAAAAAAAAAACTCAGATGGACCCCAGAAGAGATTTGGACCATATCCTCAGTATATAACGATCGTGAAAATTACAGAATTCTACCCCAATAATTACGGAAGATACAGGGGCGTTTCTAGGGGAAGTCGGAACTGAAAGTCTGATGGTTGATGACCTGATCACGAATCCGTAAGAATTCTGAGCATATCTTGCCCCCTTATATTATTTTTCGCAAAAATTGGTATGTCCATCGCCCCTGGCGCGCAGTGTATGTCACTCAGATTGACCCCAGAGTAGATTTAGACTTATCTTCAGTACATCTAACGATCGTGAAAATTACAGAATTCAGAATGTTTCCATGAGAAATGAGGCAAGCTGTATGTTCGCTTGTACTCACTACACTCACGATTTGAGTAACGTTCACGTTCATTGTTAATTGAATCCTTGAGCTTGGAAAATACCAAAGTCACCTAAGAATGTGAGATTCTGCAACCAATTGAAGAACTGAGTGAAGAAATGTAAAATGATATTTCAGCAAAACACAGACAAAATATTTGTCATATATTCTTTAGGTCAAAGCAAACACTCTTATACTTTAATGTTGAATGTGTTATCTGAATTGTCATATATTTTTGTATAGGTATGATGAATATCTTCCTGGTTTAGTCCGGAATGATTATCCTGTAATTTTTTCATTTTATCCACTCATTGATTGAACTGAACTTATTGTAAGCTAGCTAATTGCATACAGAGAAATAGTTGTGGATTCATTGCTCACTCTTGGGAATATATAAAGTAATAGTTAGTATGGTGAGAATCATTAAAAACAGAAAAATATATAGCTCATTTCGCCAATCAATCAATGACTAGCAGAAAAGAATCTTCAATAATAATAGCTAGAAAAAGATACGCCATTATATTTGTGATGAGTTTGTTGGATAATTGCTCCATATAGTACACACATTTTTGTTTCGTGGTTTTTTTTCGTGGATTTTCAGCTTTACCTACGTAAACTTTTTGGGTTTGTGACAGCCATTCGTCCATTGGATTAGTATGAAAAATACCAAAAACTATATTATATTTTAATGGGTTTCAATGACCACTACAAGAATAACTCGAGATTTAGGCTTCGTTCAAGGTTTCACATTCCTCCTGAGTAGCATCTTCGATAGCTTCAGAGAAGCGAGCACTAGCTTGTTTGGTTACGGGGTTCTTACAAGAAGCATCTTGGTGAGCTTTCCTACATCCCTTCATTTTGGGCAACAACCTATAAACATAATTGCAGTTAAAAAAATCTAGAAGAGATTACACTATTATTAGTATAATATAGGTAGTTCAAAACTTCTAACATTTTTGTTTTTCATATTTGTGGTGATTAGGAAAGGTACTCACGAACAAACGAGGTTCTTTGATGGGAGCTTGTCCCTTTGTTCCTTGAGGGAAGTTATGATATCAGTACACTCGGCAAATTTGTCAATATCCTCTTCCATCATGCATGGATTGAACAATTCTGGAATCAAACCAGAACCAAACTCAAGACAGGAGTAAACATTGTGTTCTTATTAAGTAAAAAATTACATCTATAATAAATCGATGGGAGTCAGATTATCATTCCTTTTTTAGGCAAGGTGTTGAGGAATCTTTTTTGGTGACTGTTTCACCGAACCTATCGGATGGCTACGAATAACATTATGTATTGAAATTTTTCAACCTCTATTATTCATTATCAAATGCAGCCATTCAAAAACATTACCATGCTATAAAAAAAAACAATTTATTTCACTTGGTTGGGCACCCTGGACAAAAATACACTTGAGATACTCAACAACTGCAAATCGTGATAGCTAACCAACTTCAGATATCTGTGCATACACTGATAATTGGGTCATTCTTCTCTTGGAAAGATTGTTCTTATTGCTTTGTTGACAGATTTGACTATTTTACATTTTGAAACACCTCTGAATTCAATGGGTTTGTGTCGACTATTTCCCTCATTATTTTTTAACCAATCAAATGGCCGAAATTTCATACAGAGTACCAATCAGATCAGTTTTATAGTGATAAATGTCTTCTCTCGTTGAAAAGGGAAACATTCTCAATTGAATATTGATAGAAAGATTTTTCTGTGAATTGAAAAATCCACGATCAAAATGAAGTTATTTTTTGTGAATGTCTAACAGAAAACAACTACTTCCCCGGCTAAAGCCACGCTGGACATTGAACTACATCTGATAGATATTCTGAAAAGGCCCTAACTCAAAAGAAAAAATCTGAAATTGAAAATTTGCATTTTTATTCAGATAGTTATTTGGTTTTCTATTCCAGTCTTAATTAAGAACTTTTTCCATCTTTGCAAAGTGAGATTGCTTCTTGAAAATGTGTTTCCCATTTCTTCCGGTCTTCCTGATGATCGTGGAAGCGTGAAATAGATTTTCGTCGACAAAAATGTATTGAAGACCTAGTGAATGCGATGTCTCTCCTGCGTCAATGTTACGAATGATTTCTGGTGAGTACTCTCTTTTGGAAAACATTCTTCTTGCCTCATTCATCTTTATGAGTTCTTAATCAAGACTGGAATAGAAAACCAAATAACTATCTGAATGAAAATGCAAATTTTCGATTTCACAAAATAACTTCATTTGATCGTGATTTCAATTCGAAAAATCTTTCTATCAATATTCAATGAAATGTTCCTTTCAACTAAACTCACAAGAGGTTATCTTGACGATGGAAGATAGTGACTAAAGTTTATCTTTCAGTCGCAGATGATTCCACATCTGATTTTATGAACATCCTGTTTATATTTTCAACAAATCAGTCTTCTCTCGGTTTTATAGTGATAAAACCACCAGTAGATTCGAGATTGTTTTGCGATAAAACCACACTATGTCCAGTCAGAATTATATGTCAACGCATTCAGTTCCTATATAGGGAAACAGAAAATGCAAAATTGATGAAATAAGGAATTTTGAGCTCACTACCCACTGAGCAAGAAACGTACCCGGAATGTTTATTAACGTTAAATTCTTGTACCCGTGACGACGATTCTGATAAAACATAATTTATAAGTTATAGAGACGTAATATTGCAATGTTATCATAAGTATTGTCACTAATTCAGTCCGAAAAATCATAACAGCTTAATTTCGTACCAAACGAACTTTGAGACATCTTTAAAACATCTTGGTGATGTATTTATAGCAATGTGTCTTATTTATACTTTCGGATGTTCTGGTTTCAGAACATTTCAATACCATGGGGACGTCGAAGATACGTTTGGTGGTTAAGAAATATGAGGTAACTGATTTTCATCTGGTCTTGTGTTTTATCTTTGTCTAACCTAACCTAACCTCAAATAAGTGGCGGTATTTCATTTATCGTTTATCGATCTCTTGTGCCGGTTCTTGGTGAGTTTTTTCGAGTGATCAAATTATTGATGGTATTTATTGCCTATCTACAAGAAAATCAATATGTGAAAAAAAAGTTATGTGTCAGATCGTCATATTGTTTTCTACTAGGATGGTGATTAATAAAATCTCAATATGATGGTTTGTGGCATCAGTTTTGCCAAAAAATTTGGACCCTAGTTCCAAGAATCAACAGGAAATATCCTTAAGACGATTGAAAACTATATATAGATATATTTATGGCCCCAAGTATCTATATCATCATGGACAATAAGGTAATACATTTGAATTGTATCACAACTCTCAACTTCAACATGATATATAGGATCGACACAAGCAAATACACTATAAACACCCAAGTATTTCTATATTTTAATGTAGCGTCTGGAAAAGCCCTAGGCAAATACTCAAAAAAGCAACTAAAGAGGATTATTATCGAACTTATGCGAGGTAAGGAGAAATACTTCTGGCAGCATGTTAATAAAATATTTCAATACGGAAAGTTGTCCCAAAATTTTCGGATTGTTTATTCGATAAAATAGCCATGGAATGGCTTCGACATGATTATTGAGGGAAACCAGAAACTGAGGCTGTTATCGTAATGAAAAATTCTTGGATTTTGAAAGTTTTTAGTTCCGAGATTTCAGTAAATAATAATTATTTATATATTTTATTTTTACACAAAAATGTATATTTTTGTTTATTTTTTGTTTGACGTTCCATGTTTTAATATATATTTTTTATTTCAAATTCGAGTTTACTTGAATAATGTATCCCTAACCTAACCTTAAAAGAAGAGACTTGATACCATAACAGCTCAGTTGTTGTTACGCCTTAAGAAAGTACTTTTCCCGTGAAAAAGTAGTTTCAAATGACGTGAAAAAAAAAGGACTCTAAAATATTCATTGAGACGTTATGGGCACAATAATCATAACGTAACAATGTATCTAGGTAATCATATAATAAAGTTAATAGTATGAGTTTTTGCACAGTGGGTATATACAGTGATTTGATATTAGAATTCAAATATACCTTTTTCAGCATTTTAAAAACTTCAGGTTTCCAAGTAAGGCATTCATTCTCAAAATATCCAGAAAAGATCTCGTGAAGTAGTGGTTAGCGTTCTAGTCTATCACAAGGAAAGGCTCGGATTCGATTCCTGATCATGGAACGTTTTTTTTAATCGGTTCCAGATTCCAAAAAAAATATTTCATTTCAAAATCATTATCAATGAATGAATATTTGGAACGAAGCATTTAGAAATCAAACATTAATTATTCGGACATGATTCCTTCGTTTTTGAAACGAGAAGAATTGTTGTAACTTTCCAGTTTTAAATGTGATTCGGGAAATATTCTCGTCAAATATCATTCATGCTAAAGAAATGTATCGCATTTTTTTTTTCAAATTTTTCCTCAAGCAATTTGCCTCTAGGAAATTTATGGCCTTATTATCAGAGATTAAAACACTCAAGCTTCGCTTTGGTGGTTTAATCAGATAATAAGACCGTAAATCGCTCTCAATAAAATTTCCAGGCAAAATTCTTTCTCGAAAATTAAAAAAAAAAGTGATAAAATCCTAGCACTTATTATATTACCCACGACTGAACAACGTCAAGTCAAATAATTTTTTGAACAAGAATCACAAATGAACATGGCCTTCGTTGCGATTTTGATTCCATTGATTATAAGTCAGAAAACATTATTGAAATTTTCTTACCGATTATCACAAGTACTTGAATAATTCGTTGAAATCATTTCTTGATCACGAATATTTTGTGATAATTATTCGTGATTTCGAAAAAAAGTTATTTTGAGGTAATATTTCACTTCACTGATACTATGAGGGATCTCAACAAAAATTTGCATTTAATTCACGTAGACTTGTCGAAATTTCTTGTAGATTTCAATAAAGATTTATTTTTAATTTTCAAATTGTGGAAAGTTAAAAAACCATGTCGAAAAATAAATATGATCTTCAAGAATCTCATAATCCGATTGATAAAAGAGATAATTTTTTTAGCTCATTCGGAAAAAATATGCAATCGAAATTTTCTTCTTGTGAAGAGGAGTTTTCTCAAAGTACATCTGCTCATTATTCTGAGTCTCCGAATGCACATAAACATAATGAAAAACGCCTTTGAAATGCAAGTATTTGCTTGATTAATATTGAATGTTGTCTCTTGGAGCGGCAACATCCTTGCATTTCCTTTATATTACTTGGTACTGCTACTTTACAAGATTTTTAGTGTTAGTAATTCTATTTGATTTCCTCTTTTCTTTTGTTATTTTTTTTTCTCTTAATTTTGAATTTTATGGGTATAAATATTTAGTATCAAGCTTGTTTGAACATTCACTTCAATATATTTCCCCAATTAACAATCGTATAATTTGTATGTCAAGGTTTTGCAAGATTTTTTAGTATTTAGTATGTACTCTATTAAATTTCCTCTTTTAAATTCTAAATTTAGTTTGATCTATATATTCCCCTAATTATTTGTTGCACCTGTGTCAATATATAATATTTAGTACTGTGATAGCATTTACTGTAACTGGGTACCCCTGTTGGAAATAAATTTGTTTTTTTTTGGCGTGAAAAAGTCATGCATCTAACTTGAGGTACAGATAAAGTTATACACATTTTCCTTGACCTAAAATAACAAAAAATTAAGGAGAAAATTTTTTTGGTTATAATGGGAGTTTGGTAAAAAAGATCAAGTGTTCACGACTTTTAGGCCATGTCCTCACGTCTCCAGCATACTCAAAGTTCTCCTGATGAAATAATGGCATATCATTTCTTGTATTTTACTGGCCGAAAATCATAAGCCCTAATATAAAAATTAGTGGGTCTCCGCAGGTATACTTATAGCAAATTGAATAATATTCTTTCTCTAAATCATCAAATAATAATAATCATAACCGTATTTAGCAAGCATTCAGACAGCAATCGTGTTTTTACTAATCAATGAAACTCTCTAAATGTGCTAGACATCGAGTTAAGAAGATTGTATATACAAAATGCTTGAGGTTGATGACCCTACCTCAATCGATTTCTTATTAAAAATTAACAGAAATATTTTAACTAACCCCTCTCCCTCACAAACGAAAAATTAGTGTAATTAATACTTGATATTTTCTAATACAGGGTAGGTAATGATATAACGGGATTGGCAGTTTGTCATATGTAACTTTACTATCTTTCGATTGTTGGTTAGCGGAAATTCGGTCGGAATATTGAAGAAAACTAATTGCTAAATTGTCGACGTTTCGGAACTTAATTGTTTCATCTTGAGAACTTTGAACTACTAACTTTACCAAGCACTCACTAAAAACTTATTTTTTTGAGCAACAATATGTATATTGTTATGAGTAAAGATGGCTTTTTGTGATGCTAGCCGAATAGAATGTCATATTTTCACCAAACGTAAAACATGAAACATGCTAGATGAACATGGAATTGTGAGAAGCTATTCTTTCAGAATGGTATTACTCACCCAAAACCTGTTCAACGGTAGAATTACAAGCTTGATCGATGACGGCTAATATAACTTTTGAAGCCATACGGGGAAGGTCTCTGGATTCCGCGGGTAAACAGCTGGCAACTGCATCGACACCTGGTTTAGAGCATTTCTTCCAGTTATGTCTGATGAGAGAACAGAAAGTTTCTGATCCGAGCTCGATATTTGTGATACATTCGCCTATTTCGTCAACAGCTTTCTGTGAAAATAAAAGGAGTTGGTCAATATTTTCAGGAGTGCAAATCCTCCATATTTTATGAACCCTTTAAATATTCTTTTTAATTGAGTTTTTTGAAGGATGAATCCCATTCTCATCTGATATTTATTTCCAATTCTTGTTCTCTATACACTCTTTTGTCCAATCAACACTATTATGCTGATATGGATGGAATAAATCACATCTAAGATGATTCGTTCCCGATGAATTAATGCCAAATCTATTGAAATTTTGCAGATTTGAGCGTTTGTGTGATGTAAACGTATTTTTTGCAAACCAACTCAATTCAATGATGGTTGAAGTAAGTTTCACTAAGGCGTTCTAGATCTTCTATAAGAAAGTCCCAAGTAGATTTTTTCACTATTTCTCACCACATATGAGAGAGATTTTTCAATTTAATATAGAAACAAATTCTAGTACATCGAGTTACAATCATCACACTAACATCTCTAAAAAAAATGCATCCAGCGATTCGAATGATATTTCTCCTGTTTTATAAAAACTGGTATCGAAATCAATTGAGCAATAAAATTTAATTGATTCAAAAGTATAACTTTTTCAAGACTTCTTGTTCTCCAAGACTAATTACAATTTTTTCACCTTCATAAGAAATACTTTCTGCTCAAATATTTTGAGACACTGTATCAGGGGCATTCATTAATTACGTAAGGGGAGGGGGGTTCTCAAAATCTCTACATACCCTTATTTCGAGAGGGGGGGGAGGGGTAAAAGCCATTCTTACGTTATATTATAAGTCGAAATGTGCGATTTCTAACATAGAGTGATGGATATTTGAGAGCTAAGCGTTGGGGAAAACAACTCTGTGATCTATTTTTTCTTTTTTAATGTACAATTTAATTTATACATATTTTTATATCGATTTTTTTATTGTTTATTAAGTTTTCAAAATATTTTTACACTTTATGGAGCTTATATTTACGTCAAATTATGAGTTTTAGTGCAATTGATCCTTTTCTAAAAACAGATAAAATCTTACGTAAGAAGGGGGAGGGGGAGTCTGAGAAATCTTATGTGCTCTTATGCTCTTACATGGAGGGGGGGGGGTCCAAAAGGCCAAAATTGTCCTTATGTAACTAGATACATCTGGACATACGCCATGTTCTCACCAAAAGCGACCAGCAACACAATTGCGATGTAACCGCAACTTAGAAAACCCAATCATGATGTCATTCTCTCGTCCGGCTTCGTTGGATGAACTTAAGGCGCATATTGAAGGATTAAATTCTCAAAAAGCACCTGGTTGTGACGGAATTTCTAATCGTATGTTTAAGAATTTTCCGGACAATCAGGTGCAGCCACTTCTGAATATCATCAACAACTCTCTGCGCCTTAAAAGATTCCCCCGAAGGTGGAAGCTTGCTATCGTGGTTATGATTCCGAAGGAAGGACAGAACCCGATCTTTCCCCAAAATTATCGACCAATCAGCCTGCTTTGCTGTTCAGCTAAGTTCTCGTTCTCGAAAGGCTTGATGATGAAGTGGAGGACAGAAATGTCCTACCGAATGAGCACTCCACTGAGCTACAGGTTTTGAGGCTGCTGGAAAATACAACACTTATAATAGTGCTCACATAGTGTTTCTGGACATAAGTAAGGGCTTCGATAGAGTATGGCACGAAGGCCTGCTCTGCAAATTAATTGATTGCCACCTGCCTTTGAGCCTGGTGAAGTGGATGAAGTCGTTCCTCATGGGTAGGACATTTCAGACCAAGGCCGACAATTTTCTCTCGGACTCGAGAGAAATTCCTCAGGTGGGAGAACTGTCTCCTGTATTATACGCACTTTTCACCTCCGGTATACCAAGAAGCGAACATGTGAAGGTCTCCCTGTTCGTCGATGATACGGCTTTACTTTCTTCCACAGCCAACCACCTGATGGGTGTCGTTTACTTGCAGAACGCATTAAACGACCTGCAGCAGCGGTACCTGGAGTGGAAAATAAGGTTGAATCCCGATAAAACGCAAGCGATCTCGATGGGTCCCACAAGAAACAACCCGGAGAGGGAAGTGACTATCTCTGGAAGGGAGATAGAGCAAGTGAGTACCTAGGGGTTACCGTAGATCGTCGGCTCACCTGGAAGCCGCACGTAAAAATTGTTAACAACAAAATTGCAAAGAAAATTTGTGAGCTTCATCCTCTAATTAACAGAGGAAGTAAACTTTCTCTCAAAAACAAAGTGAAGATCTATTAAATGATGTTCAGGCCTGTCATTTTGTATGCCTCAGCCACCTGGGGCCAAACCTGCAGGACTAGCATTCGCGTCCTGGAACTTTGTGCAAATGAAAGTCCTGGGGATGATAACGAACGCTCCGAGGAATGTGCGGAACGATTGGGTCCTTGAAGACTTGAACCTGCCTTTCATCAGGAATATTATCAGAGACCGCAATCGAAAAGTTTTCGATTGCTCAATAACCCACGAGAACCCCCTCGTGAGAAAAGCCACTGATTACAACATAGACGACCCCTTGCACTTTAAACGTCCCAGGCTACCTATCAACCTATACCGGGTTGTGAAAGTTTCACCCTCTATAATAATTTAATTTTTCAAAATTTAGATTCAAAATTCTTTTTGGCCATTTCTTGCAAGTACTGGAGACCGGTCTTCAGTCATTGTCCAGTCAGAATCCCAAATCCGTGAATGGGTGTTTGAAGCTCAAAGAGTAAAAGCCTCGTCTTTTAGTGATAGTGATAGAAGATCCTGATGCTTCTGGAGTAATTTTATCGCAATTGTCCACTTTGGATTCTAATATCATTCTGTTAAAATAAATTGGCCAGTAAACAGAAATAAACGAAAATCGACTTGTCTATAAATCCCAGTCTTAGTACCTCTGCGCGGAATAGGGTCACGTTTTAACGTCAAGTCGTGTATTGTCACATTAGTGCTGAGTCGCGTTGCTGTTCTAGTGGTCGTTTTCATTCTGAATCTTTTACTCCTGCTTTTTATAATATAATTCAATCATTCAAGTTTTTCAAATACTCACTTCCGCCTTGTCTTCGATATCGGGGCATTTCTCCTTTGCCATATTACCGAGCCTCAAAAGATCATTAATAATGGTGATGTTGAATTTGTCCCTGACAAATACTGCTAACTCCCTGATATCTTCTTCCTCTATGGATTTCGATTCGCCGGAGTCAGCATGTACTGTAACAAATTGATAAATATTAAAATGCTGTGTATATTGTTTCGATATTTGAATTTCCACATATTAGTTTCCTACCTACTTGAATATTTTCATGATTGAAATATTCGAATTGTATTTTCAATAACATATCGAAAAATTAAACCATGAATAAGTAATGAGTCATTTGTGTGGTGAGTATAGAGTGGTACATGCTATTTTTTGTACAGACGTAAAAAAACATACCGATCTGAAATGGAATATACTCAGTTACTCCGGGGGAGTTGTAGACTGGGTATAAATGGAATCTATTTTCAGTTATAATACGTAATGAGGATTATAAAGAGAGTTTATCAACCGAAACATAGAACCAATATTCGTCGAGGCATTAGCCAAAAAAGTAGTTGAATATTCGACTCAACACACACCTATTTCATAAGTAGCAGTCTCTAGGAATTATAAAACTATATTCATCTCATCATGAACTATAAAACTATATTCATCTCACATTTATTGTCTCTACATGTGAAATACCTGAATTATTACTGTTTTGCATTATGTATTGATCGTTATGAAGTCATACGAAAGATGTCTAGAAACCCTGGTTACACCTATACAAGCTTGGGACAAACTTGGGGTTGCTAGTGGTTGCTCGGGACCCTTAAGGACGCCCAACAACGGAATTTCCCAAAAAAAAAATTCGGACGAGCTTACTACTTGATTTTACATATTTTCAATGAACGATCCTGAAAAAATCAATCGTCAAATGATCGAGCACATTTTTTTCCGACAAAATGAGTTTCGTTTTTTTTATAAAAAAACCTGTGATTGAAAGAAAATAGTATAATTAGGTCACTAATATTTTTCTCGCATCGAATCAATGAGTTTGAAGGGGTCCCAAAAAAACCACCCCAATACCAGTTAAATTTGGGTGTTTCATGAAAAATGTCCCTTCTGTCGACTCTACATCAACATGAATTCTTGTACCAATCTGAAATTAACACTAACTAAAGTTACTCGACTATTTGGTTTTGTGAAACGCTTCAAACCTTAACCACTAATTAACCAAATGGTCTTTGGTTAAGTGACTAAAAACATCACCATATACAGGGTGATCCAAAAGTACTTTGACAGACTTCAGGAGGTGATTCCTCGCAATATTCTAATATGAGTTGTCCAAATAAATATATGTCTGGAAACGCTTCGTTTCCAAGATACATGGTGTTAAAGTTTTTTTTTTTTTAATTTCTTTCGAAATACTGACCTTAATTAAACGAAAATTGGTATTGGAACGTTTTTTGAGGTGTCAAATTCGAGCCTGATGTTATTATTGCTCTCACTCGTAGGGGGCGCCACCTACACGTCTTTTTATTTTTTGAAGATTCATAACTTTTTTGAACGTTCTAGCACATTTTTCAGTAAAAAAATCAATTCCTCTATCATATCTACGTAAAAAAGCTACCCTTGTTACAAGTCGCTATAAGCAACCGTTTTCTAGATATTTGGATTATTTGATAATCGATGCGTGTTGAAGTTATTACCATTATTTTGCATTTTTCACAAGAATGCTTGGGAAATGAATTTGATGTTTAGGTAAGTAGTTTTGGTTTTTTGTAGTCTATTTATTTTTACTCGTTTGAAATAGTTATTTTTGTATCAAGGGTGCAAAATCTGTATTTGTTTTAATAAAATTTGCAAGAAATATCAACATTTTATTTCAAGAAATTTTTCATTTGTAGAATAAAATAAAATAAAGGAAACTAAATTGTATTCAAAAAATTGCTCAAAGTGTCCACCTTCAGCGAAGATACAGGCATTCAGTCTCCTAGTCATTGAATCTCGTACCCGCTCAAAAATTATTGGTGTGTTTCTTATTGTTTCACAGGCGTCTACTATTCGGTTTCTTAGATCTTCCTCGTTCGCTACTGGAGTTTTATAAAATAGTGACTTCAAATGTTCCCAAAAATAAAAATCTAGCGGGCTTAGATCAGGGGACCTTGGTGCCCACGCCTGGTTAGGATTTTCTACACCCCTACCGATCCATCGATTTGGATAGACAGTGTTAAGGAATTCCCTGGCTACAACGCTAAAATGGGCTGGAGCCCCATCATGCATAAACCACATGCGGATACGAATTTCTAATGGTACTTTTTGAAGTAGTCCCGGCAATTCATTTTCTTAAATGTAAGTTGCGCCATTCAGTCGGAACACAAGAAAGAAAGGACCCATCAAGTAATTATCAAAATTTTATGACATGTCTAAAGCATTCGACTCGATTAACCATGGTCTATTATTACAAAAATTAGAATATTATGGGATCAGAGGAAACGTCTTAAATCTAATTACATCTTATCTTGCAGGCCGCCAGCAATGTGTCAAATTTAACGGTGACACATCAAAACTTTTGAAAGTTAATTATGGAGTACCACAGGGGTCAGTCCTTGGTCCATTATTATTTATTATCTACATTAACGATATGCCTTTTAATCTGACAGATGTGCTTCCGATAATGTATGCTGATGATGCCACGCTTTTACTAAGTGACACGCTGACTTCCAATCTAATTTATAACGCTAATGAATCTGAAAGCTTTATAACAAACTGGTCTACAAGCAATTATCTTACTATAAATAATGATAAAACCAAAACTTTAGATTTCTCAACAAAAAATAAAATAGAGAATAATGAACCAATTAAGTTTCTCGGAGTGTATCTGGACTCGTCATTGAATTTCGCATCGCATATTCACAAATTATCAAAGCGTCTATCCACGTATATATACATAATAAGACAACTTAGAAATAAAACAACAATAGATTGTTTGAAAGTAGCTTATTTTGGCATTTTTCACAGCATAATGACATATGGATTGATAGTATGGGGTTCATCATGTTATTTAGAGATAATATTAAAATTACAAAAAAAAGTTGTCAGAATAATGGCAAATGCCAAATACGATGATTATTGTAAACTCTTCTTCAAAAATCTCCATATATTAACTCTGCGATCTTGCTTCATATACGAATGTTTGTGTTATGTAAAAAATTTAAAAGGTGAAAATAAATTGACCAAACAGGAAGATATACACTACCACGATACTAGAGCAAAAACAAATTTAAGGCTACCCAAATATAGACTAAGTAAATCGCAGAACTCTTATTTATATCTATCTTTAAGATTTTTAATGTATTACCTAATGAGTTTCAGACTCTTGGCATGAGTATAAACACTTTTAAAGTAAAAATTAAAAATATACTTCTACAAAATGCCTTCCACACATTTGAAGAATATTTTAATTATTTCTACTCTTTATCTAATTCGTCGTCTGTCTAATAATTATATATTGTTGTATTACTATGTTCTGTATTTATGTTATATGTTACTGACCATATTGTTATCATATATTGTTTTTTAATATTTACGACTATGTGTTACCATTGAGTTAACGTATGCAAACATTATTTATGTATTTACTGCATCAATAAATTCTATTCTATTCTATTCTATTCAATTATTGCCGCCCATACATTTACAGAAAATTGATACTGATAATGTCTTTCACTAACTGCGTGCGGATTTTCCAGAGCCCAAACATGGATGTTATGAAAGTTTGTGATAGCATTTCGAGAGAAGTTTGCCTCGTCCGTGAAGAGTACATATCTCAAAAATTGAGGATTTCCAGGCAATTTTCTTAAATACCACTGACACATAGTAATGCGTTGGGGAAAGTCTCGTGGCAAAAGAGCTTGTACCCTTTGAATATGGTATGGATAAAATTGTTGATCGTGGATAATTCTCCAAACTGTGCACTGAGTAGAATTGAGAGCTTCAGCAATTATTCTTGTACTTGTTTCTGGATTCTCCTCGAGAGCGTTCGAAACAGATTCTTCCAATTCTGGGGTTCGGACTGCTCGTGGTCTTTCAAAATATCAGCTGCCCTCTTAAAGCTACCTGTTTCTGCCAAACGACGGTGGAGACTGGTGAATGTTGGAGCTGAAGGAAATCGCTCCTGGTAAATACGTCTTGCTTCGCGCGCATTGCCATCCGCAAGGCCATAAATGAAATACATATGAGCATTATTGTTTAAATAATCCATTTTTTCAAAATTAGTGTTTTAAAACTTACAGAAACTTCAACAAAACGTTTAACTGTCACTTAATATGTAATTACCAAAACTACTAACTTAAACGTCAAATTCATTTCCTACGCATTCTTGTGAAAAATGCAAAATAATGTTAATAACTTCAACACGCATCGATTATCAAATAATCGACTTGAAATTTTCTAGTCCAAATATCTAGAAAACGGTTGCTTATAGCGACTTGTAACAACGGTAGCTTTTTTACGTAGATATAATAGAGGAGTTGATTTTTCTACTGAAAAATGTGCTTAAAGTACGCTCAAAAAAGTTATGGATCTTCAAAAAAGAAAAAGACGTGTAGGTGGCGCTCCCTACGAGTAAGAGCATTAAGAACATCAGGTTCGAATTCGACACCTCAAAAAACCTCTCAATACCTATTTTCGTTTAATTAAAATCCGTATTTCGAATGTTATTTGAAAAAAGAAACGAAAATAAAAATAAAACTTCAACACACTGTATCTGGGAAAGGAAGCGTTTCCGGATATATATTTATCTAGACAATTCATGTTAGAATATTGTGAGGAATCGCCTCCTGAAGTTTGTCAAAGTACTTTTGAATCACCCCGTATTGTGAAACTGGGCGTTAGTCATACTTTTGTATAAGACAAATGTTTGTATTTTCGGGCAAGACAGTACTAGATTTCACTATCTTTGATATTTACAGTGTTATATAGTCGAACATAGCCTTCTTTACAGAAGTGTTTTTGTAGGAATTATTTTTCTTTCTGTATGTAGTTCAATAGAAACATTTTATCATTATGGTGCCTATCAATTTGGTATAATCAACTTAATTTTCTGGCAAACGAAGAATTAGACCCAAACACTACCACGGTGGAAAAACAGGTAGACTTTTTTCGGGTCTCCTAATTTGCAAGTATGAGTAATTAAAACGCCCGAATCAGAACTACAGTGAACATATCTTTCTAGAATCCACTGAACGTTTCAATTGCAAAGTTAGAAGGGGAGTTTATAAGTATTCGAGTTTTCCCAGAACAGTGCCCTAGGGCTTGAACAAATTAGTGAAAAAACTAGGAAAACGGGGGAAACCCCATCTATATCGATAGAAACCCCCCTTTTCGTTCTAGATATTGAACTACATCTGATTTTGAACCCAAACAAAAATATCTCCCAACAATAATTCTTTGAAAAATTTATAACATTGACTGAAAATAATATTTCGACCATTAGAGGAATACAAAGAAATATAATATTCTGAATAACTACTTTGGATTCAGTTGGCATATTTTGATAGTTTTTTTAATTTTTGATTTTTACAACAACTACAATGAAATAATAATTGGATAATTTTATTGAAAATTATTCGTTCGGTCAATTTAAAATTGAATGCCCTGGAGTCAGCTTGAGTTTCAAAAGTTTGATAAAATGACTTAAAAACCTTTTTTTCTACGACAACCTCGATAAATGTTCATTTTATAATCGTAACTTCAATCATAAACAAGCACATTTTGTACAGAATTTCATTTTTGCATCGGTTGCTAGGCAAGTTGCTAAGCAACAAATGCGAAATGGAATATTTCGTGTTAGGTCTAGGTTCACTCTAAAATCACGACGACTACGGCTTGTCAAATTATGACGTCCAGCGACAAATTGATGCAGATCGTTTCTGTCAAAGTTTTAGTAGGTAACGAGTAATTTCATAGTTGTTTTCTATAAAAACTATTAATTAAAATGGAAACTGATAGTGATATTGACTTAGATTTGACACCTCCAAACATAATAGAAGCAGCGAAGGTAACAACACTGAATTTATTACCGGAAACGTCGAAGAGTATGTATCAACGTGCTTATAACCTTTTTTTGGAATGGAAGGTAGATCAAAAGACAAAATCGTTTTCCGAGAACGTTTCAATGGCTTATTTTGGCGACTTGGCCAAAAAATTTAAAAGTTCCACTTTGTGGTCACACTTCTCAATGCCGAGAACGACTCTTAGTATCTATAATGATATAGATATTGCCAAATATTTGAAACTGAAAGCATTCCTCAAGCGGCAGTCTAACGGCTACAAACTCAAAAAGTCAAAGATCTTTACAGCAAATGACATCGATAATTTCATTGAACAGGCTCCAGATGAAATATATTTGGCAACAAAAGTGAGTTTTATATTTCCATTTGATGAAAAATATGTTTAAGTAAACTAATTTACATTGTAGGTTGCAGTAGTTATGGGAGTAAAGGGTGCATGTAAAAGACATGAATTACATCAAATGAAAATTACTCATTTCAATGATCTTGTTCAGCTGTTTTAGTAACAATACCAGACAGTAAAACCAAAATAGTACGAAATTTTAATCATATAATTGCACATTCAACTTCAATTAGATACATACATACATTTATAGGCTTCTATTTCTGTGTACCTATTAGAAATTGCAATAAAGAAAATATTTACATATTTCTTCAATTTATATTTTAATTCTGATAGAAAGCCCATTAGCGGCGAATTCGGAGTAATGAAATATCATCAGTTTATTTCTTTCAAAGTTTTTGCTATGTATGCTTGTATTAAACGTGAACGATATGTTGTCATAGAAAAAGTATAGTATGCAACTCGCAACAAAATGGCCATTTTGCACTCGTATGAATTGCAGCACTTGCCTTCGGCTCGTGCTGCAAATTTCATACTCGTGCAAAATGGACATCATTTTGTGCTCATTGCATAATATACTATTTTAGAAGGAATGACAATTTTAATTTCTAGTATTCCCTAAGGCATATTGAAATGAAGTGAAAAAAAATCACTCGAAATTTTATCGATTAAAAAATTGAAACTTTCAGAGCCCTTTTATTTCGAAAATTCTGAAAAATTCAGCAACTATTATTATTAATAACTTCATCCAGAGTTGTGTACTTACCAAAGGCAAAAAGGAAAACAGCCAAAATCACAAACCTCTTCATCTTGGATACGTTCAGATTCTTTCGACAACTGCAGGGGAAGAAATTCTGTAATTAATGTATTGACCGAGTCCTTTATATACTTTATATTAATATTAAATTGTTTACGAATCCCAGGAAAGTCAAAGGTTAGGTATTGATTACCGAGTATCAGTGCAAATGCATCAGTACTTTTATCGAATAAAATATTGAACAATAATTTTTGTAGACTCGAATTGCAAAAGTGAGGACACTGCATTCTTCATCTCTTGATAACACACATTTGTAGTTCTGATGACACTACAACATAATGGAGACCTGGACTTGATTAAGTAGGTAGTCATTAGTAGATTCCAGTCACAAAAATTTAAAAATTAAAAACTTTTAACAAAAAACTAAACCGACGCAAAATGAAACCGAAAAGCAACTAATAAAATAAATTTCTTCAGTATTAATAACTAAGATCCTAAACTATTGTAAGTACAGATGATGCAGGTCGTCAAGCTGAGGCCTTCGCCATCAGTCATGGTCTAGAACAACTGGTCGAACTACCAACCCGCATCCCTGATGTCAACAACCAGTCTGCCAATACACTAGATCTTTTCCTCACCACCAATCCTGACCCGTATAGAATAGAAGTTTGTGCCCCACTTGGAAACTCTGATCACACCCTCATCTCCACAATATGCTCTTTCCATTTACCATCGAGCAGCACAATACCACCCCGTCTCATGTGGCATTACAATTCGGCCGACTGGGAAGGTCTTCGTATGTTTTTCTCAGCGTTTCCATGGAAGAGAGTTTGTTTCTCTTCAGTAGATCCAACACGATGTGCTGAGACAATTTCTGAAATCATCATGTTGGGGATGCAAACTTACATACCGAATACCGAAAGAAGAACATCATCCGATAAGACCTGGTTTAACAGAAACTGCTCTAGAGCTGTGGCTTCCAAACAGGCAGCATACCATCGATGGCAAAAAAATCCGGGACCTGAGACCAGAGCAGCATATGTTGAGGCTAGAGGCATATGCAAAGAGACAATAGAATGTTCAAAAGATGCTCATAATGCCAAAATAAGATCAAAACTTGTTAAGCCCAATCCGGGACCTGGACCAGGCAGCAAGGAAAACATCCCGTTCATTTTGGTCTTTCGCCAAAGCTGTGGAAGAAACTTCACTTCCAGCTCTTTTCCTCCCCTAACCAAAGAAGATGGAACACTAGCAACGACTGCCCAGGAAAAGCCAATATCTTTGCGCATCTATTTGCTGGAAATTCCACTCTGATTCTTCGGGAAAACAACCCCGAACATTACACCTATTGACAGTCACATGCCCGAGATCACCTTTCGCCAACGTACTATCAGAAAGATTTTGCTGGGTCTCAACACCAACAAAGCCTGTGGATCTGACGGAATCCCGCCGATTGTTCTCAAGAAATGTGCCCCCGAACTAACACCTGTTCTTTGCAAGTTGTTCAACCACTCTTACAATTTGGGAGTATTTCCGTCCAATTGGAAAATTGCAAGAGTACAGCCAGTCCCTAAAAAAGGAAAAAAGACCCTACCTAGCAACTACAGACCTATCGCACTGCTATCTATTATTTCAAAGGTCATGGAAAAAGCCATCAACATCGAGCTCATGAAATATCTGGAAGACTCAGGAATTATCAATGATAGGCAATATGGCTTCCGCCATCAGAGATCAACTGGTGACCTGCTCGCATACGTCTCACATATATGGCAGCTATCTATTGAAAAGTATGGAGAAACTTTAGCTGTGGCATTAGATATCTCCAAGGCGTTCGATCGAGTTTGGCACCAGGGACTCCTCGCCAAGCTTCCATCTTATGGCTTGCCCCTCAGCTGTGTTCTCTGCTTGCTAGTTTTCTCTCAAACAGGTCTCTCCATGTAGTGGTCGATGGAGTTTCATCTGACACTCTACTCATAAATGCTGGTGTTCCGCAAGGATCCATTCTAGCACCAACACTATTTTTACTTCACATCAACGACCTGTTGAAAGCAACTTCATGTCCTGTACACAGCTTTGCCGATGATAGTACCCTCCATACCGCTTTCTCTTCCAGGGCCCCTATATCAGCCCGTGAAACCAGAAATGAACGAGGAAGAAATGTTAATAGTATTAATATGGACTTAGCAACAATTCTCGAGTGGGGATCTAATAACTTGGTAGAATTCAATGCAAACAAAACACAAGCATGTCTTTTCTCTAGAAAAGCCGATCTCACTGTGCCTAACATAACTTTGTCAGGAGTAACCATACCACTGAAGTCATCCATATCGATGCTTGGTATTACTATCAGCAATAACCTTTCCTGGGAAAATCACGTGAGGTCCATTGCCAAAAGTGCATCCCAAAAACTTGGTTTTTTGTTTCGTGCCAAGAGCTATTTCACCTCCAGTCAGCTGCTTATGATCTATAAGGCACAGATCCGACCTGTCCTGGAATACTGTTCCCATATTTGGAGTGCGGCACCTAAACATATCCTGAAGCTATTGGATTCTGTCCAAAAAAGGGCAATTCGTCTCGTCGGTGATGCCTCGCTTACAAACTCGCTCACTTGTCTGGAACACCGTAGAAAAGTTGGCGATTTGTCTCTATTTTATAGATATTTACATGGGCGATGCTCTTCTGAAATATCAACAATCGTTCCTCCTTTGGCAGTCTCTTCGAGATTAACTCGTCAAGTTCAGTCTTCACACCCATTCGTGGTCACTTTGGAGACCTGCAGAACATTACTTTCCAAAGACTCATTCATCCAACGAATTGCGAGGCTTTGGAACTCATTGCCTAGGGAGGTGTTCCCCGAGGCATACAATCTCCAGAAATTTAAGAAGAACACCAACTCCTACCTTCTTTCCCTTGGTTCCCACGATGTTCTCTGAACATTACAGGATATTCCTTTTCGTGGGAACCAGAACATATAAAAAAAAACTAATTTTGAGTCGGCGCCAAACACACAATCAACGAAGATCATTCAATTAATTACGTAATTAGTTTGCTTGTTTGTTTGTTTAGCTGCGACTCAAAATCAGTTACTTACATTGGTTTAGGACCTTAGTTATTGAGACTACTTCGGGAATTGTTAATTTATAAATTGATAATGTGAAAAGAAGTGAACAATGGATTAATTGCCTGATATCCTTGACCATCTGTTCTGAATAACTTCATTCCACGCTGTGGAGTGCCCCAAGGTTCCATTTTGGGACCCTTGCTATTCGCCATTTATACTTCGCAGCTAATGAAATGCCTTCAGTTTTGTAATATCCATCTGTATGCAGACGATACACAGTTGTATTATAGTTTTTCCTCGGACATGGTGGATGATGCTTGTAGTAGAATAAATAGTGATTTGAACTCATTTGTGGAGAAAGCCTCTGATCATTGTCTGATGATAAACAATAGTAAATCTAAAGTCATTGTTTTTGGTCCCAAGCATACAAGGAATACTGTTCGATTCCACACTAATATAAAGATAAATGATGAGCAACTGGAGGTAGTACATGAAGCAAAGAGCTTAGGGGTAATTTTAGATGAAGACTTGAGATTTGAAAAGCATGTAGCTCAAATTGTCAATCGTGCATATTATTCACTTAAAGTTATTTATGGCAACAAGTATTTTTTACCACCTAAAGTGAGGTCAACATTATGTGAAGCCTTGGTCCTATCTGTTTTCAATTATGCTGATGTATTGTATGGCCCATGTTTAACCGTTCAGTTCAAACAAAAAATCCAAAAGGTTCAGAACTCGTGCCTACGATTTATTTTTGGTATCCGAAAGAGAGAGAGAATATCTCACAAATTGAAAGCTATCGGATGGTTAGACATGGAAAATAGGAGAAAACTACATGCTGCCACTTTATTCCACAAAATAATCATGGAAAAAAACCCTCCTTACCTGCATGAAAAGATATCTTTTAGAACTGACGTGCATAATCTTAATATAAGGCACGAAGGCCGACTTACCCCTCCAATATTTCGTTTGGAGATTTTTAGATGTTTCACGTACCAGATATATGCATTGTATAACGGCATTCCTGATTCAATCAAACAGAAAAATCTTTATCAGTTCAAAAATGATTTCACTGAATTTCTTTTGCGGTAACTGATTCTGACATTCAAACCACCTATCTCATCTCATCCCTATGTTAAGATCACCCCTAATCATAACTATGGCGATTATATTGTTTATTTTTTTTTTTTTAATTTACTTACCAATTGGAAATTTATATTCCTAAGAGTAGCATTGAGCGATATGTTCGAGGTTGAGTGGAAGAGCAATTTCCATGGTGATTCGTCACTATTGAAATTGAACTCCGCCTTTAATTTTCTTCCAAAGTTAAATATGCTATATATTTTTATTTTTATTCTAATGACTGTACCGTTGAAAAGGAAGAAAATAATAAAGACGATATTATTATTATTATTTCCTTCACTGCCTACGTGTTCTTCGTACAGCATGAGGGTTTCCTTACTGCCGAGACAAGTTCATTATGATTTCGTATGTTGTACCCTCCGATAATGGTATGGATCGTGCTTTTTGAACGGAAATCTTTCAGCGTTTACTGTTTTCAACGATATTCGTGCATTTACACTTATTTTGACGAGTTTTATATCCTCGTAAAAAATATGCCCTATATACAGTGCGCGTCAAAATTATGGAACAATTTCGATATTTCGCAAGCCATGTACTTTTGACAAAAATCCTGAAATAGGTCGATTTTTATTTTAAAATGCCGATTTTTTTATGTATATTCTAAAGGGGTTATGTCACTGGTTTTGACATGGTGACGTAATCGGTAATTTTTTCAAATTGGAATAGATGTCTTGTGATACCCTCATCTGAAAGGCCTTTCAATACTGCATTCAATGATAATGATTAATTAGATTTTTTTTTGTACAGGGTTAACAAAAATTAATATTTTATTTCAATAAGAGAATAACTTTATATCCAACACAATAGAACAGTTAAATAAGATGTTCGAAATGCCATCCACCAGTCTCTTGACAATAAGCAAATCTACGGACACATTCCTCTTGCACATTGCGAATAACTTCCGGAGTAATTCTGTTAATTTCGATCCTAATTCGATTTTTCAACTCTTGTAGATTTTGCGACCTATCTACATAGACCTTCGATTTCAAATAATCCCACAAGAAAAAATCCAGGGGCGTAAGATCTGGAGATCTTGGGGGCCACTCTATCGGTCTGCGTCTACCAATCCACCTCCTAGGAAAACAGTTATTCAAAAACTCGCGAACATCACGTGCATAGTGCAGGGGTGCACCATCTTGTTGCAACCAAATACTTTCATTTGGTGAGTAAGGATTGTTGGCGTTTGGAAAAATATCGGCAAGGCTAGGTATGAGTTCATTTCTTAAAAATTCCAAGTAACGCTCCCCTGTGAGATTTCCTTCGAAAAAATACCGGCCAATAATCCTGTCGTTTATTATCCCTGCCCAAACATTGATTTTCTGAGATCTCCAGATCTTACGCCCCTGGATTTTTTCTTGTGGGGTTATTTGAAATCGAAGGTCTATGTAGATAGGCCGAAAAATCTACAAGAGTTGAAAAATCGAATTAGGATCGAAATTAACAGAATTACTCCGGAAGTTATTCGCAATGTGCAAGAGGAATGTGTCCGTAGATTTGCTTATCTTCAAGAGACTGGTGGATGCCATTTCGAACATCTTATTTAACTGTTCTATTTTGTTGGATATAAAGTTATTCTCTTATTGAAATAAAATATTAATATTTGTTCACCCTGTACAAAAAAAAATCTAATTAATTATTATCATTGAATGCAGTATTGAAGGGCCTTTCAGATGAGGTATCACAAGACATCTATTCCAATTTAAAAAAATTACCGATTACGTCACCATGTCAAAACCAGTGACATAACCTCTTTAGAATATACATAAAAAAATCGGCATTTTAAAATAAAAATCGACCTATTTCAAGATTTTTGTCAAAAGTACATGGCTTGCGAAATATCGAATTTGTTCCATAATTTTAACGCGCACTGTATACAGGGTGTTACCATATAAGTGCCCAAAGTTTTTAGGGGGGGATACCTTGTCGAAAATTAAAGGGGGTCTTTCATTTAAACAAAAGCTCTTAGGCCTTTCTTCGAAAAGTTACAGTTTTTTTTCTTGAAATTGCTGAAGAGTTGAAGAAATGGCATTCTGTGGGCATGTTCTACCAATAAAAAGGCTACCTATGAGTATTTTTTTAAACTTTAATAACCTAAATCACATAAGTTTGGGTCAAAACTAATCAAATATTTGTGGAATAGACATTTTGCGGGAGATTAATTATGAAAACACTATTAAGTGTTGTCACTAGGTGTAGTCATGCCCTGTATATTGATGCACATGAGCTTATTCAATATTCTCAACCCGTGAATAAAATTTTAACTAACTAATATTCGTAATTGAAACTTAATAATACATTATTTATCCTTGCTAAATTTAATATTGGTTAGTATAAATTTAAACTTCAATGACTTAGCTATATTTTTTTATTTTATAAGGCGGCTTTGAAAAAAGATCTAATTTTTTTTTTGTAACAATAACAAATGTCACAATAACTTTTTGACAATTTTGTTGGAGTTGTCGTTCTTTATCAGTTTTTGTGTTTTTCAAACTATTTATAGAAACGGCTCCAAAACTGACTATACAAGAAAAAATTGAAATAGTATTGCTACATAGCGAAAATAATGGTAGATCACAGGGGAAAAACAACTACTTTCCTAGCAAATACCACGCAGAACGTTGAATGATATTCACCTGAAAATCCATGCATACCTCCATATAAATGGACATTGAATGTAAATGTTTCTTTCTGATAAGCTCGATTGTGTTTAATTTATGTCGTATTCGCCTAACAATCCGCATACCGGTTTCAGGCTTTTTGGCCCTCATCAGTACGGAGTAGTCACCAGCCAGAAGTCCGAAGAGCTCTGGCCGAAGCGAGACACAACATAAACAAAACCATCATCGAGTCTATAACACCTATAGGTACGCCGGAAAAGAAAACTTTTAACTGGCGGTACCTAGTGACAGAAAGAAACACTCCGAAAATCTCCTACCTCGATAGGTTTCTAAATAAAAGATTCCTTCTCAGTAGGAGTGGCAAGCCCGACTAGAATATAGTGAAAGATATAAAAGTGTTCACGTTGAGCCTGTAGTAAATAATGAAAATAATGTTTTACTGACAGTCACTGAGACACCAAGAGTTTCGACGAAAATTATGGCTGAGAAGGCAGATATATCTCAAACCTCTGTTAGACGAATTTTAAAGCAGAATAACTTTCACCCGTACAAACCAAAATTTGTGCAAGTACTGCGAGACAGGGATTATGACGCTAGACTTTATTTTTGTGCATGGTTCCAGGGAATGTTAGAAGACAATCGTAATTTTTTTTTAAAATAAGCTATTTTCTGACAAAGCAACTTTTACCTCAAATGATGTCGTCAGTTCTCAAAATTGTAGATGGGAGGCAGATCATAATCCTAATTTTATTATTGAAGCCAAGAACCAATATAGTTTCAAAGTGAATGTATGGTGTAGAATTTTAAATGAGCGAATTTTAGGTTCCTTCTTTTTTAGACAAAGTTTAAATGGCGATCGGTATTTGAACTTTTTACGGACCGAGATATCTACATTTATGGACAACCTACCATTCGTTTATTCTTTCAACAAGATTGGGCTTCTATTCATTCCACAATGAAGTGCGGGAGTGGTTGAAGAATGAGTTTGGTGAGCAGTGGATAGGTCGATTTGCAGGTAATCCTTGGCCTGCTAGGTCTCCAGACCTAATGCCGTGTGATTTCTTTTTATGGTATTACCTGAAAAGCAATTTTTATAAACAACGCCCATTTCGAAATGTAGAATATTTAAAAGTTTGTATAAGGAATTGTGCAGCACTGATCAACTATGTTGAAAAATGTTCGCCGCGAATTGTTTTCCAGAACAATTCTATGTATGGAGCGCGAAGGTGGTCACGTAGAATATTCAAAATTCGAACATTGTTTGCTTATTGAGTTTTTTTTTATTTTTCCACTTACCACCTAAACAATTCTAAATTCAATTAGGATAAATAATGTATTATTAAATTTTAATTACAAATATTAATTGGTTGGAATTTTATTTACGGGTTGAGAATATTGAATAAGCTCATTTGCATCAATATAAAGGGCATGACTACCCCTAGTGACAAGAGTAAATCGTGTTTTCATTATTAATCTCCCGCAAAATGTCTATTCCACAAATATTTGTTTAGTTTTGACCCAAACTTATATGATTTAGGTTATCAAAGCTGTTTCCAGAGAAAACAAGAATGTATAATGTTTCTTAGTAGGGGTAGAGAAATAAAATGGTATTTTTGTTTTTTTTAAATCTTGTTTAAAATTGGCACATGGGGTCCTCGATGGATTCCAAACACATTTTCTCGATACATTTTTTCGATATATTGACAATTTTACCAATTTTTCGGCACCACAGACAACTCCTTTTGAAATTCCCGTCAAATCTGAGGTCACGTGATACAAGTCGCAACGGATTTTCAGTTGTCAGACATGCAGAAACGTGCCATTTTTCAGAAATTTCAATAATTTTTTTTTCCATATGTAGCCAACTTTAGACGGACATTGTATGATTACATGTCCTGACTAACTGACTGAATGACTGATGTACGATCAACGCCCAGACCAAACCGCTGGTCCTGAGAGCTAAAATTTTGACAGCATATTTTTTTGATATTCCATTTCTAAAGGGGTGAGAAGGTGGGTGAGAAGGGGGGTGGAAAAGAAAGTAGAGTTGGTATTGGAATAAGAGTCATGGAAACTAGTATTTGGGCTCTTCTCCGCAAATGAAGATAATGTGTTTCAGGGTTTTCGAAAATTCAACCCTAAAGGGGTAAAAGGGGGGTTGAAAGTCTGTATATATATAGTTAGTTTTAAAGTTAGCATCATGAAAATTGGTATTTGGGGGACTTTGTTACAAAAAAAAATAAGTTTCAGGTTTTTGGAAATTTAACCCCTAAAATTGGGGAAAATTGGTTTATAAAAAATATTTGTTTAAATTCAAATAGGGTAATGGGTTGAAAGTTTGAATGGGGGTTGTTGTTTTCAATGGTAATATAAAATAGAAACTGAGGTCTTTGTAAGGGATAAAAAAATACATGTTTCAGTTTTTTATAAATGCAACCCCTAGGGGGTGAAAGTTTGTGTAAGGTTACCGTTAGTTTTGAAGTTTGGGTCATGAAAATTGGTATTTGAGGTCTTTGTTACAAATAAAGAAATATGTGTTTCAGTATTTTTTGAAATTCCGTCCCTAAAGGAGTGAGTGAATTTGTAATAGTCGTCACAAAAAAAACAATGTTCAACGCGGATGAATTTGCTGGTACCAGCTATTTATAGTATATAACAGTCAATAGTTGAAGTAGGGTGTGTAAGTAAGTATTTTTAAAATAATCCAAATTGAATAGGTAGCAATTAGTAGATTTTATGCACAAAAAATTAAAAAATAAAAACTTTTTAACAAAAAATCAAACCGACGATTAAAGAAACTGAAAGGCAACGGATATTGACTTCGAGAACGCTCGGCAATTTCCGGCAAAGGGACGAGCCGCCGCCGCGCACCCCGCTGTCATCAGTTTACGCTTTACTTAATTAATTTGCTTGTTTGTTGCTAGTTACTTACATAGGTTTAGAAGCTTAGTTATTGAGACTAAAGAGTTTCATTTTATTTTTTGCGTTTCAGTTTCTTTTTTCGTCGTTTAATTGTTTGTTAAAAAGTTTTTATTAATCGGAAGTACTCTCTGTATATTAACGTAGCATCTGGAAGATTTTTTTTTGCAATGTATGCAATGTTCCCATAATAATTGATACTTCTGTTTGTCATAAGATGCAATACTCCAAACTGAAGATGAGAAGGAAAAACCATGTTGATATTTGTTTCGAAAAGTTATGATGACTCCACAATTTTGTATCAATTCGTAATTGTGTTCTGAAAACAAAAATATTGTTCGATCGATATTCGATCACTTCCATACTTGAAACAAAGTAAATTCAGTAAAGTTCCATGGGGATAATTTTATCTATATCGTGTAATATAAACAAGCTGAAATCACTTGGAAAGTTATCAGTTGGGTCATAGTTCATACTTTTGAAGAAATCAATCCCAACAAACAGATATTCAATTATCAATATCGCAATACTTATATAATTATTTTGCTTGTCATCGGAAAAAGCATAAAACAATCAACGATTCAAGTTGATTTTTCAACCGACGAAACCAAAAAGGAGGAGGTTCTCTAGTCGACCCGTATATTTTTTTTTTTCCATCATTTTTTTAATGTATGATCACGCATAACTTTTTACTGAGGCGTCCGATTCCGATAATCCTTTTTTTCAGTGGATAGTGTGTACTTCGAAGGTGGTCCCATTTGAATTTGAAAGGTGAAATCCACCCCTAAGGGTAGCAAAATGAAGGATATTGATCACTCACCCTCTGAATTCTGGTCCGTTAACCGATTCTATCAGGCATAACTTTGTACTGGATTCTTCGATTTGGATTATTCTTTTTTTAATAGATAGGGTATACCTTATATTTAGATTCCGAATGGAATTATATACCCTTACGGGTGGAAAAATAGCGGATAATTGATTTTTCACTTATGAACATTAGCACACACATACGTAGTTGACAATGACAGATCTCTACTGACATTATTTCTGTTCCACATCCGTCAAAACCATTATATTCTATGAGAGGATGGAATGATATACAAAGTAATGAAATGAACTAACCAGAACAACAAAAATAATTTATATTACAACAAATAGTAAAAGTAGATAATCATATTATTTAACTGGTAATAGTTGAAGTAAGGGTTAAGTAAGTATTTTGGAAGTAATCAAAAAACAAGTAGGTAGTAATTAGTATATTTGAGCTATAAAAAATTGAAAAATAAAAACTTTTTAACAAAAAATTAAACCGACGAAATACGGAACTGAAAAGTAAAAAATAAAATAAACCTTCTTAGTCTCAGTAACTAAGCTCCTAAACTAATGTAAGTAACTAATTTTGAGTCGGCGCCAAGCAAACAATCAACGAACATCATTAAATTACTTCAAAAAAATTATCAAAATGTCACCGCGCAACTCGATGCCATCATTTTACGCCTTACCTAATTCATTTGCTTGTTTGTTTGGCGCCGACTCAAAATTAGTTACTTACATTAGTTTAGGAGCTTAGTTACTGAGACGAAGGAGGTTTATTTTATTTTTTACTTTTCAGTTCCGCATTTCGTCGGTTTAATTTTTTATTGAAAAGTTTTTAGTTTTGAGGACTAACTTAACATTCTAATTATTTTTATTTGATTCGTTTTGATTATGTTATATTTTTTCTACACAATGTTCAAATGTTTATATTCCAAAACATGTGCAACTAATGGTAAACTTTTCATTGATTTTTGTATTGATGATGGTAATTAGTACCCCACCCAAATAGAAGTGTCAAATATAATCGTTACGGAAAAACAGTTTCCATCAAATTAGATTAATCTTTGGTGGGTTTTTGCTTTTATGGACCTGTTTAGGAGTTGTCTTCAATGGGGAAAATATGGCTGGTCAGATTGACGATCCAATCCAATATGATTTATTTAAAAAAAATTGTGGTAGTACATTTCATGCTTAATACTAAAAACTAACTAATTACAATATATACAATATTGTATATACAGTGCTTTTCTTTAATTTACCCCCCCTTTTACTTTTTGAACGGGTCAACTCAAAAAATTGGAACTTGGGATAATGAAATTGATGCATAAATACTATATTTTGGAGTAAAATTACTAGATGAAACTTTCAAGATGGCGAGTGGGCGCCATCTGGGAAAAAAATTAAATTGAAAGGGGGGTCTTGTGACAGGTCTTTTTGAAGCTCCTGACGAATCACAACCCTAGAATATAAAGTCAATATCTTCACCTACTACAAAATGGCGGAACATTCAATAATTACCTGCATACAAACCCATTAATATCGATACATCTAGAAATAATTGTTTTTCTCTGCCATATGGCAATCCCAACAACCCGAAAAAGTTTGATAGGTTATTTTTTGTTTAAACAAAAAATGACAAGAAATGTCAGTACGACAACGAACATCATTGTTCAGTTAAAATATTGTCATTTAGTTTTCGGAAGAAAAAATCAAAGCCATTTTTATTTACGGTGCGACGCGTAACTTTCACGAAACCGAAAGAATTTTTAATGATCGTTTCCCGAATCGTCCTATCTGTAGAAAATATTTAGGGGAACTTCTAACCAAATTTACAACTACCGGTAGTGTACAGAACAAAAAGCCCCCAGGTCATCCGTCCATTCCGGAAGAACAGCAAGTTCAAATAATTGGTGAGATGATAGTAAATCTTCAACAGTCTACTTCCTCCGTCGCGAATGTCTGTGAGGTGTGTCCTTCTACTGTGTGGAGACTTTTGAAGAGGAATAAGTATCATCCATACAAAATCAAAATGGTACACCAGTTAACTGAAGATGGCCCTGATCGAAGAACAGAATTCTGCGAAATTATGACGGCAACCATTGCAAGGCATCCTACCTATCTCCACAATATTTGTTTCAGTGACGAATCTACATTTTATCTCAACCGCAAGGTTCACAGACAAAATTGCCGTTATGGGAGTGACAACAACCCTCACATTTTCCGGGAAACTCATACTCAATATCCAGAAAAAATTAACGTCTGGGCAGGACTATTGGGAAACCATATTGTAGGACCTCTATTCATTGAACAAAATTTAACAGGGGAACTGTATTTGAATATGCTGGAAAATACTGTTGGCCCTCTAATCACCGAAATCGTCGAAGCGAATCCTAATGAATTCGATATGGATATTGTATCCCAACAAGATGAAGCACCATCACATTAGTACGGACAAGTAGGAAACTATTTGGATAATACTTTCCACGGTCGTTGGATTGGCCGTCGAGGTCCTACGGAATGGCCAGCCCGCTCGCCAGATTTGACACCTGTAGACTTTTTTTTATTGGGCTATTTGAAGCAAAAGGTGTACGAAACTGAACCTGTTTCAATATTGGATATACGGCAGGGAATGATAAATATTTGTAGAAATATCGACGTTACTGTGTTCGAAAATGTTCGGCGTGAAATATCGGAGAGGCTGTTCTTATGTAACGCAGTTCAAGGCAACCATTTCGAGCATCTTCTGAAGTGAACTCAGCTTCTTTCCTCAAATTATGAAGTTAAACGTCGATGTATTCAGGCAATTATCAAATGTTCCGCCATTTTGTAGTAGGTGAAGATATTGACTTTAAATTCTAGGATTGTGAAGTATTCGTCAGAAGCTTCAAAAGGATGTGTCACAAGACCCCCCTTTCAATTTTTTTTCCCAGATGCGCCCAGTCGCCATCTTGAAAGTTTTATCTGTCAATTTTACTCCAAAATATAGTATTCATGCATCAATTTCATTATCCCACATTCCAATTTTTTGAGTTGACCCGTTCAAAAAATAAAAGGGGGGGGACATTGAAGAAATGCACTGTATATATATATATATATATATATATATATATATATACAGCATGTCTCACTTCTCATGAAAACACCCCCGTATCTTTTGCAATTATTGGAGTAGAATTCTGTAATTTTCACGATCGTTAGATATACCGAGGATCAGTCTAACTCTTTTCTGGGATTGATCTGGGGCTAGGAGCGATGGATATATTAATTTTTGCAAAAAATAATTTAAGGGAGCAAGATATGCTCAAAAGTCTTACGGATTCGTGATCAGGACATGAATTTTAGTACCATTCTATATTTTCGCTAAAAAATTGTCTGTTTTGAAAAAATCCGAATTTGTCTCATGTTCCATGAAAACACCCCCGTATCTTCCATAATTATCGGAGTAGAATTCTGCAATCTTCACAATCGTTAGATATACCGAGGATGAGTCTAAATCTTTTCTGGGGTCAACCTGAGTGACATACACTAGATATACCGATTTTCTCGAAAAATAATATAAATGGGCAAGATATGCTCAAAATTCTTACGGATTCGTGATCAGGACATCAACTTCAGTGCCAATCCATATTTTCGGGATAAGCGGGATTTTACTGATTCGTGATTGGGACATCAAATTTATAACCAACAGGCATCTTTGTTGACGAATATTTCAGTTCTGGAAAATTTGAATTTTCCTACTTCTCATGAAAACCCCTCCGTATCCATCGTTATTAGTGGAGTAGAGCTCTGAAGTTTCCACGATAAGTAGATATTCAGGAGATGAGTCTTAATAATATCTGGAGTCAAATTTGCTGAGATTCCAGAGGGTAGTACAAAAATATGGATTTTCTAAAGGAAGTATTGAACTTTATTTTCGAAAACGTCATAAAATCGAACAAAGTGTTCATAAAAACTTTTTAACAAAAAATTAAACCGACGAAAAAATCAACTGAAGAGCAAAAAATATAATAAACCTCCTTAGTCTAAATGATAATTGAGCTCCTAAACTAACGTAAGTAACTGATTTTGAGTCGGCGCCAAACAAACAATTATCGAAGATCATTATCTATGAAAGAAGTCATCAAAACGCAAAACGATGGAAAAAAAAATATACGGGTCGACTAGAGAACCTCCTCCTTTTTGGTTTCGTCGGTTAAAAATGAAAAAACACGTCAGACTATGTTATTGAAGCATATCTTAAAATAAAGTCATTGGCCAAAAATTTTTCATTCATGTAAAAAAGCGCGGGGTGCTCTTCAATCACTCTTTATTATTACTAATTTCAACTTTTCAGTCCATATTCTTGAAAAGACTACGGGAGAAAAACTCTTCGATTGATTCATCCACATGAGATGGAAGTTATTAATAACTGAATTTTGGCGAGTATGCTGAGAACCAGTGCATTCGCCATGTTTTACTAGTAGCCACTGAAGAATTCCCCTATTCCATCATCAGATCAGCTTCAACATACCAAATTATAGTATTGTCATCCAAACTACATATACATACCAAGTTTCATTCCGATACAATTGGATTTTGATTAGATTATTAGGTTAAAATTGACCTGCAAGATTTGATAACTTTGTTTGTTAGTTACATGTAAAGCTAATAATAAAAGCGTGTTAATAAAAAAATATTTCTTTTTCTGTTCATCAATATTCATCAAAGAAATAACGACTAGAGAAACTCAATGTAGAAATATTTCTCAATAATACTGCATTATCAGTGATAATTATCACTCGATATCACGTTCTACAGTTATAAACTCTGCAAAAATCGTTCTATCCACCGCCCCTGGCGCGCAGTGTATGTCACTCAGGACAACTCCATGAGATAATTTAGACTCACCTCCAGTATATCTACCTATCGTAGAAGGTGTTTTCATGGGAAGTGAGACAAATTCGGAATTTTCAGAATTGAAAAATTTGTCAGCAAAAATATGGCATGGTAATGAAATTGATGTCCTGATCACGAATCCGTAATAATTTTGAGCATATCTTGCCCCCTTATATTATTTTTCGCAGTAATCAATATATCCATCGCCCCTGGCGGGCAGTGTATGTTACTCAGGCCAATCTCATGGGGTAATTTAGACTCACCCCGGTAAAGGTTGAGAATATGAGATCACCCAGTATCTTCACGAAATCTTCACAGGAGCTTAAGAAGACGATAAAAACAGTATAACAATCGAAAATTTAACGCGGAAAAGATAATTTTAGGAGATATGGGCCCCAGAAGGTCCATAAATAGAGGTTATGGAATATCACTTTTGGAAACTGCAAACTGATATGAAGAATAGCTTTTTGCACTAAACTATTAACTGTACACTCATTTAACGTTTGAGTAATATTAAAATCACTTAATGATCAATAAAGACATGAAAAAACTCCGATTATGTTTCATTAAATTTTTCACATGAACTGTCACAAATCAAATATTGGTGGTTGCATTGATCTTGGCGTTTTATGGAGATGCCACGTTGCCAACTATTCAAGTGAAATTGGTCAATCCGGAGTTTCGCAATTAATTGGATCGAAATTTTCGCGAGCGGAGCGAAGCGTCGCTTTATAAGGTTGATTAGCTTGCATTCAACTTGGATAGCAAGGTTAGCCAAGTTAGGTTATGTTGTGTTCCTTCTTTTTACGTTAGAAATTGATTTGGTCGAAATGTTCGCGAGCGGAGCGAGGCGTCGCCTTGTAAGGTTGATTAGATTGCATTCAACTTCGGTAACAAGGTTAGCCAAGATGTGTCTTGAAAAAGTATTGTACCTATTGTACTTTTTCAAGACACACATGTTTCAGACTTTATATTTTTAATATTTTAATTAGTAACGTTTCAATGAATTTTAATGTGTATAATTAGTTGACGATTTAAAACATGTGTTGCCAACTTCAAATTCAGAACTTATATTTCACCGTACTTTACATGAAGAACATTCATAAACAACATAGAAACTAATCTCAACAAAGATTATCCCTGAAGATGGAAATAAAACATTCCGAAAGCTTGGACAAACTTTAAAGAGTACACTTTTTCTTTTGCTGCATACCCCAATAATATTTTTATATATATATATATATATATATATATATATATATATATATTGTAAATGATAGTGATCCCAGTACTGTTCCCTCTGGGACTCGGTACGAAACAGTTCTATACTTATCCGTAGGAAAATTATTTGTCCAAGAGTTTCTGGTGAGAAGACACTATCAAATGTTTTAGAAAGATCGACGAGTATGCATAAGGTGGATTTTTTCCTAAGAAAGAGCATCGTAAATATAAAACATATGTTGCATCTTCAGTTAATCTTTCTTTCCTGAACCCATATTGTTTTTTTGAGATAACATTATATTTTTAAACAAGTTCAATATTCTTTTTTTGAGTATTTTTTCCATCATTTTTGCTATATTCGAGATTAGAGAATTCGCCATTTCTTTTAATCACCGTTTTTAACCGACGAAACCAAAAAGGAGGAGGTCGCGTATATTTTTATTTTTTTTATTTTTTTTTTTATGTATGATTACGCATGACTTTTTACTGAGACGTCCGATTCCGATGATTATTTTTTCAGTGGATAGGGTGTTGCTTCCATTCGAATTTAAAAGATGAAATCCACCCCTAAGGGTAGCAAAATGAAGGATATTGATCATTCATAATTGATTTTTCACTTGTGAACATTGGCCCACACATATGTAGTTGACAATGACAGATCGCTACTGTCATTATTTTTGTTCCACATCCGTCACAATCATTATATTCTATGAGAGGATAGAATGATATACAAAGTAATGAAATAAACTAACCAGAACAACAAAAATAATTCATATTACAACAAATAGTAAAAGTAGATAATCATATTATTCAACTGGTAATAGTTGAAGTAAGGTGGGTAACTGAGTATTTTGGAAGTAATCAAAAAACAAGTGGGTAGTAATTAGTAGATTTCAGCCACAAAAAATTGAAAAATAAAAACTTTTTAACAAGAAATTAAACCGACGAAATACGGAACTGAAAAGTAAAAAATAAAATAAACCTTCTCAATAACTAAGCTCCTAAACTAATGTAAGTAACTAATTTTGAGTCGGCGCCAAACGAACAATCGACGAAGATCATTAAATTACTTCAAAAAAATTATCAGAATGTCACCGCGCATTTTAAGCCTTACCTAATTTATTTGCTTGTTTGTTTGGCGGCGACTCAAAATTAGTTACTTACATTAGTTTAGGAGCTTAGTTATTGAGACCAAGAAGGTTCATTTTATTTTTTACTTTTCAGTTCCGTATTTCGTCGGTTTAATTTTTTGTTAAAAAGTTTTTTAATTGTCTTCTAGTTCCCAAAAAGCGCATTACAATGTCCACATACATGTACCACTAAATGAAATGTTTAATTAAAGGATTATTGTGAATTTTATCCTAAAAGTTGTCCATTAGTATTTCGACTAATAGAGGACTCAAGGAATTACATATCCATTATTAGTACATTAGTAACTGACGAAACCAAAAAGGAGGAGGTTCTCTAGTCAACGCGTATATTTTTTTTTATGTATGATCACGCATAACTTTTTATTTTATATTTTTTATATTTATTCCGATCATTCTTTTTCCACTGGATAGGGTGTACTTCGAAGTTGGTCCCATTTGGATTCAAAAGATGAAATCCACCCCTAGGAGTGGCAAAATGAAGAATATTTATCACTCACCCTCTGAATTCTGGTCCGTTAACCGATTCTATCAGGCATAACTTTGTACTGGGTTCTTCGATTTGGGTGATTTTTTTTATTAGATAGGGTATACCTCATAGTTGATCATATTTGGATATCGAATGGAATTATCCACCCTTACGAGTAGAAAAATAGTGAATAATTGATTTTTCACTTGTGAACATTGGCACATATATGTAGTTTACAATGACAGATCACTAATGTCATTATTTTTGTTCTCCTACACCCGTCACAATCATTATATTCTTTGAGAGGATGGAATGATATACAGAGTAATGAAATAAACTAACCAGAACAACAAAAATAATTTATATTACAACAAACAGTAAAAGTAGATAATCATATTATTTAATAGGTAATAGTTGAAGTAAGGTGGGTGAGTAAGTATTTTGGAAGTAATAAAAAAACAAGTAGGTAGTAATTAGTATATTTCAGCCACAAAAAATTGAAAAATAAAAACTTTTTAACAAAAAATTAAACCGACGAAATATGGAACCGAAAAGTAAAATATAAAATAAACCTTCTTAGTCTCAATAATTAAGCTCCTAAACTTATGTAAGTAACTAATTTTGAGTCGGCGCCAAACGAACAACCAATGAAGATCATTAAATTACTTCAAAAAAATTATCAGAATGTCACCGCACAACTCGATGCCAGCATTTTACGCCTTTAATTAGTTACTTACATAAGTTTAGGAGCTTAGTTATTGAGACTGAGAAGGTTTATTTTATTTTTTACTTTTTAGTTCGTCGGTTTAATTTTTTGTTAAAAAGTTTTCATTATAATATAGTGGTTTAAGAAGTCCTGTTTTAGAAGTTTTCGGAAAACACCCTGTATTTATACAACAATTCATCGAATATGCTAGTGGAGTTTTGATTTCATGAGCAATTTGCTTTATGTGTAGATTTTCGAAGTATTAAAAATTCTCACGAATCTGTTCAAATCAACTCTGATGAAAGCTAGGGTAGAGGTTAACAGTCTTTCGATATTGGAACTACATTCACCTTTTCAAGAACTTATAGATAAGTGATTTCCAAATAGTTTGTAAATAAAGTCTATCAGGAGCGGCTTGCCCATCGAGACATAAAAAAAAGTTTCCCGAAAAAAACGTCATTGTTGAATTGTTCTCATATATTTTGAGTTTTGAGTACCGACCGACAAGAAGAATCAATTGCCGGAGAAATAAAATTGTTTTCAAATTCGTAAAGTAGTCCATGACACGAAGCAGAGCTACTTATCATTGGAGATCGGTAATTATCATTGGAGACCGGTTAGAAATATGTTTCGAACCCATATCGATTCATCTTCAGTCTAAAGCTAAAAATACATTTTTTGAGGAAGGGGGTACTTAAACTCTCCTCCACGACTGGGATAGCTTTTTCAATGTCAGGTGTGGATCTCCGACCATTGAACAATTATACCGAAGTTGAAATTTAAGAAGGGAAATTTTTGTGTCTGTAATATATAATGGGAAAGAAAGTTGGCGGCATGCAGACAAGAATTTTTAAATTCTAGAAGAAGATATCCTCGGCCAGGGATCGAACCCACGACCTCATGATTACCAGTCAAGTGCTCTCCCAACTGAGCTACCGAGGACGTACATTCGTATTCCCGACCGCAGGTGCGTATCTATAATTGTGAAATGAATAATTTTTTGGAAATTTTTCTTTATTCTTGTGAATATGTAGCAAACAATTGAGAATGTAAATACACGGTAAGGTGAGTATTTCAAGGTTCTCCAAGATGAGGCGGCAGCTGTCTCTATAATTGGCTTTAGATATTATTCGTCAAACTCGTTTCTGAAGTCTAAAAATCCTCACAGAGTCGACAGCGTTTCCCCGTACGGTAATTAATGTGGGAGTGAAATAGGCCAAAGTAGGCTGTTTTCAAAACTGTCAGGCTAGCAAGTCTGCTCAGGTTCCGCAATAGGAAGATGGCTGAGTTCAATTTTTTACTTAGGTGCTCAATATGAGCTGACCATTTCAGATAGATAGATAGATAGTTTATTGATCCAAATGCGAGCTCGTAAAGCTATAGGACAAGTCAAAACAAGGTACATGTATAAATAAGTTATTCATAAAATACAATACATAGTTGAATATAGATAAAATGAGGCACACATATCAACGATCGATAAAAATATTATAAATATCTGAACAATTATAAATGTGAACATGTTTCAGGTAAAATGTTTGTTATAACAATAAAATGAAATAAAACATTAAAAATATTCAAATATCCATCAAGGTTGTATGGAGTAATGCCCAATAAAAATGTTTTGATTTTTTTTCTGAAAATATGCGTCTGTTCTATTACTTTCAGCTCATTTGGAAGTACATTGTATAATCTCAGTCCTATCACGTTCAGTGATTTTTGAGAAATGGTGAGATGTGAGGGTGGTAAATGGAAGTCGTTTTTTTTTCCTCGTATTATAATTGTGATATTGGTTTATTGTGGGAAACGTTTTTTTATTCGCGTGAATATATGTTATGACTTCTAAGATAAAAAGACCAGGAAGTGGTAGAATTCCAAGTTTCTTAAAAAGATCTCGACATGACGTCTGCTGGGAGACGTTTGCAAGGCAACGTATTATTCGCTTTTGTGCGATGAATACGTCTTTCGCTGCTGGGGAGCTCCCCCATATTGTAATTGCGTAGCAAATTCTTGATTGTACCTGGGCGTGATAAAATAGGAGCAAACTAGGTTTATCCAAAACGCGTTTGAGGATTCTAATTTGGTAGCATTTGGAGTGTAGAGAGTTAGTCAGATTTTTGCAATGTGATTTAAAGCTAAGATCGTTGTCGATTATTATACCTAAGAATTTGGAGGATGTACTATGTTCAAGAGGTGTGCCGCAGATGTTCAGGTCCAGGGAAGGTGGATTGGTGTTTTGCCTGGTTTTAATTTGTCATCCATAACAATTCCAAGTAGTTCAACTTCAGATTTGTTAGAAACGGTATTGTTGGTTGAGAAAACAAGTTTTGTTTTTATTGAGTTTCAAGCAATTAGAAACGAACCATGTTTCGGCTTTTACTGAAAAATCCTGGATTTTTTTTTCCAAGTAGTCTAGTTTTTTGTCAGAGGCATAAAGAGAGCAATCATCTCCGTAAATAAATTCTTATACAATTTTATAGCGTGATATTATTGAGTACACATGACAAATGTGCTCCAGGATACAAACAAATTATGGAGTCATTCTGTGAAAAACTATTCAGGTTTAAATAAAATGGGGCGGTCCCAAAAAAAAAATTGATTAACAATAGCCTCACAATATTAAAATTCAATGAGAACATTACTTTCCAACGAAATTACGTTCTTTCAAGTGTTCAGCTGATACTAGCATTTTTTGAATTTTTAAATTATTTTTCTTTTTTAAATCTTGTGACGCTAACATACTGATGCACTGAAAGATCAATTTTAGAGCGTTGTGTACCCTGTCGAGAGCGCCTAATATATTCTATATGTTTTACTTCCCGCACTAAGTAGTGCGCAAAATATGCGATTTTAACGTTACTATATTAACGTAATAAGATGTGACCAGTAACTTTCGTTAATTTTGCTCTCTATAACTACTTATTTTAATTCTCTCACATTTATACAAATTTGAAGAAGACTAAATTCCCTATATTTTTGTATAAACACTTTTTTGTAAGTCTGGTTAGCGGTAGAAACATGAACATAATTCCAAAAAATCGTCCAAGTGCTCGTTTTTTCTGGTCGAGAGAGCTATCGTTCACAAAATTCAGTTTTTGGAAGAATTTGTCAATTTGTACATAGAAAAATAATGTAAAAAACCGGAAGGTGTTTTTTACCTTCTGCAATAAATATTTTAATGATATAAGAAAACAATTGTCAGAGATGCCGACCGTTGATTCCAACGATGATGGTTCTTCGCCTCACAATACCAACCAGGAAAAAATATTCCATTTTACTCCCATAAGAGATAAAGGAATCGAACTGGAACCCGAAAAATATTTCTGATATTCTAAACACTTTTCCATTTTATCAACCCGACTCTTCGTCGAATTTTCACAGCCGTATAATTTACATTTCAATTAAAAAGACACTCGTCCAAACAATTTTATTTATTGTTCCATATTTTGATTCATTATGAACCTTTTTTTCCTATTATAAACGGCCGTCTAAAGAAATTCGTTTGATAGACTACGTTCATTTTGATGCCCCCCTTCCAATAAATACCATTCATATTTTCGTGGCAGCGCGACTTTTTCTTGGCTGTTTATAGTCCGAGAAGTTATTTTAATTTTTTTTCTGTGTTATAAACGCCGTCCAAAGGAAGCCATTCATTACCTTCTATGCATTTTGATGCCATTTTTCCAATTATTTTTTTTCCGTGGCAGCGCGACTTTCTTGACTGTTTATAGTCCGAGAAGTTATTTTAAATTTTTCTGTGTTATAAACGCCGTCCAAAGAAAGCCATTCATTACCTTCTATGCATTTTGATGCCCTTTTTCCAATGGTATTTTTGTTTCCGTGGCAGCGCGACTTTCTTGACTTTTTATAGTCTGAGAAATTATTTTAATTTTCTTCTCTGTTATAAACGACCCTCCCAAGAAAGCCATCCATCTTGTTCCATGCATTTTGATGTCCTCTTCCCAATGGCATTTTTATTTCCGTGGCAACGCGACTCTCATGACTTTTTATAGTCTGAGATATTATTTTAATTTTTTTCTGTTTCAAATGGCCGTCCAAAGAAAGCCATTCATACCTTCTATGCAATGTACAAAAATCGCCTGTTTGCTGGTTCAATGAAGAATTAGTTAACAAACGTCAGACACTCTCTACCGTGAAACTGATTCATAATGTCAACAAGGATCAGGTGACCTGGGATGCATACACTTTCTTACGTAAGGATTACAGGAATTCCATCATCGAAACAAAAAGGTTAGCGTATAAACTTTTTTGAAAAATTCCTCGAACATCGCAGCCGGTTGGATCAGGTGACCTGGGATGCATACACTTTCTTACGTAAGGATTACAGGAATTCCATCATCGAAACAAAAAGGTTACGTATGAAACTTCGAGTGTAACAGAAATCCATGGAAAAGGAGTCCAGCATCACGGAAGCTGAATTAATGATTATTTCAGCAATATTGCTGAAAATTGATCTCGTCTCTACCTGAGACGAATCACGAACCTACGGAATACTTGAAAATCTCAGATCACCTGTAAATTCTTTCTCTTTTTTCCATGTAACTCCCGAGGAAGTGATGGACACAATTGAATCTTTGAAGGATTCAAGTTGTTCGGATTTCTATGAACTGAACAGCGCGGTGATTAAAGGTATAGCCGATATTATTGCTTATCCACTTTCAATTTTAATTAATGATTGCTTATCTCTAGGAGTTTATCCAGATGTACTGAAGATTTCAGTTGTTTTGCCATTTCTGAAAAAAGGGGATCCCCACCTACCAGAAAATTTTCGCCCCATTTCCATAATTCCAGTTATCGCGAAAATCATAGAGGCGCTAGTCAAAACAAGGTTGATATCCTACCTGGAAACAAACTCCTTGCTGTGTCCTGAGCAATTTGGCTTTAGAAAAAATAAATCAACTACGAGAGCCATTCTGAGCGTTATTGCAAATGTAGTTGATGGACTCGAGAAGGGGGAGCATTCTTTCTTAACGCTTTGTGATCTGTCTAAAGCTTTCGATTGTGTTTCCCATGATATATTACTTGAGAAACTTTTCTGTTATGGCATTCGTGGACTTCCATTGAAATTTTTCAGATCTTATTTGCATGGGCGATCTCAGTGTGTTTCGGTTGAAGGCACCAAATCAGCATTAATACAAATCGTCCATGGGGTTCCACAAGGCTCTGTTTTGGGACCAACCCTATTCATTCTGTATATCAATGATTTATATTATCATATACTACCGAAAAAATGCATTCTCTTTGTGACGACAATTCACACTGATAGATCGTAATAGAAAATTAGAGGAACTGATTGACTCTTCCAAACTCACCTTGCAAATGACAGATGAGTGGTTCTGTTCAAACAAGCTTATGCTCAATTCTGCTAAAAAATCATAATCTTATTATATCTTCAAACTCCTCACTAACGGGTGGGAAAGTGTCAAGTTACTTGGTATATCCATTGATGACAAACTCAACTGGATGTCAAAAGGTCTGTTTGAAACACCTATTCATTCTGTATATCAATGATTATATTATCATATACCACCGAAAAATCTCTTTGCTGAGCCCACATGATAGATCGTAATAGTAATTAGAGGAACTGATTGACTTCTTCCAAAGTCTTCAAATGACAGATGAGTGGATCTGTTCAAACAAGCTTATGCTCAATTCTGCCAAAAATCAGAATCTTATTATATCTTCAAACTCCTCACTAACAGGTGGGGAAAGTGTCAAGTTACTTGGTATATCCATTGATGACAAACTCAACTGGATGTGTCACGTGGAAAATCTGTCGAAAAAATTATCAAGCGTCACGTTCTTGATTCGCAGATTGTTGGTGCAGATACTGTAAGAGCCAGCTATTTTGGACTTTTTCACAGTCTTATGACTTATGGAATTGTCTTGTGGGGTAATTCGTCCCATTCGAACAAAATTTTTGTTTTACAAAAAAGGGTTATTCGAATAATATCAGGGGCGGGCTACAGAGATCACTGCCAAGCTCTATTTATTCATCACCAGATCATGCCTCTTCCTACCGCGTTCATATATTCCACTCTGCTTGAAATACATAAAAAAAGATCAGATTTTGCTCTTTCAGCGGACACGCATCAGCACCAAACAAGGTCTGGAAACCTCTTGAAAACACCAAGATATAGACTCTCTGTATCACAGAAAAATTCATTGAATATAAGCCTATACAATAAATTACCTTTGGAAATAAGAAATATGACCTTTTACAATTTTAAGAGATCAGTGAAATCTTGTCTACTGATGAAATGCTTTTACTCCGTAAAGGACTTTTTAAACTATAATTTTAACGTGGATGATCTGGGCTTTTAATGTGTTTGTCAATGCAACTTTTATACCCCTTTATGTATTGTTTACAATGACTAGTTCTGAGTTAACCTCATTTTATTCCTGTGTTGTAATGTGATGTATCACCGTAGGAAATTTAGTTTTACTCTTTTAACTTAGTTTTATCTTTTAACTTGTAACTTTTAATAAAAAAAAAATGTTTTTCTCAAGGACCTGCTACAATGTATTTATATATGTACGTAGTTAATAAATCTCTCTCTCTCTCTCTCTCATTTTGATGTCCTTTTTCCAATGGTATTTTTGTTTCCGTGGCAGCGCGACTTTCTTGACTTTTTATAGTCCGAGAACTAATTTTATTTTTTCTCTGTTATAAACGGCCGTCCAAAGGAAGCCATTCATTACCTTCTATGCATTTTGATGTCCTTTTTCCAATGGTATTTTTATTTATGTTTCAGCGCGACTCTTTCTTGACTGTTTATAGTCCGAGAAGTATTTTTTTTCTCTGTTATAAACGGCCGTCCAAAAGAGCCATCCATTACCTTCCATGCATTTTGTTGTCCTCTTGGTATTGTTGTTTCTGTGGCAGCGCGACCCTTTCTTTGCTGTTTTTTCTCCCTCAAGGAGCTGTGAGATCACGTCCCGCGACAAGAAAATTTGGGTACCAGGACATACAACGAAAAAGCAAACGAACTCACCAAAAGAGGATCGAAAAACTAACCAGGTCAAAATAAAATTACAAAGAAGATCAGTACTCTATAACTTTCGATTAACAATGAAGAATGAAGTCCTGATTTATAAAATGATGTTCGGGCCTGTCATTTTGTATGCCTCAGCCGCCTGGGACCAGACCTGCAGGAATAGCTTTCGCGCCCTGGAACGGGCGCAAATGAAAGTCCTGCGGATGATAAAGAACCCTCCGTGGTAGGGCTCATCCAGTATTGAAACGACCACTTTGGCCTTCCCCCACGTAACAACCAATTTTTATCGAAGATACCCGAACCATTGTCTAACTATGGCTATTAATAGAAATTCCATAGGCGTACCAAATTATTTGGTATAGGCAATTCACGAGACGTAGAGAACTTACACTCCTATAACTTTCCTAACACTCTATTTCTTTTTCCGCTACTGAATAGTACTAACCACTGGGCATTTTGGCAAGGTAACGAGTGAACTATTGCAAAGTTGAATGAATAACTGCACAACCTATTTATTAATTAAACAAACCTAACCTTTCAAACGCTGCATGCCAAGACACTGGTGAAGATTTGCCGTAGCACAGCAAATCGTGTCCACTCGTGTTTTCCCCCTCTCTACCTACCAACAGGTCGTTTCAATACTGGATGAGCTCTATGTGTCGAACGATCGGATTCGTTAATTCGACACATACAATATCATGGATACGACAATGTCGAGAGCCAAATTGTACGTATATTAATAGGGGTCTCGTCTCACCGACAAGACGAATCCCCAAGCTAAGGGCTGAGTCTCAATAGATCGTAGCGTGGAAACTGCTCTACCAGGTACAACACCCTGCCAGGTACGTAAGTCGTCTACAGACAATTCCGAGTTCCAACAACGAAATGTTTGTTTAGTTATTCTAATCCCAATTGAAACGGCAATAAAAATAAGAGCCCTATGAAGAGTGTTCGTATGCACTGCCCGGCAAATAGCAAATTTATACAGTACTTCTCAAAAGTCCCCTCCCCCCTCTTATTTTTGGAACGATTATACATAAACAAGTAAAATTTGGAAACTGAATAGTAAAGGTTGTAAACTTCCCTTCTAGTGATGATAGATGACGAAATCGTCAAAGATGACGTCACAAGGCCATTGTGACCAATAATTTTAAATGGAACCCTACGGCAAGCGACACCTCTTTTAAAATGTATCGAAAAAACCTACTCAATGATACTAATTTTGTTTGTGTTTATGGCAGTTTTAATGGCTCATTAGTAAACATTAAAATTTAAATTCCATTCAGTATGATATTGATTACAGATTTAAGAATCAGTATCTACTTAAAGAAATTGCTCGAAGTGACCTCCATTTACTTCCTGACAGTGAAATATCTTATTTTTAAACTCTTCTCGTACTTTTGCAAATGTGTCTGCGGAAACAGCCTCACATTCTGCAACAATACGTTGTTTCAAAACGTCAATATTGTCAGGTTCAGTGGCGTAAATCTTCGATTTAAGGTACCCCCCACAGAAAAAAATCCAAAGGTGTGAGGTCCGGTGATCGAGCTGGCCATTCCGTTGAACCTCGTCGTCCAATGCATCTACCACGATACTCATAATCCAAATACCGTCTTACTGCACCGTAATAGTGTGGAGGAGCACCATCCTGTTGGAATGTTATTTCCAAATTGCCGAATTCATCTGGATTATCTTCCAAAATTTCAAGGATTAACGGTTCTATTGCGTTTCGCAACAACTCCAGATAAACCTCACCAGTTAAATTAGTATTTAATTAGAGAGACCCAAATGTGGTTTCCCAGGATACCTGCCCAAATATTCACCTTCTGGGGAAATTGGGTATGTGTTTCACGAAACAGGTGAGGATTTGCGTCACTCCAATACCTCACATTATGTGTATTTACATTCCCATTTAGATAGAAAGTACTTTCGTAACTAAAACAAATTTCACTAAATTCTAATCTTCGGTCTGGGTCGTCGTCTGAGAGTTGATGAACCATTTTAAATTTGTATGGATGAAATTTGTTTTTATTCAACACCCTGTGTACTGTACTTCGACTGACTTCACAGGGAGATGAAACGTGAGTTGTTGAAGTAGTAGGATTAACCATTACTCTGCCAGTATATCAATTTTTTTCTCATCAGAAATATGTGGTCTGCCAGATCGTTTCGCATCATTAATACTACCCGTTGTTTCAAACTTACGAAGAAGCTCCCTTAAATAAGTCCTCGAAACGGGGCGATCGGGAAACCTCTCATCAAAAATGCGTTCTGCTGCATGAATATTTTGTCCAGTTTCACCAAGAATTAGGATCGCTGCTACTTTATCACCTAAAGCACGTACCATTTCGCTTCTTGAAGCACTTAAACGTTCGGCTTACAACAGTTTAACAAATCATTAAAATGTACAAAAAATTTAAAAGTACCAAAAGCTGCTAAAACAGTTAAACGTTCGATCAACAATACACAAATTATTAAATGTACAAAAACTTGGACAATTACAAAAACGTCGAATTAGAGAGACTAACAAAAAAGTCATCTTATTTGACAACTTTGCCAGAGGCGGAGCTTGAATTTGGAATTTTAGTATAAACTGATTTAATTCATCACAGCTTTGCTTTTTTAAAAGTGAGTTTCCAAAACTGCCTTAAACACAAACAAAATTAGTATCATTGAATAGGTTTTTCCGATACCTTTTAAAAGAGGTGTCGCTTGCCGTAGGGTTCCATTTAAAATTATTGGTCACAATGGCCTTGTGACGTCATCTTTGACGATTTCGTCATCTATCATCACTAGTAGGGAAGTTTACAACCTTCAGTATTCAGTTTCCAAATTTCACTTGTTTATGTATAATCGTTCCAAAAATAAGAGGGGAGGGGGGGAGGGGACTTTTGAGAAGCACTGTATACTACCAGTATTTTTACTTTCGAAGCGTTCCTGATACAATCATAAAAAGTTCTGTCGTGTGGCCCTAGTTGCCCAGATTATTAGTAAAGGCGCTATCAAATATATTTGAGGAATAAATGCTCGGCTAGCTGGATTGGACACCTGTTATCTGAAACCACATGATTTCCCCAGTTCACAATATTCCTTAATCAGTTCCGTGTGTTGGTGAGGTTAGGAATTATCCATTGAACATAATGTTATCAATATGGCTTTCTGGAGACCTTTGGAAACAAATAATAAAATTCAGTTGAGATAACATGTGCCTACTTTTACATGGGGTGATCGATTGCTATGATTGTAAGAATAAGTAACTGCAAAAATTCCACTGAAAAATAATATACCGACGCCTATGTCAAAGCGGCAACTGGAAAGAGAATTCCTTCTCGAAACTTTTTATGTCGGTCCAATTGGGATTAGAAATACTATACTACCCATGATCGGTCGTCAAAAAATCTGGTCGGACATGACAAGGATTGAACCCGCCGCCGACCGTTGAATTCAACGGCAAATAGGGCTAGTGCGACAAACGTAGCGAGCTACGATTGCCTAGTAGAGTCACATTGTTTTAAGCCTTTCGACTCTCGGAGCTCCAAGAGATATCGTTGCCACCTTTGACTAGAAAGGATACGGCCTTAGAGGCGTTCAGGCATAATCCCACGGATGGTAGCTTCGCTGAGCAGGATTACTATCGGTCGATTGTAAACTGGGCCGATTATCAGGTAATGCTCACGAATAAGCATGTAATCGGTTTTGGATCTTGAATTTGAAGTTTGAGATAGATTCTGAAATCGAGCGTCGAAGTGCAAACATCGAAAGCGAGAGCAGAGTATACAAGTGTGAAGACAAGAGCTGAGATATAGAAACCAGGTGTGCGAAACCTTTTGCTAACACTCTATTCTATTTTTCATTCTTTGCCTAATTGATTGTTTAAAAAATATTTCATCTGATTAAAATATTATGGATAGGGAAACGGAGGGGTTCACCCTCCCAAGAAAAGTTTTAAGGATAAATTCAAAGACAAGGGAATGTTTGATGAAAAATTTAAGTGAGGACAGCAATGATTCAGAGGTAAAAAAAATATTAAATTCAAGTAATTCATTCAATAGTGACAGTAATGAACAAATCATACGAAATTTGGAAAGTCAGAGAGCTTCAAGGCCACCAGTAGAGTCACAAAAAAAGGATACAAATGTAAATGATAAAAAAGAAAAAACAGACGAAAAAAGAGAAGTAGTTCTCTACAAAGAAAGAACTTTAGGTCCATTTGTCGTGATTATTGAGGCGACTGAAAACTCGGGGAATATAGGAAGATATAACCACCTTAGTATTGCCAAAGAAATTTTGATCTGAAGTTAGAGAATATTATCAGAATAAAAACAGGGTAGAAACAAAATTGGTGTAGAATTCAATAATTGGAATAGTGCAAATCAATTTCGTTAATGAACAATTAAGAAATAGGGATATAAAGCATATATACCTTCAATTACGTGACCAGTAAAGGAATAGTCAGAGGAATCGATAAGATATTTACGGAAAATGAAATTAAAGATATGATTAAAAGTCCATACAGAGTATTAAGTGTTAAAGGATGAATAGAAGAATTAGAGAAGATGGCGAAACCAAATACGTTCCGACGACAACTTTGCTTGTCACGTTTGAAGGGGACTTTACCAAAATTTATAGATATATATTATATGATACATAAAGTTCAAATCTATATACCGCCTGTTACACAGTGTTACCAATGTCTGATGTTTGGTCACACAAAAAACAGTGTAAAGGTAAAAAACGTTGTTTTAACTGTTCGGGAATACACGAGGAGGAAGATTTATATGATAAGTGTGATAAAATTAAATGCCATAATTGCCAAAGTAATGAACATAAATCAATCAGTAGAGACTGCCAGGAATACAATAGACAAAAGAAAATTCGAGAAGATGAGTTTTGATAATAAATCATTTTTGAGGTAGCCAAGGAATTTCCTAAAAATCAGGAAACGCAAATAGAAATCCTAGAGATTTCCAACAATTAATAATGTACAGAGAAAGAAATCAATAGAATTGATGTGTCTCAAAGACAGATATATCATAAAGACTATTTACACAATAACAATAATAACAATAATAAAGAACATATTCACAAATTCTTAAACAAAAACGTACAGGGGTAGAATAGGGTATGACAAACATCACATAATGAGATTTTAATTAATCCAAACGGACAAATTTCACAGCCCAAACAAGGGACAATGATAGGTAAGATTAATAATATGATAGTAGGACAAAGCAAACTGCAGATCCACAAACATCAAGTCAATTAAATAATTATAGAATAGTAAGACCAAATAGTTTAAATAAACAAAATAGTGAGGAAAGGGATATTAGTGATATTATTTATGAATTATTTCTAGAAGTACCGGATATGAAAAAACTAAAGTTGCAGAACTTATAAATACTGCTATGGAACTTAATAAAATAAGGATAGAGATGCGGTTTCCTCTGAGGAGGAATATTGATTGGGTAAAATGGTAAGGATTATTCAGTGGAACATCAGAAGTATAGATTCAAATAGGTACAATTTAATAAGGTTAATTAATGAACATGATCCAGACATAATTTTTTAAATGAAACGTGGCTAAAGCCTGAAAAGTTTTTCAAATTAAAGGATACAAAATCATTAGACAAGATAGGGAAGATGGGTACGGAGGAATAGCTACAGGAATTAAAAAAAATATCAAATATAACATTGTGAACTTGAACACAGATATCCAAAGCGAAGAATGTCAGATAATAATAATAAAAACTCACAATGTGAACCTAATAAACATTTACAATACTGCAAATAATATACCAAGTCAAAAATTATTTAGTGAGTGTTTTTCGGAGCTAGAGGGGGATATAATGTTGATGGGGGATATGAACGCTCACCACTCACTGTGGGGAAGCGCAATCAGTAATTTGAATGGCAGAATACTTATGGAAACTATAGACGAAAATAATATGGTTATACTAAATGATGGATCAACAACAAGATTATGTAATCCTGAGGGAAATTCAAGCCCGATAGATTTAACAATTGTTACTAGTAATTTGTCAAGAAATTGCTCATGGAAAGTATTGGGAGATTGCGCAAATAGTGATCATTATCCTACTATGTGTACAGTTGATATAAATCACTTAGGGTATAGTGGAAATAGGAGATGGGTAGGTAGGAATTATAAGAAAGTTAACTGGACAGAATATCACAATCAATTATTAAATCGGTATGAAAGTAACATAAAACATAGTTATGAGGAGATGACAAAAATAATGAAAGAGACAGTAGATATACAAGTTCAAGAGGGGAAAATCAGTAATAGTAGGCCAGGAAATCCATGGTGGGATGAAGAATGTGAGGAAAAAATTAATGAAAGAAAAAGTGCTTTAAATATTTTTAAAAACAATCCAAATTTAGATAATTATATACAAGCAAAAAAAATAATGGCAAATACTAAAAGATTTTAAATAGGAAAAAGAGGCTTGATTCAAAATTTTTGTTCCACAATTAATAGAGAGTCGAATCCTACATATATATGGAATATGATAAGAAAGTTTTCTAACAGGAATAATAATACATACAATAATAATATGCCCAAGAGTCATATAGCTGAAGCTTTATTAGACAAGGTTTCTAGAGTCGATATAGACCCGAATTTTTCCATGAATATGTCATCTGAAGAAACGAAACTATTTACATTAAATGAACTAAATGAAGCTTTCAGAATAAAAAAAATCACGAAACCTGGGAAAGATGATATTCCATATCAAATGTTTATTTACTTACCCACAGCAATGCAATGTCAGTTATTGGAAATATTTAATAATATTCTAGGAAATGCAAATATACCGAATGATTGGAAAGAATATATCATAGTAGGAATTGCGAAAAATAAAAAAATCTTAGATGAAGTTAGTAATTTAAGACCAATTGCAATGGAATCATGTGGTCTAAAAATATTGGAAAAGATGATTAAATTCAGGCTAGATTGGCATGTGGAAAATAACCAAATTTATCCAAGTATCAGACGGGGTTTAGGAAGGGAAAGAGTACGATAGACAATATTGCATATCTATCTGTATATGTACAAATGGCTTTTGGATTAAAGCAACAGGTAATTGCGGTATTCCTAGATATTAAGGGGGCGTACGACAATGTTAACTTATACACCTTGTATAAATATTTAATCCAATATCAAATTCATATAAATTTAGCTAATCTAATATTTAGGCTCTTAGATAATAGGAAAAATTTTGTCATGGATGATAATGGGGAATTACATGGTCCAAGATTAGCTACAAAGGGTTTGGCGCAGGGGTCTCCCTTGAGTCCAATATTATTCAATATATATATGTCGTCCTTATTTAATATAATACCCAGTCATAGTAAAATCACTGCATATGCAGATGATATTGTAGTATTAGTAAAGGGAGGGGACATTGAAGAAATAAATAAAAAAATCAATCAAACGTTGCATATAATCAATGAATGGATGGTAGATCATGATTTAGAATTGGCTACAAAGAAATGTGTGGCGATTCATTTTCGAACAAATAACATAAAAAGAATTATTCCACAAATATACATTGGTAATGAAAATATAAAAGTTATGAACGAGATACAATATTTGGGGTTTTTTTACGTATAACTTGAAATGGGACAAACATATAGAAAAATCTGTCAAAAAAGCAAATCAAGGATTAAATACAATAAAGACATTTTGTAGGGTATGGTGGGAGCAGATCCAAAACAATGAGTATGGCATTTACGGGTATAGTTAAGTCTCATTTGGGCTATGGGAGTATTCTTTTCAGACCTAGTGCAAAAGAAATCGTTAGAAAAATTGAATAAGATACATAATCAAGGGATGAGAATTATAACAGGATCAATGAGGTCCACACCAATAAATGCCCCATTGGGGAAACCGAGAGATAAGCCTGAGTTTAGAGGAAATGCTTAGCAATCAATTATATAACTAAAAGAATAGATCACAAACCCAATTATTTACATCATAGAAATTTTGAAAACATATGCGAATATAAAGTAGGGTATTGGAGGAATAGAGAGGTTCCGTTACTGGTGGAAGCACTAAATAAAATATCCCTTTCAACAAGATATATATAAAAATGATATTCCACCATGTTATAGTTATGATCTGACATTTATATATATATCAACCAGAAATTGTGCAGACGGAATACATAAGTATGAAAATAGTGTAAAAAGAAAAGTTTCAATTTTGAAGAACAAAACAAAGAATTATTCAATATGGTATATACAGATGCGTCTAAAATAGGGGAAAAGGGTTGGTTATGGTATTTATATGCCGCAGCAAAATTTTTTGCTACTCAGCTAGACTCAAAGATAACACTAATGTTTGTGAGGCGGAGACAATTGCAGTACACGAGGCAATGAGGGTGTGTTTAGAAAGGAATTTGACAAGTAACTATATAATTACAGATTCACAATCTGCTTTGGATAAAATATCAAGACAAGGGAATGCATATAATACTGATTATATAACCATGAATATAAAACAAATGGCATATTTGGCTTCGTTAAATGATACTGTGTTCAGGTTCACATGGATACCAGGGCATTCAAAGATAGAAGGGAATGAAAAAGCGGATCAATTAGCCAAAATAGGAACTGTACTAAATGTTCCACTGAAAGAATAAGGGTGATGAAAAAGCGGATCAATTATCCCAATTATTCTAAGATACAACCAATGTACCCCATCGAAGGTGGTATTGCTCGATTCCATTTATGAGTAGAAGACATATAACAATTATTATTAGAATGAGGACAGGGCATTGCTTAACAAAAGAACACTTATGCAGAATTGGTGTTAAGAATAATCCATATTGTGAATGTGGGGGTCTCGAAGATTTAAACCATATTTTTTTAGAATGCCCAATCAATGCTGTTCCTAATGAAGATTTCTATTTCACGTTAGTCAAAAAAGGTATGAAGACACCATACATGTTCATAGAAGTTCTAAAAAATTTAAATATTTCAATAATAAAATCTATAGTAAATTTTTTAGATTATAATCAAATAAAATTATAATAAAAAGGGAAATGGGGTCGAATATTCTCTTAAAAAAAAAAAAAAAAAATCAGATCCATACGTATGTAATATTCCTATCCCAAAATTATGTCCCAGCCTAATGTTTGTGTTGTTTGTCCTACTAACTAATTTTAGCACAAGAAGAGATAAACGCACTAGTAGAAATTATGTAATGATGAAAATAGAGATAAGAAAATAGAACAAAGACGAAAACTCATAATTTGAATACAGTATTGCCGAGAGCAAGATTTCTGTATTCAGAGGACGAAGCCTTTATTACAAGGGTAATAAGGGGAGAGCTGGATAATAGCGCCGATGGGAAGCTACATCCAAGAAGGAATAGAGAGAGAGAGAGAAGCATGTAATCTCGGCCGGTCTGAATTTTGTACCTGTTTTCAGGTGTGTAAACTCGGCCGCATCAATTATCATGACACTTTATTTGAGGAAAATTACTTGCCAGGTAATCTACGTAGATTTCAAGGAATATATTTATAATTTGGAAATACCCACTGATCCCCTCATAATTAACAAGTTTTGCACCCTGGATACAAAGAGAAGTGTCGAGGTTGATTGATAAACAGTAGCATCTTAGATTTGTCCAGTGAATCTCAGCCGTCCAGTGAATCACAGAGTTGAAAACGGGCGAGAAGAAGTGGAGGTGCAAACAGCCAAAGTGTTCTCCTAGTGTTTACACACTGGGCAGTGATTATACCATCTCGAGATCAAATTTCACTCACAATCATGGTGCCTGCAAAATTAAAGATATTCAACGAAATATCATTACAAGCTCAGCGAAAAGAAAAGCCGTTGACGATATCAGCAGTCGGCCAAGTAAAATTTTACATTTAGTTATGTTTAATGAAGATACAACAGCTCTTCAGACAAAGAATCTAACCCACGTAAAACGCAATATATACAACGCTAGAAGAACGTTACTTCCTGTGCTTCCTAAATCTCAAAGTGAAGTTCATAATGCACTAAAGAGAAATACAAATTATCGGACAAACCGAGGTGAGAAGTTCTTGTTGGTGAATGATGAAGATTCTCACATACTAGTATTCAGTTGCGTTACAAATTTGGAGAATCTGTGCAAATGTAGCAAAATTTACGTAGATGGTACATTTGACTACTTCACTAAAAATTGTCTGCAACTGTTTACTATTCACGGCTGCCTAAACGGACATTATATACCGCTTGTGTTTTGTGTGCTGCCAGACAAATGTACTGAAACACGTGAAGAAGTGCTGCAGTGACTTTTCGTTCTCTTTTTTCCGCAAGCGGCCGAGTATACATCTGCCCGACTGGACATACGCCAGTAAAGAGAACGTTGATTAATAGGACTGTTCAATGGCAATCTACCCTGCAGACTATGTGGCAAGCAACTAGAAACAGAGTCACACTTACTGAGCAGCTCTGGATCGCCGAAGACTGTCAATTTTTGGGTAACCAATGGACAAGCCAAAACTATACAGTACACACCCAGTAGAAGACTTGCACAAACTCGTACAAGGCACAAAATTACTAGAGTGGGTGCTATAAGACTGAATAACAGGTACAATGGGCCAAAAGGTTCAAGTCCCCAAGCCTATGGGTTGGAGTTTTTAGTGGGTATCTCAGGAAAAAGGACCCAGGAATTACCACACACAAATACTTTAATCTAAATTTGATATTGCTATCTAAAAATACATCAAAGTATAATTTCCTACACATCATCTATTTATTTACCTTGATGTATAAAGAATATTTCATGTTTTTTGAAAAACTTTTCGGGCTCTCAAAATGACCAGAACGCTCCTGATTTTGATAAATCATCTTGCATATCATCTTCCAACTACGCTGACACTATAATACAATTCTCATAATAGACAGTATCTTCGAGTCGTGTTATTGATTTATACAATTCCTTTCAAAACAAATAATTCGGGATGAAGATTGTACACATTTTTTTGGCTGCCCTTGCAGGTAAGTGAGTTATCTTCATTCTTATATGAACAGAAAATTAATTTTCTGATTTAACCCAAATGTTTATGCAAGGAGAGGCAATAAACTAATGGAAAATTATTGAAAATTCCCTCGATAACAAAAGTCTTTGCGGTAGCTCCAAATTCGAAAAATGAGTAATTTGGGATGAGAGATAAGGGCATTTATACCTTTCGAATTTTGAATCATTCCGTCTAGAACATGATGAATCACTCCTTAAGGAAAAACTTTCTATTCATGACAAAAAATATTTGTCTTGTCGAAGAGATATCATTGGGAACTGAAAGTTGACCTTTATCGTTCAAAATTTTTCCCCTTCCCAAGTCATCGTGGGTTTATTTCGTGGTCTACATACTACTAAATACATGTCAACACATTCGATAAAGCACTTGAAGACTCCTGATCTATGAGGGTTCAATATTTCCAGATATATTTTACGAATTTGATTCAAAAATATCAAATTTCATTTCTGAGTTAACCTTTCATATATTTCAAAAATTGATTGATTATTGATATGTCTGACTTGGAAATTGTTTGTTGTTGATTACATGTGTAGACTGCCTGATTTTTTGACCTTTCTTATCATCATCTATTGATCACGAGGTCATAATCCAAGTCTGTTTCGAATTCAGTACTGAATCATCGATTTATGATGGCATACATATTATTCGAAAGAAGAGGGTTTACGAATGATATCCATTTCAGATGAAATTGAATTCTTCGGTATCAGACGAAATTTGCCGCACATTACAAATAGAACTCTTATTAGACCAGTCGAATTAGACAAACAGTTAATAATAATCACAAATGTCTACAAAAAGTTTTTTAATTAATGATTATAATCAACTTTATAAATCGCATTTTGCAAAATAATAAATTGTCTATTTATTGCTGTGTTGCGATGAAAATTGTGAACATTTTGCAAATATAGCAAACCTAGAAGGATATTCACAACACAGAATTCAATAATATACATTAGTAACCATATTAATTTTTTTTTATAAATACCTACCGAAAACGTCTGACATTTTGCAAAATGTTCAATTACTTTTGAAAAATACATACAGTGCTTCTCAAAAGTCCTCTCCCCCCCTCTTATTTTTGGAACGATTATACATAAACAAGTGAAATTTGGAAACTGAATATTAAAGGTTGTAAACTTCCCTACTAGTGATGAAAGATGACGAAATCGTCAAAGATGACGTCACAAGGCCATTGTGACCAATAATTTTAAATGGAACCATACGGCAAGCGACAACTCTTTTAAAAGGTATCGAAAAAACCTATTTAATGATACTTATTTTGTTTGTGTTTATGGCAGTTTTAATGGCTCATTAGTAAACATTAAAATTTAAATTCCATTCAGTAACAATCTGCAACAATACGTTGTTTTAAAACGTCAATATTGTCAGGTTCAGTGGCGTAAACCTTCGATTTAAGGTACCCCCACAGAAAAAATCCAAAGGTGTGAGGTCCGGTGATCGAGCTGGCCATTCCGTTGAACCTCGTCGTCCAATCCATCTACCACGATACTCCTCATCCAAATACCGTCTTACTGCACCGTAATAGTGTGGAGGAGCACCATCCTGTTGGAATGTTATTTCCAAATTGCCGAATTCATCTGGATTATCTTCCAAAATTTCAAGGATTAACGGTTCTATTGCGTTTTGCAACAGCTCCAGATAAACCTCACCAGTTAAATTAGTATTTAAAAAAGAGGCCCAACGATGTGGTTTCCCAGGATACCTGCCCAAACATTCACCTTCTGGGGAAATTGGGTATGTGTTTCACGAAACAGGTGAGGATTTGCGTCACTCCAATACCTCACATTCTGTGTATTTACATTTCCATTTAGATAGAAAGTACTTTCGTCACTAACAATTGTTTTGACATAGTCTGGCTGTTGGTTAATTTTAGTTTCCATATTTTCACAAAATTCTAGTCTTCGGTCTGGGTCGTCGTCTGAGAGTTGATGAACCATTTTTAATTTGTATGGATGGAATTTGTTTTTTTTCAACACCCTGTGTACTGTACTTCGACTGACTTCACAGGTAGATGCAACGTGAGTTGTTGAAGAAGTAGGATTAACTATTACTTCTGCCAGTATATCAATTTTTTTCTCATCAGAAATTTGTGGTCTGCCAGATCGTTTCGCATCATTAATACTACCCGTTGTTTCAAACTTACGAAGAAGCTCCCTTAAATCAGTCCTCGAAACGGGGCGATCGGGAAACCTCTAATTTAAAATGCGTTCTGCTGCATGAATATTTTGTCCAGTTTCACCAAGAATTAGGATCGCTGCTAATTTATCACCTAAAGCACGTACCATTTCGCTTCTTGAAGCACTCAAACGTTCGGCTCACAACAGTTTAACAAATTATTAAAATGTACAAAAATATTAAAAGTACCAAAAGCTGCTGAAACAGTTAAACGTTCGATCAACAATACACAAATTATTAAATGTACAAAAACTTGGACAATTACAAAAACGTCGAATTAGGGAGACTAACAAAAACGTCAGCTTCTTTGACAACTATTCAGAGGCGGAGCTTGAATTTTGAATTTTAGTATTAACTGATTTAATTCATCACAGCTTTGCGTTTTTTAAAAGCGAGTTGCCAAAACTGCCATGAACACAAACAAAATTAGTATCATTGAATAGGTTTTTTCGATACCTTTTAAAAGAGGTGTCGCTTGCCGTAGGGTTCCATTTAAAATAATTGGTCACAATGGCCTTGTGACGTTATCTCTGACGATTTCGTCATCTATCATCACTAGTAGGGAAGTTTACAACCTTTAATATTCAGTTTCCAAATTTCACTTGTTTATGTATAATCGTTCCAAAATAAGAGGGGTAGAGGACTTTTGAGAAGCACTGTATAGGTATGTCAATTGTTATTCCCCTACATAAAGGTGGTGATTTGGATAATCCCTCCATTCTGCGACCCATTTCACTGTCAGGAAGTGAATGGAGGTCACTTCGAGCAATTTATTCAAGTAGATACTGATTCTTAAATCTGTAATTAATATCATACCGAATGGAATTTAAATTTTAATGTTTACTAATGAGCCATCAAAACTGCCGTAAACACAAACAAAATTAGTATCATTGAATAGGTTTTTTCGATACCTTTTAAAAGGTTCCATTTGAAATTATTGGTCACAATGGCCTTGTGATGTCATCTTTGACGATTTCCTCATCTTTCATCACTAGTAGGGAAGTTTACAACCTTTAATATTCAGTTTCCAAATTTCACTTGTTTATGTATAATCGTTCCAAAAATAAGAGGGGGGGAGGGGACTTTTGAGAAGCACTGTATGAAGATATGTAGGAAATTAAAAATCACCGCAAGCCAATGATAATGCTTTCAGGTTGAGACTAATAAATCAGCAGTTTTAGGAGGTCTGAGTAAATTAAAGCCAGTAGCGTCTCTGGTCTGGGATCGAAATATGTTTTAACATATTCTACAGTTGTGATGTGTTTTGTTGGAAATATAGCTTTTTTCGACCATGGGAAAATGAAATTTTGATGATCCGATTGCCTATTGATACATACTTTCTCGTTTATGGCTTATTTTTTTATTTCAGCGTATTTTTAAATTATTCAAATATCTAAATAAAGATATCAAGGATTGTGCCTCAAGACTAGAAAACTTGTTTTTATGCTTCTGCAATTGATAATGGATGAACTATAATAAAGTCGATTTAATTTTTTTAAACAAAATAATTGCAAAATGGGATTTATAATATTAATAACAATCCCAGATCCAAAATATGTTTTAAGAAAATTTGATATCATTGTTAAATTTTCCATTTGATGTCTCCTTCTGTTCTACATATACACAATATTTAATTAATCTCTGAATAATATTTCTATATTTTTTTTTTGAACACGTAAATGTATTATTAGTAAAATTGACTCTATGGACTCTACTTCTACCATTATTTTTGTATGCGTCTTATTCTATCAGCTATTCCTAGATTTTTCGTGCAGATATTTCTAAAAATAAATGTAGTTAGAGTTGTCAGCTCATTGTTCAATATGGAACTCACATAAGTATTGAATGAATGTGGTTTTTTGTGGAGGAACAACGTTTCTTGACATGTTTTTTGGGTAACCTTCCACAGTCTGAAAATGAAAATATAATCAGGAAAATCTATACAAGTGCAGGAAGGGCAAACTAATTAGTTCAGACTGTGGAAGGTTACCCAAGAAACATGTCAAGGGACTCACATAATTCAGCTTTCACAAACTCTCAATTAAATGATAGGAACAAAAAAAAACAACCACAGTTGGTATACTCAGTCTAGCAAATATCATCCTGAAAAACATGGATATACATGGAAATTTCGGTTTTGAAATGTTTGTGATCCAATATCCCTATTTGTTGTATACTTTTCAGTCATTAGTCCGGTTTGGTCCGATAGTGAAGAAGATCTTCTGCAAGATATGCGTTTGAAAATGATACAGAATTACATTCAGGAGAATCACCAGATGAATCAAATCATAGAAAAATTTGGAGAAATTTGTCCCGGCTACGGTAACGAGTTTGTGGTAAGTTGGAATTATTTCAAAAATTGCACAAGTAACCACCCCTTCACCACACATACCGTGCGGTCCATAGGTATGGAATAAATTCATATTTAGCGTTATTATGTATTTGTTAAAAAACCTGAAACAGGTCGATTTCTATTGTCAATTTGACAATTTACAGTATGAAAATATTACCCCCTTCTGGCACTTCCTCTGAATTATGAGCATCCCCTCAAAAAATTTGAATGAGAAGGGGGATCGTGTGACACCTTGTTCGAAAGGGATCTGTTCAGCAATATTAAGTTTTCCAAATTTGGTGCAATCATAACTGAGAAAATTTATTTTAAAAATGTAAAATTTTGATATTATACGTAGAATGAAGGAAATAATGTCACATAATGTTTAGGAAGTTTTTTTCGATTTATTTTACAATTAAATTAAATGTTTAAAATGACCACCTTCACTTCTTGAATCTTGATCTTGGAATTCTCGTACATTTTGTAGGACCTCAGGGGTTATTTGTTAATTTCTTTCGTTACCTAACTTTTAAATCTGCAATATTGTCTGTCTATTGAAATTACTTTGGCGTTAGGATATAATTTACATTTTCTCAATAACTTGTAATAGAAAATGTTTCTGTTCTTCATCAATAGTACTTTGATTATACGATTGTATAATCGATGCACGTTCAGCTGTATCGTTAACAACTTTTAAAGCACGAACAGATGTTTTTTCCTTTCAAGTAAGTGCTATTGAATTTCCGTGTATTTGAATGTAGAACTATTCAAAAGAATTTAAAATACAAACTTTTTTCAGTTAAATTATCCATATTAATTGAGTATATTAGTAACCATATATTTTTATGGGTCTCTTGGTTTATATTATGTTAATTGATCGTGGAAAACATTAATATTTCAAGGTAGCTCGAAAACGTCTAATGTATAGTACTCCACAACATTCATAATTCTTGAGCGACCTTTGAAAATTAGGTTAACATTAACATTTTCAGGACGAAATTTTTTTGTATGTACAAACAATTGCCGCTTTGAGAAAAAAAACAATTTTCAACCATTTGGGAATTTTTTTAATTCTTAACAACCCTTTGAAAATATTTGATCTACCTAAAATCCTAAGAGGGCTCCTCAATTACAAAAAACTAACATATTTTCATGCGAGACTTAGATATCAAATATCATTTGTCCAAGAAAAAGGTGATATTGAGATCAAATCAAATATATGATTGCAGACTTCCTGACCAAAGCACTCAGTAATGAAAAACTCAATCTCGATGTTGAAGGAATGGAGATATTACATAAGGAGGGGGTGTAAGAAATAGTTATGTAATATGAAGATCTCTATTCTTGTTTTTATATAGAAATGATTTGTTCATCCAGATAGTTGCTGTTTTAAAAAGAAAGAGAAGAGATAAATAAACTTCAGTTCAGTTCCAATTCAGTTTATTTTATCCTCTAATTGCATACTGTTCTACTAATTTTGTAAGTCAAAATATGAATTAATTTTATATCCATGTTTTGAAGGAGCTATTATACCCATTCGAATGTTTGTAAAAAATACTTGATTTCTATTTATTCTTTATAATGTTTATCAATATTTGTTATGTGTGTGGGGGGGAAGGGGGTACTTCTGACACCTGCCCGGAAGGCCAAATTACATTTTTATTAAGTGTGTTCAAAAAAAAATTTTCAATAAATCTTCCAATGGATATAGGAATTATTCTATTTTTCAGGATGCTTTTAATGAGGTCCAAACCTGCACAGATTCTATTGATGAAACACAAGAAACCATGTGCTCCACTGTCAAGAATCATTTCGCAAAGTGTTCCAAGCCACTAGTGAATATTTTCGAAAAATGTCTTCCGGAGAAATCACGAGATCTTCCTGCATTCATCGTCCAAACTATCGTATCTACATCCAATCACATTTGCAGAATAGATGGTGAACACATTTTCGGTAGGTTTACAATCAAATTACAAAGACATGTACATACAGCGGGCGAAAAATTCAAACAATAAATGTTTCGCTAAAATATATGTATGATTCGATTTGATGGTTATTCAGGGTATCACGATTTTTTTTGTCAATGAAAATTGAATAAAAACTATTGAAGTAATAATTACTTTTCTCCTGAAATGCATGGGAAGATATTGTTAATTGCCACGAAACAATGGCAAACAGTCATTAACTGCATTATTGCAATACAGAATTTTTATTGTTTAACAATTTTATATTTTTCCAGAATTATCCAATCCTTGTATCAGGTCAGACAGCTACAGACTGAGGCGGTGTATGTTGAAAGTACAGTCGAGAATGCAACAATACACATCGAATATGCCATCGAAAATGGAAGTTTGCGAGTAAGTCTCAAAAAAAAACTGAATCAATGTGATGCGCTTGGATATCCCACTTCTCTTTTCCACGGAATTGTTTTTTTTTATAAATTTTTGAGTTATCCGTTTCGTTCTCTTTTTATTCGATACCTCACACACCGAGGTTGAAAATATGTTTTTTGGTAATTTTTTCGAAAACTTAAATTGTATGTCGTAATAATACACTTGTTGAATATTTCCATGTTCTTCCAATAGATACTTCATAATACCGGGTGAGTCTGAGAGATGGTGCACCCCTATTTTTGAGAGAAATAATCCGATTCAAAGCACAAAAATTCAGTAGATCTCAGTATTAGTTTTTCAAATGGAACACCTTGTACATTTTCACATTTTTCAAATTTAGAGCAAATTCTGAACATAATAAGCTAAATTTTTTATTATTATTTTTTTTATTATTTTAAGGATGGTGATTTTTTACATATTGAACGTTCCTCTACAATGCCATGTTGTCCGAAAAAAATGAAATTAGCATTTTAATTACAATACTTTGCCACCAGCCGCTGTTTGAATGTGGCAAAATCACTTTTTTCGATTATCTCATGTTTTTTAAATGGCATCTCTATGGGATACTCTGCAACAGATTGTTTCGAAGGAAAGGAATAGAATGATACCAAAATTTTGAATATTTGTCAATTATTTTCAGATTTATCACTATTACAAAAAATGTACCAAAAAGTATTGTGGCCGCTGGACTAATAAAAATACCAAATAATTACATGATTTGAAATTTCACTTACTATACCAATAAGAATAGTTGGCAAATTTGATGTATGTATTTCTAATAGATGCATACTCCAGAAAAATGTAATGAAAATTCTGGTTTGCTACCAGCAGATATTTCATTACGTCTATAATTCACATTTTGAAAGTAATTCGCCTTCAAAAAGACAAATTACTAGTATTCTCATGATGGACCCATTATGGTTGATAGGAACACAGAAATTACCCTATCCATTTTCACAGATTCTGAAAGTGTTTAATAGTTTAATCTGTTTCAATAAAGGAATGTGTTTCTATCGTCAACTCCAAATTTTGTCCAAGTTGCCTGTGGATAAAAAAATAAATGAATATCTGCTGTCAAATAAGTATCAATACGAAATAACTGTTATCTCAGTCCAATCATTATAACTGTGTCATGGATAAATTTAGCCAAAATGAAAAAATTGACATGCTTTTAATTTACGGTGAGTGTCTGAAGAATTCTACGGCTGCATCAAATTTATACAGACGGAGGTTTCCTGGTAGAAGACATCCGTGTAGGACATACTTCGTGAAACTTGAACGTCAGTTGAGACAAGAGCCAAACAACCGACGTATTCGAAATCGAAATGTAAATGTAATAGTCAGCGAAGATAAAGAGATAGACGTTCTAGGATATGTAGAGGTAAATCCGACTTCTTCAACACGAGAATTAGCTAATGAATGTGACGCAAGTCAATCGACTGTACAGAGAATTTTGAAAAAGCATAAGTTTCGCTCGTATAAATATCCGATACATCAAAGGCTTTATGGTGGAGACGATGAAAGAAGACTTGAATACTGTCGATGGTTTCTTCATAATGTTCGCGAAAATCCTCAATTTCCTTTGAGAATTTTATACTCAGATGAAACAAGATTTACCAATAGAGGGCTCTTCAATAGGAATAATACTCGATATTGGGCACAGCAGAATCCAAGGCTTTTACATCAAGGTAATCCTCAAGAAAGGTTCGGATTTAACTGTTGGATGGGTATACTTGGAGATCGATTCATTGGGCCAATTTTTTTTGATGGATCACTTACTGGAGCGAGGTACCTAACGTTTCTTCGGGATGCTATCGAGCCAATCATTGACGACCTTCCATTGGTTCTGCAAAATTTCTATTTTCAACAGGACGGTGCACCCCCTCATAATCATGGAATGGTAATCAATTACCTGAATAATGCTTACAGAAATAAACTAATTTCTACACATGGTCCCATCAGATGGCCACCTAGGTCACCAGACTTATTATTTATGGGGAACAATAAAAAATGATGTATATGCAACTTCTAGTGAGACACGCGAGGAACTGCAACAAAAAGTCATCACAGCTTTCAATAATATCAGCCCAACAGAGTTAACTAGAGCAGTTCGAGCAGCAGTCAGAAGGGTGCAATTATGCATGGAACATAATGGCCAACATTTTGAGCAATTTTTATAGTAAGAGTATTAGAGCATTGTGCTACGTATTTGTTGTTTTCAAAAATTTGTAATAAATGTTAATAATCCTCAAAATCGCGTATTCAAATTCAAAATAATAAATTTAACATATGATAATTTTCAATGTTGAAAATCGTTATAAGACAATTGAGTAGAAGTGATATTTAAAAATTTCCATCATTTTGGTGTTGTTTAGTCCAGCGGCTGCACTATTTTGTGGTACATTTTTTTATAATAGTGATAACTCTGAAAATAATCGACAGATATTCAAAATTTTGGTATCATTCGATTCCTTTCCTTCCAAACAATCTGTTTCAGAGAGTGTCCCATAGAGATGCCATTTAAAAAACATGAGATAATAAAAAAAAAGTGATTTTGCCACATTCAAACAGCGGCTGGTGGCAAAGTATTGTAATTAAAATGCTAATTTCATTTTCTCGGACAACATGGCATCGGAGAGGAACGATCAAAATGTAAAAAATTATTATCCTTAAAAAATAATTTTTTTGAAAAAAAAATAAAAAATTAATAAAAAATTCAGCTTATCATGTTCAGAATTTGCTCTAGATATCAAAAAAGTGAAAATGTACAAGGTGTTCTCTTTGAAAAACTAATACTCAGATCATTTCTGGCGAAACCGGAAGTGCTACAGAATTAATTTTTATCTCAAAAAATCACATTTTAGTTGTTCAATAGCCCCCTAAATTTTCGTGCTTTGAATCGGATTATTTCTCTCAAAAATAGGGGTGCCCCATCTCTCAGACTCACCCGGTATAGTGGTGTGGGACAACCAAAATTTGATCTTGCATGTTTCTGATGAATGTCACAGTTGATAACTACGAAGTAAGTCATGAAAAAAAGGAAAAATGAAATACATTTGGATCCAAACACTTTGTGACTTTTTTGCAACCGTGGCTGATGGAGTAATTAAGACGGCTCAATACCTGCACCGGCCTGGAAAACTGCATTAACCTCGAAATCTTTTGGTATAACTAGTAAGCCCTATCTGGACGAACATGAAATAAGCTGAGACCAACTCATAGATTAGCTTCATCTAATTCCCCTGTGATATTTTCAGGGTGCGGCTACGAGCAGGTCGTTTAGCAATATTCGCTTCATTAGTGCATTACTTATTCGTTCAATCATTGTCGGAGGCTAGGGAAGAAGAAGATGAAGTTTTGTATTGTACTTATTGCTCGCTCAAATTCAGATTTATGTTAGTAGTTCGATAATATTCGCGTTGATATGGGTTTTCCGCAACAGTTATAATAATAATAATTTTATTCTCCGGAAGGACAATACAAGTATTGTATAGGAGTAGTCGTTCATCTAAAGTAAAAGTAAACAGTAAACAGTACATGATAACATTCAGTTAATTGTAACATTGTAACATGTATATAACAGAAAAAACACAGTAGATTTACAAGTACTTATTATAGTGCCTGAGTAGCATTTATCTAAAGTTAAAATAAACAGTAAATAATATATAATAACATTCAGTTAATTGTGTAACATGTATATAACAGACAAATCACAGTGGATTTAAAAATACTTATTATAGTGCCTGATCGACTTTATAATAACATCTTTCAATTAAAAATTGTTCAAGACATTTTTTTAAACTTGTTAAGGTTTGACTATTTCTTACATGGTCTGGTAATTTATCAAATAATAAAGGACCTAGTGAATTAGGACCGTTTTTAGATATTTGAACCCTATAAAAAGGTATCAAATCAAATCAAAATATGCTTTATTGTCGATAAAATCTAGTTTTGTTGACAAAGTGAAAGGTAAACAGTACAAAATAATAATGGTTATATACGCACAAGCATGTAAAATAAATAAAATAAAATAAATGTACACCTATAAACATCGTTCTTTGAACATTTAGTATATATACATATACATATATACAAACATATACATATTATTTAATAAAATAAATGTCAATACATGAATAAAATATCGATATAAAAAATTAAAAATGTTATTTGAGCATTTTGTCAATTTTTCGACTTATAAGCATTCTTGCAAACTATAATAGGGTCTGCTCACGAGTAGTTTTTTAATATATTTTCTAAAGCTTTCAGTACTATCGTGGCTCTCTCTAGAATGAGACGGTAAGTGGTTATACATTTTGACGCCGTTATAGAAAATTGAGTCCTTTACCAGGGATGAGGAAGGCAAGGGTAATTTTAAATTATTTTTTTATTTTCGGCGAGTATTATGACACGATGAAATATTTTAAAATTTTGAAATATGTTTATGTATAAGACAAACAGTTTTCATAACGAAGAGAGCCACAACTGTCAATATCTTTTTTTCTACAAATAACTGCTTACATGAATTGCGTGGTCCTAGTTTGAACACATATATGATGGTTCTCTTTTGCAGTTTAAGTACTGACTCCATATTCAGTTGATTTTTTATTCTTGTGTCATGTTTATGAATGCTAGATCTGGTTGAAAAGCTGTTAAAGTGACTGAATACATAAACACAAACTTCAGAGATAAAGAGTGATGGTAGCGTCAACATTTTACATGTTTTGAATACATCAACACAACTCTGTCGAGGAGGTGAGCTAAACATTACTCGGAGTATTCTCTTTTGCGCAACAAATACATCATTTGCTCCCGAAGACCTTCCCCAAAGGCGGATACCATATCGAAGTCTGGAGTCTACTTGAGCGTAGTAGAGCATGAACAACTGATCATTAGACAGAACTGTTCTCAAGTTACGTAATTGGTAGGAAACAGAATTCAACTTATTGATTAAAATTGGACAGTGTTCTCCCCAGGGTATATTTTCGTCTATATATAAACCAAGAAATCGAGCGGTCTCATCTACTGACTATGAGTCACCAAAATCAATGTCACCAACTTATTTTTGTCCATTATGAAAGCGAATATATTTTGTTTCATTTGTATTCAGATAAAGTGAGTTAGCTCTGAACCACTGGTCCATATCAAAGGAAATTTCATTACATTTCTGGCGTATACATGATTCATCCCTATCTGATACAATAAGTGATGTGTCATCAGCGTAAACAATAATTGAGTCATCACAAATCTTCACAATATCGTTAATATAGAATAAAAATAAGGTAGGTCCCAGGACCGAACCCTGAGGAACTCCTACTTCAGAATATTCACTACACGATGACAGATGGTTACCAATAGTGAGATGGTTACTACGTTTACTTATGCATTTGGTAGGCAGTCGGGAGCGACATGGATCATGATGATTCCAGTTATTTGATTCAACAAAAGAATGAGTTTTTTTATTGTGTCAATATTTTTATGAGTGTTTCGAAGTTTCTCAAAATAATTAAATGTTTGTCAGCGATGACTTAAACTTATTTTATACGTTTTAGTACAGGGCTTAAATAAAAGCTTGTCTGTTTTTTTATTATGACTTTTAAATTCCTATACAAATTTATTTGCCACAAAGAAAAATAAGGTTTATTATTATTAAATTGGGAACATACTGCTTCCCACCTTTTGGGACAGAATTTTATATGCAATAAGTAACACCAAGAAGTTGTTAGTAGTAAGGGAACTGAAGCTCATATTGAGGTTCTGAGAGATCATTGACAAATTGTTATGATATTGTTGAAATATGTTCACACACTGATCAATATATTTCTGAAAGTGCAGTTGATGAACTGATCCGACCTAACGTAAACTTACATAAAAATATTGAAATTGCCATCTTAGCTATATATGACACCGTTATAAATGGAAATCAATAGTTTCTTTGAGTAATATCGATATTTTTTTTTCAGTTTCATCAAGTCGCTGAAGGTATGTTTCAAATCACACCTTGCACTAACTTGCGGAAATCAAAAAACCAGAGAAGCGTTCATGGATCTATATGAAACTACCATCAAACAGTGTAACGACGAAGAACAATTCGATGTCGAACTCATCAAAGTGTAAGATATTCCCGATTTCTATTCTCCACCTAAATAAATCATTTTATAATTCCTCTCATGAAAATTAAAATTTTTTTTTTTTTTTCCGAAGTCTCAAGTACTGTAATTCGTTTTAAAATGGCATTATACACCCGTCATTCACAGGTGTGCAACTAGTTAAACTACACCCTGTATATATATTTTCATTCTTTTTTTCATGTCTGAATTTTATGCGCCAGCCGGTAAAAACTACTCAAATTATGAAAAGGTTATACCGGGTGACGATGGGACTAGAGCCATGCCTATATCTCCTTCACTTATCAACTGATTTGAATGAAGAAATTTTGTACATAGATATGAGACACAATTTCGGATTGACAGACATATGAAAACAAAATGGCCGACTTCCGGTTTCGCCAGAATAGCCACCAACTTCTATTTTTCAAATAGAATAGAAGTATGTTTGATGTTTTTCGGATTCTACGGCTCAAATTACATACCACAGATTTTTGCTTTACAATAAAAAAACAATTTTTTATCAAGTCAAAATCAATACTAATTTACATTAGTAACTCATAGTAATAGTCATTTCATCGATAAGATCAATAACAAATTCTCCAGCAGGAATTGAAATTTTGAAACGAATTTTTAACGAAGAAATCGTTTTTTTCTAATGGTACCTACCGAGGGCCATCTTGCCATTCGATAGAGAATTCAATTACCAACTCAACGATATACATTATGTACCAATTTCTTTTTGTTCAAAACTAAAAACGATCAGTTATTGAATTTGTACAATATTTTATACGATGCCTACAAATTCCAATGAGTTATCCGTTTAGGTTTGATGAAATGAAAGGTAGCCGTGGAATCATGGAAAACAGCAGGTGATTGAAGTCATGTCAAAAGTGAAATACCAATTTTTTTTCCTCTCATTTTTCGTTTTAAACATTCAAAAACATGTTTCGTATTCTTGTCAAAATCCATGGTTAATATTAATCTTCTATCTGATGAATCATGTGTATATGCGAGAAACAATCACCAAGTAAAACATCATACTATTATACAAAATATTATATCGTATCGAAATTAGCTGTAAAAACAAGAACAATTGAATTTAAAAAAAAACATACATTTTTTTTAATTAAATGAAGGATTTTCTGTCGATGTATTCTTCGAATGACACAAGCGATCGAGATACACAATGAAATTCAATAATCATAAGCAAAAGAAAATAATATTTCAATTTATGAATATGATTGCATCAAATTATTTATAAGAGCCCTGTGCGCATTCCATAATAGAACAAAAGTTCAAATTCTGTCGACTATTTTTCTGCCGATTCTACAAACACTTTGCCCGTCTATACCTGTTTTTCCTATTTATTGGCGTTGACAAGTGTCCGCTGAGTGGCGCGCTTGTAACAGAGAAATCCCCGAAATCTGAAAGTGTGAGTCTAAGAGAAAGATGACATTCCGCAACAAATGTAAATCCTTCTGAAAAGGACTATCTATCTAAGATGTTCTACTATCAAATTCTTGAAAACCAAAATTTCAGAGCTACATTCTCAAACATTGAAATTACAGTGATTATTTTTTGACATTGCTAGAAACCAATGGAAACGTTCAATTCAAATAATTCATATACGTTTTGGCCAATCAATAGTGGAAATATCCTACCTAGAAAATTGTCGCGGGAATAATTTGAGGTATTTTGTTTTTATTGTCTGATAACCTATATTTTTAATTTGACGTCTGTCATCAATTCACATGAAAAGTGTGAAATGAATCCAATCCGGTTTAGTACATTATAAAATTTTGCAAGGAAATGTGTTTATGATCGTAACATCAAAAAATAATCTGAAGAATACCACACGAGAGTTGTTCGATATAGTAGAAAATACTTATCTAGATTTCTTTCTCAAACTTGTTGGCAATAGCCACTCGAGCCAGTTGGTCTCTCTTGTCTATTGCCTGGCAACAAGTTTTCGAAAATCTGTCGAATTATTTTCACTCTCTTGTTATATTACAACTGAGAATGTGATGATGTCAAATTGCACTGGAAAGCGCTCATTTTCCAAAATGAAATAAATAGGCGAATTACGATGAGACAAAGCCGCCTATCAAAGTTATCGCTTCTTAGCATCGAGAATGATTTTCTCCGGATGCTGGATTTGACCGAAATCATCAATGATTTTTCGTCGAAAAAAGCTCGCAAGAATTCCTTTGTTTACGCTGTAATTTAATTTATTTCTTGTATTTTATTATACCTACATATTTGTTCTGCAATAAATAAAAAAATAAAAAACTTGTTTGAAAAATAATTAGGGGCATCCACTCCTTTGTTGCCGCAGGGCCTCCACACCTTTCAATCCGGCCCTGACCTATTTCAGGAAATTGGAAATTATGCTAAGGAAAGAACCAGCTGATGAAAACCACATCCAAGCGGAAACTAATGTTTTAGCATATGTTCATTTTTCTCCATCTGCCTCAGTGCGAGAATTGGAAATTGAATGCAGGGAAAGTGCCAGAAAAGTATTGAAAAAACATAAATATCGCTCCTATGAATACAGTTTGCATCAGCATTTATATGAAAATGACCCAGAACGGAGACTAACTTTTTAGAATTTATTTTTTGACTCAACAATGCCAATTTTTTTTCTTCGACAAGACACTAGCAAAACATAGAATGTTTTGATTTACTTAATTGTTTAGTTACCATGGCAACTAGGTAAAACCTTAACCTAAAATGTACTTGAGTTCCGAATCTGTCAAGCGACGTGAAAAAAAATGTTTCGCTTCGGTTAAGAAAAATTATTTAGCTTTGTGTAGGAGTTGAAATCGTTTTTGAGTAGGAACTCGTTATTGCTTGCTCTATTGATATGTTTTGTTTCAGTGGCAAGGATGGAGTTCCTGACATTCAGTAGGATGAAGAAAAGTCGAGAGTCCGTTGAATTCAATTAAATTATTTCAGAACTAATGACAAATTATCTATTGTAATATATTAGATTATATATAGAAGCATATAATTACACTTAGGCCTTAAACATTGAACAACAAATTATCATGAAGTGCACATGAAAATTCAACGGAAAAATAATTGGTCTGCATATATGATGTTGGATATTATACAACAGTTGTTATTTTTTCATAACTGCTAGAATATGTATGGAATCAACGACAGTTCCACCTAATAAATATATCAAACAATGTCGCATCTTATTTATTTTCCCAACAAAAATTATGAAATGGGATACTATTATCGAATATTTCTTAGATCTTTTAGTCAAAATACTAACCGTTCCATTACTCTTGAAAAAATCACACAGTTTGGGAACTGATTCACTAATTTTCTTAGGAGGATGCGATAAATTAAATAACTTTCATGAAAATGTTTCCCATAGTTTTGGAAGAATTCTAGGACAAAATTATATGGTACATTGATGATGACGAATATCGAAAATATTCGTATCCACTTCAGATTATAACCAAAATGTAGGAAATTCCACGGTCATTCCAAAAATATATTCCTCTTCATTAGACTTCATGATGATAATTTCCTTGCAATGATAAAAACAGTCGATATTCGATATTTTGGGGGAGGGTTTTATAGAGATCCGCGAAAATCACCATTGCGAACTCATCAAAGATTTTCTTGAGAAATGTTTTGGTGTGTATAGGTGAAAAGAAAGGGAAAACAGGAAGAACAAGTTGAATTTCTGATATTTTTGACTTTTCGGCAGTTTTCAGTATTCTGAAGTAAAAAGTTGGCTGTATTTCGAGAACGACAAAAGATACAGAAATTTTGCGAAGACAGTCGATTCAGAATGGCCGAGTTAGTAGGGATAGAGGGTTTCCAGAAGAAAGTCGAAATTTTGTATTTTCTTGAAGAAATCACCAAGACAAATACCCCTAAATATGGACGAATATCTAAAATATTCGTATCGACTCCAAATTGTAACCAAATTATAGGAAACTCCATGGAGATTCCAAAGATGTATTACTTATCAGACTTCATGATGATAATTTCCATGCAATAATGAAAATAAAGTCAAAATTCTATATTTTAGAGGTGGATTTCGAGAGGTCCGGGAAAACCACCACTGCGAACTTATCAAAGATTTTCCTGAGGAAATTTTCGTGGTGTATAGGTGAGAAGGAAGGAAGAATAGGAAAATAAGTCGAACTTTGGGTACTTCCACTTTTTTGGGAGTTTTCAGTACTCTGATGTAAAAAGTATGCTCTATCTCGAGAACGCCTGAAAGTAGAGGAATTTTGCGAATGCCAGTCGATTCAGAATGGTCGATTTATTAGGCAAATTTGGTCTCCAAGTCAAAATATATTTTTTTCTTGGAAAAATCACGCACCCCATAGAATTCACCTCTAAAAATCGACGAATATAGAAATTATTCGTATCGACTTCAGAAATGTAGGAAATTCCACTGTCATTCCTCATGATGATAATTTCCATGCAATGATGAAAAAAAAAATCGATATTCGATATTTTGGGGGTGGGTTCTATAGAGGTCCGCGAAAATCACCATTGCGAACTCATCAAAGATTTTCTTGAGAAAATTTTTGGTGTGTTTAGGTGAAAAGAAAGGGTAAACAGGAAAATGATGTCGAATTTCTGATATTTTTGACTTTTTGGGAGTTTTCAGTACTCTGAAGTAAAAAGTAGGCTGTATTTCGAGAACGACAAAAGATACAGAAATTTTGCGAACGCCAGTCGATTCAGAATGGCCGATTCTGTAGGGATAGAGGGTTTCCAGGAGAAAGTCGATTTTTTTTATTTTGTTGAAGAAGATAAAAGTGGATGAATATCGAAAATATTCGTATCGCCTCCAAATTGTAACCAAATTATAGAAAATTTCATGGAGATTCCAAAAATGTATCACTTATCAGACTTCATGATGATAATTTCCATGCAATAATGAAAATAAAGTAAAAATTTTATATTTTAGGGGTGGATTTCGCAGAGGTCCGGGAAAACCACCATTGCGAACTTATCAAAGATTTTCCTGGGGAAATTTTCGTGGTGTATAGTTGAAAACGAAGGGAGAATAGGAAAATCAAGTCGAACTTTGGATAGTTCCACTTTTTTGGGAGTTTTCAGTACGCTTAAATAAAAAGTAGGCGGCTCTATCTCGAGAACGCCTAAAGGTAGAGAAATTTTGCGAACGCCAGTCGATTCAGAATAGCCGATTCATTGGGTAAAGAGGGTTTCCAAGTCAAAATATATTTTTTTTATGGAAAAATCTCGCACCCCCAAAATTCACCCCTAAAAATCGAGGAATATCGAAATAATTCGTATCGACATCAGATTATAACCAAAATGTAGCATATTCCACGGTCATTCCAAAAATATATTCCTCTTCATTAGGCTTCATGATGATAATTTCCATGTAATGATAAAAACAAAATCGATATTCGATATTTTGGGGGTGGGTTTTATAGAGGTCCGAGAAAAATCACCATTGCGAACTCATCAAAGATTTACCTGAGAAATTTTTTGGTGTGTATAGGTGGGAAGAAAGGGGAAACAGGAAGAAAATGTTGAATTTCTGATATTTTTGACTTCTAGGGAGTTTTCAGTATTCTGAAGTAAAAAGTTGGCTGTATTTCGAGAACGACAAAAGCCAGTCGATTTAAAATGACCGATTCAGTAGGGATAGAGGGTTTCCAGGAGAAAGTCAAAATTTTGTATTTTCTTAAAGAAATCACCAAGGCCAATACCCCTAAAAATGGACGAATATCGAAAATATTCGTATCGACTCCAAATTGTAACCAAATTATAGGAAACTTCATGTAGATTCCAAAAATGTATCACTTATCAGACTTCATGATGATAATTTCCATGCAATGATGAAAATAATGTAAAATTTTTTTTTTGGGTAGATTTCGCAGAGGTCCGCGAAAACCACATCTGCGAACTTATGAAAGATTTTCCTGGGGAAATTTTCGTGGTGTAATTGAAAACGAAGGGAGAATAGGAAAATAAGTCGAACTTTGGATATTCCACTTTTTTGGGAGTTTTCAGTACTCTGAAGTAAAAAGTAGGATCTATCTCGAGAACGCCTGAAGGTATAGGAATTTTGCGAACGCCAGTCGATTCAGAATGGTCGATTTATCAGGTAAAAGTGGTCTCTAAGTCAAAATAATTTTTTTTTGGAAAAATCACGCACTCCATAAAATTTACCCCTAAAAATCGACGAATATTGAAAATATTCGTATCGACTTCAGATTATAACCCAAATATAGGAAATTAAGTCAAACTTCGGATACTTCTACTTTTTTGGGAGTTTTCAGTACTCTATAGTAAAAAGTAGGCTCTATCTCGAGAACGCCTGAAGGTATAGGAATTTTGCGAACGCCAGTCGATTCAGAATGGTCGATTTATTAGGTAAAAGTGGTCTCTAAGTCAAAATAAATTTTTCTTGAAAAAATTACGCACTCCATAAAATTCACCCCTAAAAATCGACGAATATTGAAAATATTCGTATCGACTTCAGATTATAACCAAACTTCAGATACTTCTACTTTTTTGGGAGTTTTCAGTACTCTATAGTAAAAAGTAGGCTCTATCTCGAGAACGCCTGAAGGTATAGGAATTTTGCGAACGCCAGTCGATTCAGAATGGTCGATTTATTAGGTAGAGGTCGTCTCCAAGTCAAAATATATTTTTTTCTTGAATAAATCACGCACCCCCAAAATTCACCCCTAAAAATCGACGAATATCGAAAATATTCGTATCGACTTCAGATTATAACCAAAATGTAGCAAATTCCGCGGTCATTCCAAAAATATATTTCTCTTTCTTCATGATGATAATTTCCATGCAATGATAAAAACAAAGTCGATATTCGATATTTTGGGGGTGGGTTTTATAGAGGTCCGCGAAAATCACCATTGCGAACTCATCAAAGATTTTCTTGAGAAATTTTTTGTTGTGTATAGTTGAAGATGAAGTCAAATTTCTGATATTTTCGACTTTTCGGGAGTTTTCAGTCCTCTGAAGTAGAAAGTAGGCTGTATTTCGAGAACGACAATCATCCATATTGTAAATTATGTGGAGTCTCCGAATAAAAATCTATATTTTTTCACATTTTCTATTCCTAACGAGGTGTTTGTTTTCGTTTGATATAGTTATCTAAACTTATTCCGAATGCCATGTATATCATTAGTTCTTTAAATATCAATATTCACATAAAATTGCCCTGAATAGTCGATTTCATGTCGAAATACCTATCCACCACATTTTGCGGTAGATCTGAATATTCCTCATGCGGGTTTGAACCAACTTATGAAATTGGAATAATTGCACGAATTGCATAATTCACAGTGAAAACGACTATATACTTGACAAGTGTTACTGTCGCTGTTTTGTAATTTGTTGATCAAAATAATAATCATTCAACTATTAATAAGATAAATAGACAAAAGCTGGTCTCTCTCATCTGACTGATTTTTCTGAAGAATAACCCAAACAAATCAATATAAGCAGCTACCCAAACTCACTTTTACGCTCAATCTTACATGCTATTTTTTATAGAATATAAAATATAAATAATAATATAAAATATAAAATTGAATTAGAAATATAAAATAAATTCAAAACTTAAAGAATAAATCCTGCACATCCTCAACTAGAATCACATGTGAGTACAATACCCATATATATTAGGGTGTTTTTTTTACGACTATTTTTTGTTTTTTGCCCCCGTCCAAAAATTTTGGTAAAAATGTCCTGAAAATTTGAGCTCTTAATATTAACATTACGTACTTTTCCAGAGCGTGGAAAGATTTCCCATTTAAAATACACATTAACTTTGTTTTTTTTTCAAATATCTATAACTCAGCGGCATTTCATGCTATTATAATAATATTTTTTTTTTTGTGGAAAGATTTCCCATTTAAAATACACATTAACTTTGTTTTTTTTAAATCTGATTTTTGTAGAAAATTCTTATTTTTTTGACGTTACTTCATAAATTACTGGATTTATGGAAAAAATGTGGATGACAAACTTGTTGGAAATTGAAGTTCCTACAAAAGTTTGATTCGAAAATTCTCAAAAATTTCATATTACGACAAAGTTAACGCTTTATATCTCGAGAAATATGAATCTTAGCGATTCGATTGATAGGACTTTCTTTGTAGGAAATTTGAATTTTCTACAAGTTTGTCATTTAATTTTTTTCATAAATCCAGTCATTTATGACGTAACTTCAAAAAAATAAGAATTTCCTACAAAAATCGGATTTAGTGACCCTTCAAAACCGAAGAAATTACTATTCAATTATCTTCATTTATAAATTAGTGAACGATCTGATTGACTGTCCCGAATTACTCTGCCATTTCAACTTTCATGTTCCACTCTAGAAATGAATTGACTTTTTACCTACCCAATTCAAGAACTAACATATTACTCAAGTCACCAGTCGTAGTAATGAGCAAACTATATAATCAATTCTGTACCAATCTTGATATATATTATGAACCAATTGGCCAAATAAAGAACAATATTAAGAAACTTTTACAAACAAGCCAAAATATTTTAGCATAGGCTAGCAAGATGTTACTTTACTATAAAAGCTTATTCAATTGATCGTGATCAGGTTGAATTATGTATTTTCTTCCTTATTTATGTTTTTCTCTTCAGGTTTCCAAACACTAAGTAGAATATTATATATGTATGTACCTATGTGTATACAGGTATATATTGGTTATTTTTATATGTATTGGTATATAAAACTGTAAACTCGCCTAGTGATAACGATTTATGTCTTGTTATTGGGATTTATTCCTGTTTGGACGTTAAACACTTTTTCTTAAATAAGTTTCGGTTTTTAAGAAACGTTGTGCCAAACAGTTACGGATGTGAAACATTTGGAAATATTTTTAAAGTAACATGTGCTTTGTCCAATGCGTTTTTTATACCTATAAATGAGAGTGGACCTGAAGATTACACATTCTATAACAGAGTTTTGGAACGTTTGAATTTCCCGAATCATTTACTAGACAGAATTAGAGATGAACGCCTAATTCAAGGAAGAATTGATTGATCGCTGGTAGACCGATTAATTGTCCTTCAAGACTTTCCGATTTCATCGGAAGATGCAATTCATGACTCGGTACATACCAGATTCATTTATCATACAGTTATACGTCATATCAAATAAACAACGGCAACTATTTGGTAAGATTACATCGTCAACCTAATGCCGAAAATGATAAAAATACTCATCTGATAAGAGCTTCAATACCTTCATGGTTTCAAGCTGCTAACGAAAGAAAATGCTTTATCGAATATAATAGCCAACTAATTGGAGTAAACGCAATAACTGGCTCTGTAATATGGTTTTTGTCATACGAAAGGCATCAGCCAGGAATTCGTTACCAGTCTACAGATTTGGCAAATAATTTAAATGACGTGGCTGTTGCTAGACCAGTTTAAGAAGTTTGTTTTTTACTTTAATTCAGTAGGTAATATATTTGTATGCTCACTTATAATCAGCTTTGTAAAAAAGTACGTATTTTTTAAATAATTTTACCTGCAGATCTTTTCGAAAATACTTAAGTTTGTTTTGTTTTGGTTTATTGAGTATATTATAGTACATGAGTATATATAATACTCGTACTTGCTCATACATTTTTTAATGGTGTTCGCTTGTTACTTTGGTAGGTACTTACTTATTGAAACAAATATAGGTTTTCTAATAATGTTTAAGAGCATTGTAATTTACACTTTCAGATTTTTTCTGTTGAGTTAGAGTCCTTTCTCAATATCTATCAGATGTAGTTCAATGTCCAGCGTGGCTTTAGCCGGGGAAGTAGTTGTTTTCTGTTAGATATTCACAAATAATAACTTCATTTTTGTCATAGATTTTTCAATTCACAGAAAAATATTTCTATTCAATATTCAATTGAGAATGTTTCCCTTTTCAATTCAGTACAGTTATTGGAATGATATTTTATCTAAATGAAAGTTGTTGAAGATAACTTGATTATTCCACCTAAAAAATGCCATTATATATTTTGCCCAGAAGTCCAAGATCTTACCATATTTGGCAATGGAATGAGACTGAACAAACAAATCGATCGTTTTACAACATCTATCGAAAACATCGTATTGTAAAAACTTCTCTTCCGCCGATGCTCCCACTATGTATTCGTTTTGACAATCAGAGTATCATTCATTCGAGCAGAACTAATTCAACTGTGTGAAATCAGCGCAATGAAAATAAAATCACTAATTGCAATAGAATCTGCTGGGACTGGCTTTCTCATTTTGGGGTATTTTCACGAGATCTCACTTCATTTCAAAATATTCTGAAATCTACCAAGACCGAAGTAGAGTTTCAACTCTATCTCCTTCAGTTATTAACCGATTTGAATTACATTTTGAACATGGATATGAGACAAAATTGCGGATTGACAAACATATGGAAACAAAATGGCCGACTTCCGGTTTCGCCAGAATAGCCAGCAACTTCGATTTTTCCAAATATAACACCCTGTATGTTCGATGTTTTTCGGATTCTACGGCTCAAATTACATACGACAGTGTTGTCAAATTTCATTTTACAATAAAAAAACTAAATTTTTTTTTAGCCCAGGAGGCCTTGATCAGTTAAAATTTATACTAATTTACATCAGTAACTCATAGTAATAGTCATTTCATCGATAAGATCAATAACAAATCCTACAGCAGGAATTGAAATTTTCTGAACGCATTTTAACGAAAAAATCGTTCGTTTCAAATAGTACTTACCAAGGACCATCTTGCCATTCGATAGAGAATTTAATTAACAATTCAACGATATACATTATGTACCACTTTCTTTTTGTTCAAAACGTAGAGAGCCATCTAACGAAATGAAATCAATCTGAAAAAATTGGTAGGTAACATGTCATCTATTCATTCTTTCAACTTTACTCAGAATGGTAAAATGAATTACAAAAAATAATCGACTTGATAATATGTAATGATCATAAACCCATTAAAGAAGAGATAACTTTAATATAATCAAACTGTTTGAATAAATCTAACTACTGAAATAGTGAAACATTCAACGTACAAATTATTACTCACAATACCATTATCCTGTTTTCAATTGAAGGGTTTCACAACCATCGAAAAGTCATTTTATTTATCAATGACCAATGATATGTTCGAAGTGTTTTCCTTCAAAATATTTGGATTTTTTTTTATTCACTTCTTTATTTTTCTGTTTCAAGTTACACGAACAATTCAGAATATACATGTTTTCTTAATTTTGAGGCTAAACTAGAACTTTACCAAATTGTTTTCAGTTCCATTTTGCAGTATTGTATTTAACTTTGTTGTTGGAAATGTGATTTTGCAATGCAAAAAAATATTATTATTATTATATGTCAGGCAATACTTATTCGAAAAACCATTCGAAACACGAATTGACGGATCTGGATGGGCCCCGAGTATAGAATCACAATCAATTGCGGACATAGTCTGGTATACAGACGGTTCAAAGACAGTTGAAGGAACGGGAGCAGGAATACATGGGGTAAGGCCAAGAAGGGACTACATAATACCACTTGGCAAATGCTCCACGATATTCCAAGCTGAAACACATGTTGTTATGGTATGCATTCAGAAGAATCTAGAAAGTGGTTAAAGGAAAAAACACATCTACATTCTATCTGAGAGTCAAAGTGCTATCAAAGCACTCAACTCTATACAGTCTAAACTGGTCTGGGACTGCCTCCAGCTCCTCATCGAGCTGGCAAAACACAACAAGGTCCCCTTGATGTGGGTGCCAGGTCATAGAGGCATTGAAGGCAACGTAAAAGCGGACCAGCTAGCTAGACAAGCATCTGAAACGCTATTCACAGGGCCAAACCTGTGCATGGGATTAGCAAAAACCGATGCAGGACCCTGATCGACGAGTGGATAAAAAGAAGACACCAACAATATTGGGAACAAACAGTCGGGCAAATACACAGCAAAGTCATGGTAGGGCACCCAAACCGGACCCTGACTGCTCTCATATTATCTTCGACTCTGACGCCCTAAGTAGAAGGCGACACAGAACCTTTGGAGAGATCAGCCCGGAAACAGGCATGCATCCGAAGAACCTTATTAACAGGCTACTAAACCTAATTAAAGGCACAAACCTGTTTGAATGAGGAACCACTGACGACAGAGTGATACAATAGTCCCCAGCTGGTCGCAGTGTCAGGGGAAGCTAAGTGCCAACCCTGTCTCTGGCTCGTCAGTTTTCAACCAACCAACCAAAATGTCAGGTAGAACTTCATCCATTTGTCTGTAATTTTTTTATTTTGACATTTCTCGAATTGTAAGTAGAACTTTATACATAATTATTCGATACCATTTTTCGAAGTAAATTAATCACAAGTACTATCTATTGGAACTACAATGATGATTATTTATTTTATGTTACACCATATACATATTATTCAGTTGTTCTTTTAATGTCAATTTATATATCATAAAGTTGTTCGTAAATGTCATAGAAATAATTACAATTCTTATTTTCATATACAGTGCTTCTCAAAAGTCCGCTCCCCCCCTCTTATTTTTGGAACGATTATACATAAACAAGTGAAATTTGGAGACTGAATATTGAAGGTTGTAAACTTCCCTACTAGTGATGATAGATGACGAAATCGTCAAAGATGACGTCACAAGGCCATTGTGACCAATAATTTTAAATGGAACCCTACGGCAAGCGACACCTCTTTTAAAAGGTATCGAAAAAACCTATTTAATGATACTAATTTTGTTCGTGTTTATGGCAGTTTTGGCAACTCGCTTTGAAAAAACGCAAAGCTGTGATGAATTAAATCAGTTAATACTAAAATTCCAAATTCAAGCTCCGCCTCTGGATAGTTGTCAATAAGCTGACGTTTTTGTTAGTCTCCCTAATTCGACGTTTTTCTAATTGTCCAAGTTTTTGTACATTTAATAATTTGTTTATTGTTTATCGAACGTTTAACTGTTTTAGCAGCTTTTGGTACTTTTAATATTTTTGTACATTTTAATAATTTGTTAAACTGTTGTGAGCCGAACGTTTAAGTGCTTCAAGAAGCGAAATGGTACGTGCTTTAGGTGATAAAGTAGCAGCGATCCTAATTCTTGGTGAAACTGGACAAAATATTCATGCAGCAGAACGCATTTTTGATGAGAGGTTTCCCGATCGCCCCGTTTTGAGGACTTATTTAAGGGAGCTTCTTCGTAAGTTTGAAACAACGGGTAGTATTAATGTTGCGAAACGATCTGGCAGACCATAAATTTCTGATGAGAAAAAAATAGATATACTGGCAGAAGTAATAGTTAATCCTACTTCTTCAACAACTCACGTTGCATCTACCTGTGAAGTCAGTCGAAGTACAGTACACAGGGTGTTGAAAAAAAACAAATTTCATCCATACAAATTAAAAATGGTTCATCAACTCTCAGACGACGACCCAGACCGAAGACTAGAATTTTGTGAAAATATGGAAACTAAAATTAACCAACAGCCAGACTATGTCAAAACAATTTGTTTTAGTGACGAAAGTACTTTCTATCTAAATGGAAATGTAAATACACAGAATGTGCGGTATTGGAGTGACGCAAATCTTCACCTGTTTCGTGAAACACATACCCAATTTCCCCAGAGGTGAATGTTTGAGCAGGTATCCTGGGAAACCACATCATTGGGCCTCTTTTTTTAAATACTAATTTAACTGGTGAGGTTTATCTGGAGCTGTTGCAAAACGCAATCCTTGAAATTTTGGAAGATAATCCAGATGAATTCGGCAATTTGGAGATAACATTCCAACAGGATGGTGCTCCTCCACACTATTACGGTGCAGTAAGACGGTATTTGGATGAGGAGTATCGTGGTAGATGGATTGGACGACGAGGTTCAACGGAATGGCCAGCTCGATCACCGGACCTCACACCTTTGGATTTTTTTCTGTGGGGGTACCTTAAATCGAAGGTTTACGCCACTGAACCTGACAATATTGACGTTTCAAAACAACGTATTGTTGCAGAATGTGAGGCTGTTCCCGCAGACACATTTGAAAAAGTACGAGAAGAGTTTAAAAATAGGATATTTCACTGTCAGGAAGTAAATGGAGGTCACTTCGAGCAATTTCTTTAAGTATTCTTAAATCTGTAATTAATATCATACTGAATGGAATTTAAATTCTAATGTTTACTAATGAGCCATTGAAACTGCCATAAACACAAACAAAATTAGTATCATTGAATAGGTTTTTTCGATACCTTTTAAAAGAGGTGTCGCTTGCCGTAGGGTTCCATTTAAAATTATTGGTCACAATGGCCTTGTGACGTCATCTTTGACGATTTCGTCATCTATCATCACTAGTAGGGAAGTTTACAACCTTTAATATTCAGTTTCCAAATTTCACTTGTTTATGTATAATCGTTCCAAAAATAATAGGGGGGGAGGGGACTTTTGAGAAGCACTGTATATCGGGTTATTGCTATTCAATACTATCTACATCCATATGTGCTTTTGTCTAATAGATGGGTGGACTTTTATATTTTCTGAAGTGTTTTATATCTAATTTTGTATCTAACTTGATTGACGATAATTTCAGAATCAATAAATAAATTGCGAATTCTCTTTCCGGCTGGCCGCGCCATAGGGTTTTTATAGAACTGTTGGGAGAAGAACCATGCTCAATGTGGTAGTTTCAGAAGATGAGAGAAGTAAAGACATTCTGAAAATACTTAGATTGATTTTTAATTGTATTGCAAGTGTGGTAAAAAAAACAGATTATCGTAATACAAAGACATTCTGAAAAAACTTAATGAACGATTAGCCTTAGATTGATTTTTATTTGTAGTGCAAGTGTGGTAAAAAAATCCAGAATATCGTAATACATTATCATTTCTGAAGCGTGAAGTACCGTTCTTCATAGTTAACGTTGCATCGGTAATATTTTACCTTTATTGTAACCATAACCTTGGTTCATTTTATCACCTTGATGACTCATCAGCAATGAAAATATGTAGTATCACAATATATGCATTGAAAATGCATGTGCACGAGTATTGACGACATCGATGTCCAAAAATATAACGTTTTAATAAATTCACCCAATTGTCTGTTGTGGTATCTTGTTCGGCATCAATGAACAATGGATGGATGCACAATCAATGTTGGATGAATAAATGAATAATTCAATTGATGTAATAATTTAGTGTCAGACTGTTATAAAAAACACACTGACATTTTTATCACCCCAAACTATATTGGGGATCTTTTTCGTTGAAAAATGTTGCTCATATGGATCCATACCCAATTCGGGAGAATAGTTTTTACATGAATCCACAGAGATTCGCAATACCACAGTGTCGCCAAAAACTTGGAACCATATGAAAACATTTTTTATTAGTAGTTTCTCAGAACATTTCATTCTTCATAAAAGTTGGTAAAGTAGAACTAGAAATCTAAGAAGGTCGTAAATCAATATTAGCCGACGACCCTCATTATTACCTATTGTTCGAAATAAAGATAAACAATAAAAGTGTGTGTCCCTCAAAAGATTCCCAGGTCCGGATTAAAATATCTCATGAAATAGTTTGGCATTTTAATAATAGTGGGCTCTCCATTATTTTTGGCTGTTGTTGACAGTTTTGTATTTAAATTTATTTGATAATAAAAAATCTCGTAAGGTTGATTTAGAACCCTTGGTAAGGATATGTTTAAATGTGTGTAAATAATAAAATTCACTTACCTGGCCACCAGACTTCCTTTCAGTACTAATGGGCTATTAACGAGATTATAGCGATAATGGTCTATTTATGGTTACAAAATAAATACCTGCCAGATTTGGGAAAAAAATACTGTTTTGAGAACAGAAATAAAAGGGGGAAAGTTGAACAACATTTAGTCATTACATACCTAATATTCCGTTGTGTCAGTTGTGTCTATTTTAAAGTGTCTATTCGATTTTTGTGTCGTGAAAAATGTGGCGTCCATGGGCTCATCCTGAAGCTAGTACTTCAACTGGTGGTCGTAGTAACACTAGTCGACAAATGTTATACCTTCATGAGAAACAAATTATATTAAATGTTTATACTTCCCTTCTGGAACGTGGAATGTCCAAGGATCAAGCTGTGCAAGAAAGTGCTTCTTTAACAAAAACACCGTACTCCACAGTGTTTAAAATAGTGAGTAACCCTATTTTAAAAAGAAAGAAACGAAAAGACTCTGGCGGTTCAAAAACGAAACTATAATAATTTATTGGCCCAAGTTATGTAAGTTACATTTAAGGTTGTCAAATTATACGAAAAACAGAAAATATGAACGAAACTGAGTACAGGTATATACAAGACACGTCGACAATTATAGTAAAATTTTGAATATAAGACTATATGTATACTTATGTTGAGTTCAGTCACCTGAAATACATAAAATTCAATAAAATATATATATACAATTTAAAATTAGTCAATATTACATCACAACAGAAGATACATAGATAAAAATATGCCTGTTTATATCTCAATCAATTGTTTCGTCAAAATTAAATTCGAAATATTCTTCTAGAGAATAGAATGTATTTTTCAATAATATATTGATGATTGCTGCCTTTAACTGTTTGGTATGGGCATTTTTCAGTGCATCCGGTAATTTGTTAAAAATTTTGATGGATGTGTGATTAATTGGCTGTTGAGTTTTTTTCAGGCGGTGATAGGGAATGCTCAACGAATTTCTATTCCTTGTGTTATGAATGTGTAACGAACCTAGGCCGGACCTGTCGCCTCACATGTTGCCGTCGACAGCGATGAGATCATCCCCGGAGATATTCGAGAACCATCCAGTCCCTTTTCCGCGTAATGCAACGGTCAATATTGGAAACAATTGGAACATGCCGTCGCCAACTGGAAGAATTCGAAACATCGAGAATGCTGTATCGGAGATAAATAGACCGCCCTCAAGAGGGAGAAGACGGTCTGAACGAGCCCATACGATCGAGCTATATAGTGGCGTAGTAATATAAATTAAGTGGTAGATGTAGAAGTGTTAAATAAATTAGTTAAAACCAAGTTAAGTTTATTTACGTTACAATTGGTGTCGGAAGTGAGATTTTGAAAATAAACAAGTGATCGTGGTGGATAGTCAGAAAAATAAATTGATAGACCTTTTGTACGCCCAAAATAGACAGTGGCCCGGTTTTCGCAGAAGTGGACAATTGTGCGTGGGAATATAAACTGCTACACTGTTCGCGTGAAACAGACAATAGACTGGTGGCCCGTGGAAAAGAATTCGCGAAGTGAATTTTTAACAAACTGATAAACTTTTCGTGTAAAACAGACTGATACCTCGTCAAAGACAAAATGTGTTCAAGAAAAGTGCGCCTTGCGGATTTGAAGGTAGCGGAATTGAAACAGGAATTGGAGGAAAGGGAACTGGAAACAACAGGTAAAAAGCAAGTACTCCAGGAAAGACTTGCAGAAGGACTTATACAAGAAGGTGAGGACCCCGAAACATTTTTATTCGAAGTTCCCGGAGGTGATTTGAGTCCGATAATAGAATCCTTGAAAGAAGAGCTGCAACAAAATTCGAGGACTTTGGAAGAGAATGCTAGAAATGTGGAAGAGAAGCTTGAAGAAAATTCTAGAAATCTGGAAGAGAAGCTTCAAGAAAATTCTAGAAATCTGGAAGAGAAGCTTCAAGAAAATTCTATAAATCTGGAAGAGAAGCTTTCTAGAAATCTGGAAGAGAAGCTTCAAGAAAATTCAAGAAGCCTGGAAGAAAATTCTAGAAATCTGGAAGAGAAGCTTCTAGAAAATTCAAGAAGCCTGGAAGAGAAGTTCCTGGAAAACACTGAAGGCCTAAAAATAGAATTGTGTGGTGTGGCTAAATTTCTAGAAGAAAGAATGGGAACCGTTGAGACAGAGATAGATAAAATTAGGGAGCAAATGAACACGGAGGTAGATAAAATAAAGGAAACGATCAGTAAGCTGGAAAAACAAATTAATAGTGCGTCCTCCACAGAGATGGTTAACGAAAATGCAATGCTGGACTTGAGTTTGAACGTGGATAAAGTTCAAGAGGGTATAAAAGATGTCAAGGTCATTTCAGAAATAGGAAGCTTTCCATGAAGCCGCCTCAGTTCGACGGAAAAACTCCATGGGCAAATTACCGCCGGCAGTTTGAAGCAGCGGCCAAAGCAAACGGATGGAATGCAGGGAAAGAGCTGTAGCACTGACACTTGCATTACGTGGAGAAGCGACAAATATTCTACAAACTCTCACCGCCCAAGAACAGGAGGACTATGATCAGCTGATTAAACATCTAGAATTACGATATGGCCACGCCCATTTGGAACACGTATACCACTCCCAGCTGAAAAATCGCTGCCAAAAATCGGGCGAATCCTTACAAGAATTCGAAACTGACATTGCACGCTTGGTTCGTCTCGCATATCCAGCCACACCAGAAAATGTAATGGAGCGACTAGCGGTTCAAGCATTCCTGGATGGACTCCGTGACCAAGAAACCAGACAAGCGTTGACACTAGCCCGTCCAACACATCTCGTAGACGCACTGGCACGAGCTTTGGAATTTGAGGCAGCAAAACAATGCTGCAAAAGCCAAAGTAAAGTTCAAACGATTGAGGAAGACTCACAGGAGCCTGCTAACTTGGAAGCTGCCATAAGAAAAGTGATGAAGGAAGTGTTGCCTGAGAAAAGACATATAAGATGCCGGAATTGTCGCAAAATTGGACATGTGCGTAGCAAATGTCCAACATTCATCGACTCCGATGCAGGAAAACTAAGAAAGGTCGATGAGAAGGGGCAATCGTCGGCATGTGTCCGGCAAGCCCCGGTTAACAACGCATGTGTCGCTATGCTTCAACGACAGAACAAGGGTGTCTTCGTAGACGGTCTCATCAATAACGAGCCTTGCACCATGCTGCTAGATACAGGTGCGACTAGGACAATTCTCGGGCCTTCCTTTGCCAGAACACCGGAACGGATTGAACCGACAACTTGGAAGCTACGCACAGCAACAGGGGAGCCAGCTACTGTATATGGCGAGCTACCGATTGAAATAATTTTGGGCAACACTAAAGTGAAACATCAGGCACTTGTAGCGGACATCGAAGACGATGCAATCATCGGAATGGACATCATGAATTCCAGAGGGTTTGAATTGGATTTCAAAGACGGCGTCCTACGTGTCAACGGAGAAGAGCTGGTACTTCATGGGAGAAGTGAAGAGTTGATCCGTGTGCTGTTGGCTGAAGATGTAAGCGTACCTGAGAGGGCTGAAACCATTCTGGAGGCTCGCCTGGACGGGAGTGCGAGCAGTGGAGACGTGGTGATGTTCGAGCCCAAACTTCATGATGAGAAAATTGGACGAGGGATTGCACTAGGGAAGACCTTGTTGCGTGCTGACAAATTTGTGCCGGTAAGGGTCATGAATTTCAATTATTTCCCAGTGACCTTGAAGAAAGGAACAATTTTGGGGCACTGCTCGTCAGTTTCATCCGTGATCCGGGCGTACGAGGTACGATTAGCCAACCCAACAACTTGCCCACAGAACTAGAGAAATTAGTTGCCATCTCTTCCAAAGCCATAACACCAGCTCAACAGCGCAAACTAAGAGATTTAGTCACCATGTACCAAGCCATCTTCGATACCGGACAAGGAAAAGGGGTCGAACTAATGTGGTCCAGCACAAGATTGATACTGGGGTGCCCGACCGATCCGGCAATCAGCAAGAAGACTTCCTCTTGCCAAGAAGGCAGAGGCTGACAAAATAGTCAGCGATATGGGAAAAGAAGGAGTTATCGAACCGTCTGACAGTCCCTGGTCCTCTCCAGTCGTACTGGTGAAGAAAAAGGATGGATCGACACGCTTTTGTGTAGACTATCGCCAACTTAATAATGTCACGAAGAAGGACAGTTACCCTCTCCCGAGAATAGATGACACCCTAGACACGTTGGCTGGTTCCACGATTTTCTCGACCCTTGATCTGAAGAGTGGATACTGGCAAGTAGAACTCGCTCAGGAAGATCGAGAAAGGCTGCTTCTACCATCGGCTCAGGATTGTGGCAGTTCACCGTTATGCCATTCGGGCTCTGTAATGCTCCCGCCACATTCGAAAGATTGATGGAAACAGTACTGAAGGGACTCTCATGGAACACGTGTCTAGTGTATCTCGACGACATAATTGTGGTCGGCAGATCGTTCGAGGCCCACGTGAAAACTTGGAGGAAGTATTCCTGCGATTGAGGAACTCCGTATTGAAGCTGAGCCCTCAGAAATGCCACCTGTTCCGAAAGGCAGTACGATACCTCGGCCACGTTGTCTCTGGGGAAGGAGTAGCAGTGGATGACCAGAAGATCAAAGCTGTTAAGGATTGGCCCATCCCAAAAGACATTCACCAACTTCGAAGTTTCCTTGGTTTGTGCACATACTATCGCCGATATGTGCTGGGGTTCGCAAACATCGCTAAACCACTGACCAGGCTCACGGAAGGTCAAACAAAGTTCCAGTGGTCCGAAGAATGCCAAGACTCGTTCAGGAAGCTGAAGGGAGCTTTGATTAACGCACCTGTTCTGAGCTATCCCTTACCCAACGGGAAGTTCATTTTGGATACGGACGCCAGCAACGTGGGACTTGGAGCTGTCCTATCTCAGATCCAGGAGGGGCAGGAGAAGGTCATTGGTTATTTCAGCAAGACGCTCAGCAAACCAGAGCGCAATTACTGTGTCACCAGGCGAGAGCTGTTAGCTGTTGTAAAGGGAGTGGAGCACTTCTACAAGTACGTGTATGGAAGAAGATTCCTGCTGAGAACTGACCATGCAGCTCTCAAATGGCTCTTACAGTTCAAAAATCCTGAGGGTCAAGTAGCACGTTGGATCGAGAGACTCCAAGAATTCGATTTCGAGATCGAACATCGAGCCGGAACTAGCCATAAGAATGCAGATGCCTTGTCGCGAAGACCATGTCCAGATGATTGCTCACATTGCCGACGAGCAGAAGAGAAAAGCAACACTTTGTAGAACCGCGGCAATGGATGACAACTGGAATGACAGCAAGATCCAGAAAGACCAAGAGAGACCCCGACCTTGGCTTAGTCGTCAGCTGGAAGAAGGGCAATCGAAGACCATCATGGCAGGAAGTCGCAGGTTACTCGCCGGCTGTTAAGTCCTATTGGGCACAATGGAACTCTCTTATTCTGGACAATGGGATCCTGAAACGTGTGTTGGAGGCCGATATTGGTGGGGAAGACAGACGCCAAATAATTGTTCCCAGGAACAGAAGAGAGGAAGTGCTGGGAAATCATGTGGATCGCGGAGACACTGGGAGTGACGAAGACCTAGAAAGTGAGCAACGGTTTTACTGGGCCAATTGTCAAGCGAGCCAGGATGGTGAGGAAGGCGCTGTATGCGCTGCTAGCAATGGACCTCGAATACGCCCCAAGGCCCCGATGCGTCAGTACAACGTAGGCAGCCCGTTCGAGAGAATCGCCATTGACATCGCCGGCCCGTTTCCCGTATCCGACCACGGGAATAAATACATCCTTGTGGCAATGGACTACTTCAGTAAGTGGGCGGAAGCCTATGCCCTGCCCAACCAGGAAGCCATCACCGTCGCCGACGTCTTGGTGAAAGAGTGGATATGTCGATTCGGTATTCCAATGGAGCTGCACTCGGATCAAGGCAGAAATTTCGAATCAACCTTTTCCAAGAAATATGTCTACTGCTGAACATCCGCAAGACAAGAACCACGGCCCTACATCCGCAGTCCGATGGAATGGTGGAACGGATGAACAGGACGATCAACCGCCACTTGTCCAAGGTTGTCTCTGACCATCAAAGAGACTGGGACCAGTATCTTCATTTGTTCCTGATGGCCTATCGATCCGCAGTACACGAGTCCACCGGTCAAACTCCTGCTAGTATTATAATGGGCCGAGAACTGCGACTGCCTTGTGACCTGAAGTTTGGGATACCGCCAGGACAAGACACTGCGGGAGAGGACTACGTCAGCAAACTTCGGCAGAGAATGGACGACATCCACGAACGAGTCCGGTTGAACATCCAGAGTGCCAGCGATAAAATGAAGAAGACCTATGACATCAAGGCCGACGCTGGAGGATTTAAGGTTGATGACCTGGTTTGGCTATACAACCCCAAACGTCGTCGTGGACTATCACCAAAGTTGCGGAACTCGTGGGAAGGCCCGTATAAGATCGTGAAAAGGATAAACGACCTTGTGTACCGAATCCATAAGCCACCCGAGGAAACCAAGGGTCGTCCATTTCAACAGGTTGGCCCTTACGCTGGAAACCATGACCAAGTTCGCACCCTCAAGCCACCGGAGGATGATATGACGTTCGAGAAGTTTATGTCCTTGTATTCAAACGGGCAGAAAGTTCTACATGGGGTTACTAGAGAGGAGTCACGAGACCTTTTCGAGGTGCCTGCTGACTACGCACTAGCGCACTGTGTGGCAGAAGATCTTCGAATGTCCAGGGGCATCGCCGTAGTGTTCTCCAAGAAATTTGGTCAACTCCAAACACTGCGGGAGCAGAATCCAGAAGTTGGTGGGGTGCTACAGTTGAAGAAAGGCCAGAGAAACATCTACTACCTAGTTACCAAGAGGCATTCCCAAGATAAACCGTCCTATGAAGATGTCTGGAAGAGTCTCACCAAACTAAGAGATACTATGGTGGACCAGAATCTGGTGGATCTAGCAATTCCAAAATTGTCCTGTGGTATTGATGGGTTGGACTGGAGAGTCATAAGAAGTATGCTGGAGGCGATATTCAGATCCAGCGGCGTCAAGATTTTGGTTTGCTGTAACCCTCTTCCACGACCGATCATGAAGACCGTGGAGTGTTACTTCCATCGAACTTCACGGTGCAGATATGGGGAGTCATGCAGATATCGTCACACTCCAAGGATGAAATTTCGGGACGAAATGTCTTTAAGAAGGGGGCAATGTAACGAACCTAGGCCGGACCTGTCGCCTCACATGTTGCCGTCGACAGCGATGAGATCATCCCCGGAGATATTCGAGAACCATCCAGTCCCTTTTCCGCGTAATGCAACGGTCAATATTGGAAACAATTGGAACATGCCGTCGCCAACTGGAAGAATTCGAAACATCGAGAATGCTGTATCGGAGATAAATAGACCGCCCTCAAGAGGGAGAAGACGGTCTGAACGAGCCCATACGATCGAGCTATATAGTGGCGTAGTAATATAAATTAAGTGGTAGATGTAGAAGTGTTAAATAAATTAGTTAAAACCAAGTTAAGTTTATTTACGTTACAAATGGTAGGAATAATTTGAAAATAAAGACTAGATGACTGTGATGTAGATATAATTCGAAGAACAATATATGCCTTGTATAAAGAGCAAATTGTGCCTACATTAGATATTTTAATGCAACGGCTTAAAAAGAATGAAACGTATCCAGTGTGCAAAGATACTCCAAGGAAATCTCTTTTACAAAACGGATTTAAATTTAAAAAGCTCACCAGTAGCAGAAAATTTTTAATGGAATCTGTGCGCCTTAAGAAATGGAGATTTGAATATTTATTGGCAATAAACTAATTTAGAGAATATGGTAGAACAGTAGTGTATTTAGATGAAACTTCGATACACACGATATTCCAAACAAAAGTTGGGTAGACTCATCTGACTTGTGCCAAACTAATGCGTCGTCTAATAAAGGAAAACGCACTACGATAATTCACGCAGGAACCGGAAATGGTTTTATACCAAATGCGTTGTCTTCATCGGCAAATAATATTAAGGACTCTTTAGTCGATTATCATGATGATACTACAGCCGAATCATTTGAAGACTGGTTCCAAAATAAACTCATACCAAATATTCCACCCAACAGTATTATCGTCATGGATAATGCTAGTAACACTAGATAAAGCACCATGTTCAAAAGACACCAAAGCCACTATACAAGAATATATGTTAAATAATGATATGTACTATGAGGAAAAGTACACAAAAAAACAGTTACTAGACGTTTTACGCAGTTATTCGGTAAAAAAGAAATATTTTTGTGATTCATTGGCTGAAAGCTTGGGACATACGGTGCTCAGACTTCCTCCTTATCACTATATGTTTAACCCAATTAAATATATAAGTCAGCAGTTCGAAGAAATAATACTTCTCCAACTTTAAGTTCAATTGTGGTAGATCTTATTCAAACAGAAACTGCAAACATTCCTGATAGCAGCTGGGCCAAGTGTGTTTCCCATATTAAAAAGGTGGAAAAGTCATATATGGATATAGACAAAATTCCCAAAGAAAAGTTTATTATCAATTTTGATGACGAGAGTGAAAGTGAAACTGATCTTCGTGAGTAATTTTGTATATAAATATTTTTTATCGAGAAACTAAACTTTTTATAAAGTACATAGTTTGACATTTTACATTAATTAGGTATATCATATATTATTATAAAATATAATATATATTTTATTATCATATATTAAATATAAATAAACAATTCTCAATTATATTCCAGCGATTTTTCTTAGTAATTATTTTAACCCAATATCATTATACCTACCTATAAAACAAAATTTAATGGCTAGGTCAGGTACAACTCTGCGTGGTTGGTGATTTACGACCTTCTTAGATTTCTGGTTCTACTTTACATACAATTTGACTAAATACGCGGAAAGCCGTTATTATCAGTCTACTAATTACTAATTTCATGGAGAAATCAACTCATTAAGCAGTTATTGAAATTAGTAATTGGTGGACTAAACTGGATAACTGGGAATATCTTTCAATTGCAAACAACTTTTTACAATAAAATTATTCGATATTTTCCATAGTAATGTCATTTTACTCTATAGTGAATTTTGAATATCGGCCGATTACCGCCTAACCGCACGCCGCTGATAATAACGGCTTTGCGCGCGTATTTAGTCAAATTGAATGCACCAACTTTTATGAAAATTGAAATTTTCTGAGAAACTCTTAATAAAAAAATGTCCTATATGGTTCCAAGTTTTTGGCGGACACTGTATATTTGCCAACCTCCGAAAGTTTACCACAGCAGGCCTATTTTGCAAGCAAAAATACGAATCATGATACTCAGCAATTATTGCCAGCTACTTCTGATATTGTCTCTAAACCAAGATGTGTCTGTTTATTTTCGAAATCCTTTAAGTAAAGCCTAGCTTCAAAAAATAGTATAATGATTTCAGGAAACCAACATACTCACATAGGTCCATAGTGGATGTGTCTATCGCCCGGTGAAATAAGTATATATAATAATAATAATAATAATATACATTCATTGACAGAAAATAATATCTAGATACATTTGGGGAAAGAAAAAAAAATGAAACCTGTCAATAGGTTACAAGATTGGCATAAACCATTCTTACTCTTGCACCTCAAAAATAATAATAAATAAAAAAAAATAAAAAATACGAAGAAAGAAAAAAAATATATAGACGTGAATTAATCATAATTGTAATAATTATGATGAAGGGTGTTTATTCCATTGTTTTCTCGATGAAGATTTTATCAACAACACCATGAGACATTATTAAAACAAATCATGAGATCCACTCCCATACATATAAAAATATACAAACACTATATGGATGTTGAAAAGGGAAACATTCTCAATTGAATATTGATAGAAAGATTTTTCTGTGAATTGAAAAATCCACGATTAAAATGAAGTGAATGCGATGTCTCTCCTGCATCAATGTTACGAATGATTTCTGGTGAGTACTCTCTTATGGAAAACATTCTTCTTTGCCTCATTCATCTTTATGAGTTCCTAATAAAGACTGGAATAGAAAATCAAATAACTATCTGAATGAAAATGCAAATTTTCAATTTCAGATTTTTTCTTTTGAGTTAGGGCCTTTTCAGAATATCTATCAGATGTAGTTCAATGTCCAGCGTGGCTTTAGCCGGGGAAGTAGTTGTTTTCTGTTAGACATTCACAAAAAATAACTTCATTTTAATCGTGGATTTTTCAATTCACAGAAAAATCTTTCTATCAATATTCAATTGAGAATGTTTCCCTTTTCAACATGAATACCCCACAAGAGGTTATCTTGACGATGGAAGATAGTGACTAAAGTTTATCTTTCAGTCGCAGATGATTCCACATCTGATTTTATGAACATCCTGTTTATATTTTCAACAAATCACTATAAGGATGTTGTTACAATATTAAATCAATAATGGTATAATAATAATGTGAATAATATAGAAAGACAATGATAGAGAGAAAAAGAAAAACATTGAAGAATACAGAACAAAAATACAATATGAAAGAGAATGAATGAAACTTACAAAAATAATAGGTGATAATTATTATAGTGGAGAACACATATATATTTAATAATGATGATTATTTGATAATAGATTTTGCTTGTAACAATTTTTGAAACACACAATAGATTTAGATTGGAGGATCGGCCCAAGTATAAGCGAAATTTGCCACCATCACATCTTTTACGATCAAATTTAATTATTCCCCAAAATTATCAAAATTGTTTCCAATAAATAAAAATTTATTTATTCCCTTCTTAACTATTATCATCAATGGATAGTATTATCAGAATAAACGATTTACATCTACATAAAAACTTTTTAACCAACAATTAAACCGACGAAATACGGAATTGAAAAGTAAAAAATAAAATAATCCTTCTTAGTCTCAATAACTAAGCTCCTAAACTAATGTAACTAATTTTGAGTCGGCGCCAAACAAACAAGCAAATGAATTAGGTAAGGCTTAAAATGATGGCATCGAGTTGCGCGGTGACATTCTGATAATTTTTTTGAAGTACTTCAATGATCTTCGTTGATTGTTCTTTAGCGCCGACTCAAAATTAGTTACTCACATTAGTTTAGGAGCTTAGTTATTGAGACTAAGAAGGATTATTTTTTACTTTTCAGCTCTGTATTCCGTCGGTTTAATTTTTTGTTAAAAAGTTTTTATTTTTCAATTTTTTGTGGCTGAAATCTACTGATTACTACCTACTTGTTTTTTGATTACTTCCAAAATACTTACTTCAACTATTACCAGTTAAATAATATGATTATCTACTTTTACTATTTGTTGTAATATAAATTATTTTTGTTGTTCTGGTTAGTTTATTCCATTACTTTGTATATCATTCCATCCTCTCATAGAATATAATGATTGTGACGGATGTAGGAGAACAAAAATAATGACAATAGCGATCTGTCATTGTCAACTACATATGTGTGCCAATGTTCACTAGTGAAAAACCAATTATCCCCTATTTTTCTACCCGTAAGGGTGGATAATTCCATTCGAAATCCAAATATGATTAACTATGAGGTATAGGGTAATTCGAGGACAGATGGCCCAGGTTTTGAAATTTCATGTTAGCATGTTTAAACGTTGAATTGAAATTGCTGTTAATTTTCATAACGAATCTTTATTGAGTTTAGAAACATGTGCTAAATACTAAAATTCATAAAAAAATTAATGTTATGGTTTATAAAAAAATAAAAATAGTTAACAAAAACTATCTCCCCCACAGTGGTGAGGTGAGATGGCGCAACTGAAAACAAAAGATATTTTGGCCAAACTGTCACTTTGTTTCGCATACAACAACACCACAGTCATGGCAAAAGTTAACAAACTTGGAGCAAGAATCGTGAAACCATTTGGAGCAACGCAAGCAATTAACCCAGTTGTCAGATTTTGTGGTTTGGGAATACGTTTCGCCACAACCTGCGCAAGACTCGTCAGCGTCGTCCATATCATCTGAAGAGTCATCCAATGTAGGTGCTTCTAGTTCTTCGCCTGATGATGAGTCACGTTTGGGAGCTTTCTTAGTGTTCTTTTTGGTCACTTTTGATTTCTTCATAACTGGTTCTGATTTACTGGTCTTTTTTTTCTGTGTTTTCTTAGTCGCTTTCTTCTTTTTTTCACCAATTGTTGCCTCTGTGGTTAGAATTTCTGCCAGCTGCTTGCTCCGGGCTCGAACCGAATTGATGGCAGCAGAAACAACCGGAACTGGTGAGATTATGTCCAGTATTTTGCCAGGGGTACATTTGACAGGAGTACTTGCATTAGTTTCTGCAGGCGGTTCAATTTGTTTTTCTGGTACAGTTTCACCTACAGTCTGCCAACTGCAGCCAGGTTGTTGATTGTCATCAGCTGAAGCTTTATTCAAACTTTGAGAACTCTCATCAGTATTTTGTTTATTTTCAACTGCATCAGGGACCTGAAGTATGATACTGTTTTCAGTCAAATAAGCGTCATATGGGATAGCTGAAGGGTTAAATGGCACAATTCCTGTTGCCTTAAATGCCGAAGTTCCATTGTTTACAGTTGCAGACTTATTCCATCCTTCAGCAAGTAACTTGCCAAATTGTAATCTGGTGATTTTTCGCCCTGGGCTATTTTTAATGTATAAATTGCAAGCTGAGTAGTAGTTTAGAAGAAAAAACATCTATCTAACGGTTGTAAAAATTGTGTCGTATGACTTGGTGAGCACAGCAATAAGATGTTGTGGTCAACACAGTATTCTAGCATCTCAACGTTTCTACAGTGTGAAGCATGACCATCAAGCAATAACAAAACCTCTCCTGTCGGTTTTCTGGGAACAAACTGATCCTTAAGCCACTGAAAAAATATGTCACTGTTGACATAGGCTGACTTTTCCGACATGTAGACCGAGGATCCCAGGGGCATCCCATCCTCAAACTCTTATTTTTTATTTTTGCCTTTCATTACGCAGGTAGGGGGAATAAAAACGCAGTGATGGTTTCTCCCTTTTCACCGGAGCTGATACTTACGATGTTTTTAGATCCTTTCTGAACAATGACATGCCCTGGCCTATTATTTAGCTGTAAACTAGTCTCGTCCATATTATAAATATGTCCAGGTTTATTGATGAGATCGTTTTCGGTCAGAATATTTCCTAGCAGCTGAAAATAAGACTCAACGTCTTTTTTGTTCATACCCAAGGATCGATTAACGGAGACCCCTTCTGCTTTTCTGACTGACAGCCTTGGGATTCTCTGCAGAAATAACTCAAGCCATGGAAAACCAGCTGATCTCGATTCCTTATTAAAACGATGTTTAATGCCCAGCTGTTCGGCCAATTTGAAAGCCATACTTCGCACGTCGGTTCGAGTAGGAGCAAAACCATTTTTTTGGAGTTTTAGGATATGTTGGGCCAATTTTGCTTCAGCAGTTTCGCCTAATGTGGAGGAGGGTCCAAGAGGACCTTTCTTTACATTTTTCTTCAATTTTATTCTTCGTAGCGTGGTTGCCGGTACCCCAAAATTTCGAGCAGCATCATTCACTCCCATTATATTTTTATTAACCGCTTCAATGGCTGCAACTAGCCCTGGAACAACTTCCAGTGCGCTTGTATATTGTAGGCATACTGAAAAAAAAAAAGAAATTTTAATAAGCCATCTCACCTCAAAAATATGTGAACCATCTATCCTCGTTGTGAGAGGAGAGATGGCGCACATCACAAACTAAACACGTTTTGAAATATGCGGAATTTTAAGGTTATACTTCAAAACTTGAATGTTTTTACTTGCCTGAGATGATAGAGTGATTTGAATTATTATAAAATTTGATGTTCACTGGCGTAAAGAAGAAATTCGGAAAATATTTTGGTCCCCCACCGGATCACATATAAAAAGATTTTTCAATAGGCTTTCAACCGGTAAACACAAACTGTACGGCGGCTTGTTTACTATGAACTGAAGTACTTCAGAGCGCAGCCGCTCATCTTCAACATTAGCGGTGGCGCTGTAAAACCATCGCACCATCTCACCTTCTGCGCCATCTATCCTCGACTTACCCTACCCTATCTAATAAAAAAAGAATCATCCAATTCGAAGAACCCAGTACAAAGTTATGCCTGATAGAATCGGTTAACGGACCAGAATTCAGAGGGTGAGTGATTAATATCCTTCAATTTGCTACCCTTAGGGGTGGATTTCATCTTTTCAATTCAAATGGAACCAATTTCGAAGTACACCCTATCCACTGAAGAAAAAATGATCGCAATCGGACGTCTCAGTATGAAGTTATGAGTGGTCATACATAAAAAAAAATATACGCATTGACTAGAAAACCTCCTCCTTTTGGGTTTCGTCGGTTAAAAATACAACAGTATTTCTTATTCCTAGTATTCGATATATCTTAGTAGAGAACTGTTAGGTATTGAAGGTATCACATTGTATGATACGAAAATTTGTATGTTACCGTAGTGACGTGTACATAAGATGTCTAATAAAAAGTAGGAAATAAATAATAGTTTAAAAAAACTAAAAAACACGCTTTCATAGAAAACCACACTAAAAAAATAGAAAATAAGAAAAAATTTTATTTAAAAAAAAGCGTGGGGTGCATGTTATCGCCTCGGTCAACAATTACCTGTGATCTGAGACATTTCCTACTTTACTGCCCTAGGTGTGTAATGTACTATGATTATTGATACCATGCACCCCACGCTTTTTTTTAAATAAAAATTTTTTTTTTCTTATTTTCTATTTTTTTTAGTCTGGTTTTCTATAAAAGCGTGTTTTTTGTATTTTTAAACTATTATTTATTTCCTACTTTTTAGTGTGGTTTATTTATAAAAGCGTGTTTTTTTAGTTTTTTTTTAACTATTATTTTTATTATTTTTTTTCAAATTAAACAATGGGATGATTTCATCAAAACCCCCACATACCAATTTTGAATAGAAGCAGACCATAATCACAAAACTCGGCAGCCATTTTAAAGCCGCCATCTTGAATTTTTCAATTTTCACAAAAGAATCATAATATTCGACCCCAAAAACCCCAACACACCAATTTTGAATAGAATCAGACCATAATCACAAAACTCGTCCACCATTTTAGAGCCGCCATTTCGAATTTTCCAATTTTGACAAGAGAATCATAATCTAAAATGTCTTATAGACGTTTTCAACGTTTTTCAAAGCATGATAGTCGTTTTTCGATGCTTGCAGAGAAACTCACCCTTTATATGATATGATGAATTATTATGTTAGCAGAGTTTGGTTAGGTTGGGTTAATTTAAAATAATATACGTCACTTGAATGCTTGCAGAAGGAACTAATACTCATATAACAATAATGCTAGCAGAGTTTGGTTAGGTTGGGTTATTAAAAAATATACGTCACTTGAATGCTTGCAGAAGGAACTAACACTCATATAATAACAATGTTAGCAGAGTTTGGTTAGGTTGGGTTAATGAAAAACATCAAACCCACTTAGATTTACAACATCCATCAAACAACCGTAAACGAAGAACCTTCATCTAAATTCACATCATACATGAAAAATTCCCTAGATCTGGGGAAAAAGTCAATCATCCATGAAAAATCCATCAGGTTAACCCTGAAAATCCACCTGAAACGACTGATCTAAACATAACCTACGTGAAAAATTCCTAGATCTGGGGAAAAAGTCAATCATCCATGAGAAATCCATCAGGTTAACCCTAAAATCCACCTGAAACGACTAATCTAAACATTCACCTACGTGAAAAATTCCCTAGATCTGGGGAAAAAGTTAATCATCCATGAGAAATCCATCAGGTTAACCCTAAAAATCCACCTGAAACGACTAATCTAAACATAACCTACGTGGAAAATTCCCTAGATCTGGGGAAAAAGTCAATCATCCATGAGAAATCCATCAGGTCAACCCTGAAAATTCAGTAGATCTAGGGAAAAACTATGTGAAATACGTGAATCTGTATGAAAAATCCCTAGATCTGGGGAAAAAGTCCAATCCTCCATGTGGAATAAGGTAAAAGTCATATCAAAAGGTAGAAATACATCAGGTTGACCCTAAAATACAGTAGATATAGGGAAAATCCAGGGTAATATAGGTCTCGAGCACGTAAAAATGGGTGTTCCCCAAGGATCTGATTTGAGGTCGCAAAATGACCACGTTGGACCTTGGCACTTTTTGAAAATTTCCCCAGATCTGGGGAAAAATCGGGGAAAATCACTATATCCCTCTCTCTCTAATACACAGGCTCTTATGGGAGTTTCCATCGGGGTCAGAGGAAATTTCCCCAGATTCTGGGTTTTTTTACTTTTTTGAAAAGAAAAATGTCGCCGTAGCCCTGCAGCTATATCTACTAATCTCCGACCACGAAAACCCTCAGATACCAATTTGGAAGCGAGTCGGACCATAATCACAAAACTCGTACGTCATATTGGAGCCGCCATCTCGAATTTTCAAATTTTGTCAAAAGAATCATAATCTCCGACCACAAAAACCCCCAGATACCAATTTTGAAGCGAATCGGACCATAATCACAAAACTCATACGCCATATTGGAGCTGCCATTTTGTTTTTTTTTTTCACACAAAAATTTCTCAATGCATTGTCACCGGAATTATGTACACCTGCCAAATTTCAAATCATTCGGACGTCTGGAAGTGGGTCAAAATCGCGCCCAAAGGAGTCGGTTACAAACAAACAAAAACATACAAGTGAAGCTAATATAAAGCGTGTAAAAACCCTGGTGCTTGGACTGATTCGATATTTTTATATCCTCGCTCAATGTCAAAACTTAATTTAGGACATCTGTAGTGGTCGATGGAGTTTCATCTGACACTCTACTCATAAATGCTGGTGTTCCGCAAGGATCCATTCTAGCACCAACACTATTTCTACTTCACATCAACGACCTGTTGAAAGCAACTTCATGTCCAGTACACAGCTTTGCCGATGATAGTACCCTCCATACCGCTTTCTCTTCCAGGGCCCCTATATCAGCCCGTGAAACCAGAAATGAACGAGGAAGAAATGTTAACAATATAAATATGGACTTAGCAACAATTCTCGAATGGGGATCCAATAACTTGGTAGAATTCAATGCAAACAAAACACAAGCATGTCTTTTCTCTAGAAAAGCCGATCTCACTGTGCCTAACATTACTTTGTCAGGAGTAACCATACCACTGAAGCCATCCATATCGATGCTTGGTATTACTATCAGCAATAACCTTTCCTGGGAAAATCACGTGAGGTCCATTGCCAAAAGTGCATCCCAAAAACTTGGTTTTCTGTTTCGTGCCAAGAGCTATTTCACCCCCAGTCAGCTGCTTATGATCTATAAGGCACAGATCCGACCTGTCCTGGAATACTGTTCCCATATTTGGAGTGCGGCACCTAAACATATCCTGAGGCTATTGGATTCTGTCCAAAAAAGGGCAATTCGTCTCGTCGGTGATGCCTCGCTTACAAACTCGCTCACTTGTCTGGAACACCGTAGAAAAGTTGGCGATTTGTCTCTATTTTATAGATATTTTCATGGGCGATGCTCTTCTGAAATATCAACAATCGTTCCTGCTTTGGCAGTCTCTTCGAGATTAACCCGTCAAGTTCAGTCATCACACCCCTTCGTGGTCACTTTGGAGACCTGCAGAACATCACTTTCCAAAGACTCGTTTATCCAACGAACAGCGAGGCTTTGGAACTCATTGCCTAGGGAGGTGTTCCCCGAGGCATACAACCTTCAGAAATTTAAGACGAACACCAACTCCTACCTTCTTTCCCTGGTTCATTACCCCGTTTGTCCACGCGTATTTTCTTCCACAAGATATCCCTTTTCGTGGGAACCAGAACATAAAAAAAAAAAAAAAATCTTATATGAAATGATTCCCTATTTTGTCGGTGTCTATGCGTTTTTCCTTCCCGTTGATTTAAAATCTTGCCTCTCATTTTTCAGTTCGTTCTTTCAAAAATTACGTCATTCATTAGTGCGTAAGGAAGTGTTAATTTTTAAGTAGTGTAGTGTGTAAGGATACTTTTTGTAAAATGGGCCCCTTTTGCATTTTGTGTGTACAGTCTAAAGCCGCAGATTCGAATATACACATGTATTCAGTATCAAAGGCAAGTACAAATCTTCAAAAATTAACTAATAATGATATTTTTCTACGTTCTTGCAAAAAACAAAACTTCATTGAACTATATTTAGTGAAAAAAGTGGTTCTTTATTGCACTGTGCAATAAAATGTTTATTGCACTCATCTGTCATTCTACATCTGTCATTTGTGATCATGACAAACATAAACGTCAAATCGACGCAATTTTTAGTACGCTGCCTTCTGAATAAAACATTTTTTGGTTTTTGCTTGAACGTAGAAAATAGTATATTAAAGTATAAGTGGATAAAAAGGGCTTTAAAACACGCGCGATTTTTCGAGCACGACGGCGCAGCCGGAGTGCTCGAAATAGAGCCAGTGTTTTTAAGACTAGTTATCCACGAATACTTTACGCTATTTTTTTTATTGGTGCACTTTGAAATCATATATACTGGTATTATTACTACAAAAAATAGAAATAAGAATTAATAATGCAAAATGGTTGAATTCGTGATGTGACATCAGTATTCCTTTCGTTGTCATGGAAATGAGAAGAACAGATATTCATTTGCAATTTGTTATCAAAGATCAATATTTGTTGTCACCAGAGCTCAAAAATGAATTATTCTAATATCGATTTTTTGAATAGTGAGGCAGAATTGCGGTTAATACTGCGAAAATCCAGTGATATATATAAAAAAGAATATGAAAAGTTCATCAAATTGATGGAGGAGCAAGAGGTATCACATATAAATGAACGAGTTGTTAGTAATATTTCATTTGACGTTACAAGGTACTCCTGTCAGATCAATAATAAAAAATTTGTCATTTAGACTTCACGTTTCTCGATTTGTTGATGTTGCCATGGCAACTTTAAAAAACGCGCGTTTTTTAATGTTCGATTTAAACACGCTGAGGCGTGCTTTAAATGGGTAAAATAAGGCACCAATAATAAAAAATTGTCTGCAACTCGTGCAATAAACACTTACTTTTTGCACTCGTTGCATAAATAACTATTTTATAGTCCATCACATTGTATGCATTGAATTCAAAATTACACTTTACGGACAAGTCCGTAAGAGTAGCATTTTGAGGATTTTTTTTAATTCCCAAAGTTGCCGTTTTGGGGAGCGTATACAAAAAAGATATTTTTTCCCAAACGTTTTGTGTCCGGTACTTTTGGTACTACCATCGTTGTTGACACAGGGTGAATACAATGTTGTTATAGATGAAGTTTATTATATCAAGATAGATAAATGTATTACTATTCGAAAACACAACACACACACAAAATCATCTCAAATTCCGTAGATAATGCTAATATACTGAATCAAATTCAAATCAACGTTCCCATTCGGTCACTCAGAACTAGCCACTTGTTCCGCATACCATTTCGGAGAACTAATTCGTCTCAAAACTCTCCTCTATGTAGAATTGCTAACAGGTACACTGATCAAATCGATATTTTCTCCAAATCCCACCAAAAAGACCACTTTGAAACGACTCATGTGTCAAAGAATTTCTGCTTAAATTAGTAAAAGCAAACAACTAACAAAAAAACACTTTATCTTTGTTACTTTGCCTCAATTGCTGTCTGAAATTAGTATTAGTATATGAGTTTAAGTATAAGTAAAATTAAATGTAATAATGTAGGTACTTTAGTGAACAATAAAAACGAATTATTAATTTTTTTTAAAATATATATAAATTTCGGTAATCTTAGTTATATATCTTTTGAAAAGTGGTCATGAATCTACACAATTTATCAATATTCTCCTGGTACTAATGCATGTGCTTTCAATATATTGTTGTTGTTTTGTTAGCTCATATATTCTTAGACCAATTGGAATGTTTGATTATCCACTGGTTCCTTCCTGAGATAATCCGACTGAAACTATTCGTCATAAGGTCTAAAATACTTCCAAGGTCAAAATTTCTCAATTTTCAATGAGCCGTCTAATGACTATTCGGTTCTTGCAAAAAAGTATTTCCTGTGAATCAATCTTCGAAATCATTCAATTTCTTCATTTGTTGTAATGACAGGAATGAATTCGGTCATGTGAAAAGAACTAATGACAGACGGCTCCTTCATAATTAATCTAGGATTAAGTATTGGAATTACATAACAATATACAACTCGAGTGTATTACTTGATATTTTTTCCTCATAAGCATTATAATAAAAAATTATAATTGGAAAAGAGTAATTAATAGAAAGATTGCAATGTAGTTATAAATCATAGCGAATCAAGAATATTTGATCATTTGAAAATATTTCAAATATAAATCACCCATCTTTATATTTATTGTAGTGAATCTCATGGCAAAGATCCTGATGCTCATGGGGATTTCAACAAGATTAAAATATCAATTATAAAGCCAGAAAGGAAAACAATATTATTTCTGATATAGCTTTATCAGCTGTTTGCTAAAAAATCACATTATGCGATCTATACGAGTTTTACTGTTATTTTTCAGGAAAAATCTCTCATATTATTAATATTCGTTTTAATGATTCCACCAAACACTTCGGATTTAATGAGGCTGGGGAAGCCTGCTCAGTAAATGATTCTCAAACACTTCTTAAAAAAAACGAGGGAAATTTCCATTTATTAATTTATCAAATTAGTGCTTATGGGTGAAAAAATGTTGCTGTTGTCATAGTGATATTGTCAAATTTAAGCTTCTGATTGGTTTAAACACGTGGTATACAATTTTCAATAGTAATATAAAGAGTGCAATGGAAATTATCGATGATTTGCCAAATGCATTTTTAGTAGCACTAGTGCAAGTAGTGCACGAGTGCCTTTTTCGGTTAAAAATTAATGAGTTTGTTAAAAATGCATGAGTTTGTCAAAAATTATAGATATATTTCCATTGCACAAATTGTATTTTATGAGAGAATTCCATGAATAAATAATTAAAATTTTTTGTATACCAAAAGGTCTAAATCTTTGATTTGGAGGCAATTTCAAGACTTCCTTGCTGAAAAACAGTACATCAAAAGAGAAGCTCTTTTCTATTTTTAATATGTATCATTTCAAGGAATGTTCTTACTCTTGGATTCTTGAAAAAAAACAGTCCGGCTCATATACTAGAACTCAATATAAACAATCCAAAGTACTTATGAAGAGGGTAAAAATGCATGAAAGATAAACAAACCATTCCCGATAACTTCGACGCAGTCACACACCTACAATAACGTTCGTACGATGCGAACGCAGAATTCAAATGAAATAATTTGTAAGTTAATACTCTTAAATGTTACAGATATTTTTATATTTAGTTAAATAACGTGTTATATTTCGAACCATTTATTTTTGAAGAATTATTTTAGTGCATATATTTCAATATTGTGTTAAGTTATATATGCCTCAAACTCCATATTTTTAATTTTAATGTTTCAACCTGATGATGACAAATACCATGTCGAAACGTTGTTAAGATAAATTATATTAATTGACTGAATCAGACCTTCATTCCGAGAAAATGAAGAAAATATATAATTATTAATTTATAGTATGAAAAAATGTGGTTTTATTATTATATCTCCGGTTCCCGTCATCCTAGACAGATGAATACATACCAGTTTTAAAGTATAGTCATAAGCTTTCAAACAAAAAAGTAATCAAAGAAACAGTCAATTACAATTTTATATTAGTATAGATATAATAATCAGTAAAGCAGTCCTACTCCACTTTTTTTTAAATTCTCAAGCAATTTACTGAAACCTTCAAAACTCTTATGAAATCGCAAAAATAAAATGAAGGTGTTTCGTTTCTGTTTTACATAAAAATTATTGTTATCATTATCTACTGACAAATGGTGCATAGGGCTTGAAAATACAGTACAAGGTCGTTTACGTAATGAAGCTAACATTCATTTGATACCTCATGCGTGCATATACATATATACGGAACGGTCAAAAGATGTTAGAAATAGAGATCGGGTTTTAAAAACTCATTATTTGTCCACATAACACAAATATATTTTAGGAGAACAACTAAAACCGGGTAATCCAGGTTGAAATTTGTGTATTCGTTGTTGTTCCAGATAATGGCATTTTTTTTCAAAGTTCCCTACAAAATAAACTCCTCCGTCTTCCCCATCTAAATTGATTTCATCAGAGTTCTACTAGTATGATTTCATATCCTGATCCACTTTGTTAAGGTTATGTAAAGGTTATGTTTGCGCAGTTTTATAGAAAACTAGCTAATGCCCGTGGATATCGAGATCAATCGCTTTTTTCCATGACTTCAAAACTAACGGAACCCCCACCCTATTCACCCCTTTAGAGGTTGAATTTCCAAAAACACTGAAACATGTATTTCTGTATTTGTTACAAAGACCTCAAATACCTTTTTTTTAGTGTGACTCCTATACAAACTTTCAACCCCTATTTTACCCCTTGTATATGTCAGAGGTGAGATATATATCTATACCTCTAGAGCCCTGGAGAGGGGGGAAAGTTTCAAATTTTTATAAATTTTGTGCCAAAAGATTTTGTAATTAAAATTGATTATGGATCAAAGCAAAGTTTTTTTCATATATCATGAGAATTTATTTATCTTTACATATATAATTACATGTCCTGACTGATACACTATTCATTAACTTACGATCAACGCATAGACCAAACCGATAGACCGATTCTATCTGACTGTCAAAGTGCTGTCAAAACACTCAACTCTATACAGATAAAGTCTAAACTGGTCTGGGACTGCCTCCAGAACCTCATCGAGCTGGCAAAACACAACAAGGTCACCTTGATGTGGGTGCCAGGTCATAGAGGCATTGAAGGCAACGTAAAAGCGGACCAGCTAGCTAGACAGGGCCAGAACCTGTACATGGGATTAGCAAAAACCGATGCAGGACCCTGATCGACGAGTGGATAAAAAAAAGACACCAACAATATTGGGATCAAACTGTCGGGCAAATACACAGCAAAGTCATGGTAGGGCATCCAAACCGGACCCTGACGGCTGACCTTCTGAACCTGAACAGAACGAAGGCACGTATAATAATAGGTCTGTTGACTGGACACTGCTGCCTAACAAAACACCTAAACACCATGGGAGTACGCAGGGAAACCGTGGAGTGTAGGCTATGTTATGAAGAGGAGGAAACAGCCTCTCATATTATCTTCGACTGTGACGCCCTAAGTAGTAGGCGACACAGAACCTTTGGAGAGATCAGCCCGGAAACAGGCATGACTCCGGAGAACCTTATCAACAGGCTACTAAACCTAATTAAAGGCACAAACCTGTTTGAATGAGGAACCACTGACGACAGAGTGATACAAAAGACCCCAGCTGGTCGCAGTGTCAAGGGAAGCTAAGTGCCAACCCTGTCTCTGGCTCGTCAGCTTTCAACCAACCAACCAACCAAACCGATGGACCTAAGAACTAAAATTTTGACAGCTTATTCCTATGATGATATAAGAAAGAAAGGAAATTTGATCTTATATCCCTAAATGGGTGAAAAGATATTGAGAAGAGGGGTAAAAGTAGGAAGTACCTTTAGTCATGGAAATTGATATTTAGGCTTTTATTTTCAAATAAAGAAACACATATTTCAGGGTTTTTGAAAATTCAAACCTAAAGGGATTAAAATATGTATAAGAAAACCGTTAGTTTTCAAGTTGTGGTGATAAAAATTGGTATTTGAGACCTTTCTTACAATAAAAAAATTACGTGTTTTTGGGAATTCAACCCCTAAAAGGGTGAAATGGGGATTGCAAGTTTGTATGGGGCTTTCGTTAGTTTTTAAGATAGGATCATAAATATTCGTATTTGCGGTCTTTGTTACAAATTAAGAAATACGTATTTCGGTGTTTTTAGAAATTCAATCCCTATAGGGGTGAAAGTTGGTAAGGAAGTTCCGTGAGTTTTCAAATTAGGGTCATTAAAATTAGTATTTGAGGTCTTGGTTACAAATAAAGAAATATATGTTGCAGCATTCCCTGAAAGGGTGAAATACGGGGGGTGAAATTTTTTATGGGGGTTCCGTTAGTTTTTAAGTTATAGGGTCATGAAAATTGGTGTTTTGGCTCTCTGTTACATATAAATACATTGTGTTTAACCTTATTTGAAAATTCCGCCCCTAAAGGGATGAAAAGGTGTTCGTGAATTTGTAATAGTCGGCATAAAGCATTACTTTCGCAGTCAAATCAATTATGCCACACAAACGAGGTAACGGTATAATGGGAAAAGGGGATTACGGGATAACGATATAACGGGATAACGGGAAGCACGCAAATCCTTAGGCATAAGCCAGTTGGAACACACAAAAAAAACAGGAAAACAAACAAATTCTACGAAATGTCGCGGATACCAGCAATTCAAGAATACTAATAAAAAGTTTTTTATGAACGCTTTTTGTGTCAATTCCTAATTGACATAACAGATTCGGCTGAATATAATATATATATATATATATATATATATATATATATATATATATATTTACCAATATCGATAAACTATAGGTCGTTTGATGAAGCTCTTCAAGAGTTTTTTCTGAAATGTGGTGTGGACAAAAACAGTCATAGCTTTGTGATCAAAATAAAAACAATTCCCCGAACATTGTGAATAATTACCATCTAATGTTTCAGTCTAATATTTTAAATCACTGAAAAATATAATTTTTTTGGACAATGAGCGTTCTTGAGATCATCTTCAACATGCGAAATCAAGTTATCTGTTTTCTGAATGATGAATAATATAAATAATAAATGCAACGCTATGAAAGAAGACAAATTTTCGCAAAATGATATTTTTAGGATGGCCACGGATACTTGTGCGTTTGCTAGTTTTTTTTTATGTCAAAGGATATCTTCGTAGTTCTTCTTAGTACAGGTATTCTATATTTTGGAATATTTATTTTTCTGTGAGATTCAATCTTCTGCTTTTATACAGGGTGTTAGTGAATAAGTGCGACAAACTTCAGGGGGTGATTCTGCATGAAAAAATAATGACAGTTTGCTATATAACTTTTGTCCGCAAACGCATCGAGATACGGGCTCTTAAAGTTTTTCTTAAAAACTGATTATTTATTTATTGCTCTGAAACCGGTCGAGATATACAAATGAAATTTGTTGAGTTTTATGATGTAGTTATTGCGCATTTTTTGACATGCAATTAAGAATTTTATGTTCATCATTGGCGCGCATACGGGTATTGATCTCAATTTTTTTAAAGAAAAAATGGTACGCCACTGGGATATTTCGAACATGTTTGAATTCGTCTTCAATTTGTGACAGAAAATCTCTCCTGCCTTTTTTTCGTATGGGGCGCCGTTTCTATGCAAAAAAATAAAACATCTTAACGCGTATTTGTCATTACTTTAATACATTATTTAGTAGCGATGCTAGTAGGCTACTGTCAACATTCTGTTAAATACCAATATTTCAACGAAATGTCAAATTAGCGTTTCTTCATTCTTAAGCTTTCAGTTTGAATAACATTAATGGTAATAAGTAATTAATTATTCTTTTATCGAAAATAATGGAAAATTATACAAATGCGGAATTGTCAGACATGCATTTTGTCTATGGTCGAAGTAATGGAAATGGTCGGCAAGCTCGACGATTGTATGCTGAGTTGTATCCAGGACGTAGGGTACCCCATCACAAAATATTTGCTCGTCTTCATCAACGTTTGCGCGAAAATGGTACATTTAAGAAACAAACGGCTGACTGCGGGCGCCCTCGAGAAGTACGAACTGTGCAACTAGAAGAAGCAGTTCTCGAGTTAATTGTCACCTGAAACAACTTCACTGTATTTAAAATTCTTAAAGAACAGCAATTGTATCCGTTCCATATTCAACGTGTGCAAGCTCTACTACCTACAGACTTTTTTCCGCGCCTAGTTTGTTGCCATTGGATTCTTCATCAAATCGCTCAAATTCCTAATTTTTTGAATAGCGTTTTGTTAACTGACGAGGCTAATTTTGGACGACAGTGTATATGAAATTTCCATAACAATTACCTCTGGGCTGAGGAAAATCTACATGGAATCTTTGAAGCTCATTTTCAGCATCAGTTTTCAGTAAATGTTTGGCTTGGGGTACTTGATGATCATTTAATCGGTCCATATTTCCTCCCACAACGACTAACAGGCGACTCTTACCTCAATTTCCTACAGGAAGAGTTACCTGTTCTTCTTGAAGAAATTCCTCTACAGCTGAGACAACACTTCTGGTTCATGCATGATGGTGCACCAGTCCATCTTAGCATTATTGTACGTAATCACTTAGGTACAGTATACTGTACCAAATTGTTGGATAGGTAGGGGAGGTATGGAACATTGGCCTGCTCGATCTCCGGATTTAAATCCTCTAGATTTTTGCATTTGGGGTTTCCTTAATTCATTAGTTTATTCCACTTCCGTCGAAAATGTTGAAGACCTGAGGAATCGAATTATAGCCGGCTGTGAGACATTAAGAAATACACCAGGAATATTTGCGCGAATACGACAATCAATTAGGCGAAGAGTTGAATCTTGTATCACGTCTGAGGGAGGTCATTTTAAACATTTGTTGTAGCTTTGCGGCTATTTATTTATTAGTTTATTGTCTGTGGTTGTTCTGGTTTAACGTTATTGTATAAGATAGTTCTTGATAATGTATTAAAGAAGATGTTTAATTTTTTTGCATAAAAATGGCAAGAGAGATTTTTTGTCACAAATTGAACGAGGAATTCAAAAATATTTACAATTTGAAATATCTCAGTGACGTATCATTTTTTTCTTTAAAAAATTGATATCATTACCCGTATGCGCGCCAATGATGAACATTAAATTCTTAATTGCATGTCAAAAAATGCGCAATAACTACCTCTTAAAACTCACCAAATTTCATTTGCATATCTCGACCGGTTTCGGAGCAATAAATAAATAGTCGGTTTTTAAGAAAAATTTTAACACCCCGTATCTCGGAAAACGAAGCATTTGCGGAAAAAAAGTTATATAGCAAACTGTCATTCTTTTTTCATGCTGAATCCCCCCTGAAGTTTGTCGCACTTATTCACTAACACCCTGTATGTACATATTTTTTATATTTGTTTTAAATATCGATGTACATAATGTATGTTTATCGCAAACCTATAAGTGAGAAACATTGTAACTTCTCATCAAACTACAAAATATCAAAAATTCAGTACGCTAAATTATAAAACAAGTATTGAGAAATCTATATAGGTGGAGCCCACAAAACGCACAATAACCTCATTACCCAAGAGTCCCACCGAAAAATCCTTGCAGTGTAACATCCGCATCACCACCACATATTACCTACCTCTATTCGCAGTTTTGGAGAATATGCCTATACTAGTTTTACCGCCGATGTCCGATCAGTTGAACAAATGCATCATATCGATTCGCATATTGGAATCGGCAGTGTAGTCGTTTTCGCGAAACAAATGCAATCGCGAATTTAAGCATGTGTGCTTGTCATAATGATTCTTATTATTTGGTGTTTGTTTCTGGTTGAATTTAATGCTGGTGAGTATTTTTGTCAATGTTTACTAAATCGCTGGAAGCAGAAAAAAATCCATAAAACTGAAAATTATTTAGAACGCAATCAAATGCAGTTACTTCAAAAATCCACCATAGATAGCAATAACAAAAAATTGGTGGCAACCTGAAAAAAAATTTATTGTGAAACTTTTGGTATTAGTTAAATATAACCAACTCAAGAAACGCCAATATATTGGAACTTCATTTAAATTAAAAAAAAAATATTTATCTAGCTTTAGTAATTCCCAATTGATAATTATATCCCATGACAGGTTTAAATGCGAAAAAAATATTGCAAAGTAAAATTGCTTCTAGAAAATTTGTTGCCCATTTCTTCCGGTCTTCCTAATGATCGTGGAAGCGTGAAATAGATTTTCGTCAACAAAAATGTATTGAAGACCTAATGAATGGGATGCGACAATTGCATCAATGTTATAAATGATTTCTGGTGAGTACTCCTTTTTGCAAAACATTCTTCTTTGCCTCATTCGTTTATTATGAGTTCCTACTTAGGAGTAAAATAGAAAATAAAAAAACTATCGGAATGAAAATGCAAATTTTTACATTTAGATTATTTCTTTCGAGTTAGGATCCTTTCACAATATCTAACAGATGTAGAAAAGGGAAACATTCTCAGTTGAAGACTGAATAGAAATATTTTTATAAAAACTGAAAAATTCACGATAAAAATGAAGTTATTTTGATATCTAACAGAAAACAATTACTTTCCCGTCCAAAGCCACGCTGGACATTGAAATGATAGATATTTTGAAAGAACCCTAACTCCAAAGTAAAAATTTGCATTATCATTCAATATCCAGGGTGGCTTTAGCCGGGGAAGTAGTTGTTTTCTGCTAGATAATCACGAAAAATAACTTCACGTTTATCGTGGATTTTTCAATTTTCATTAAAATATTTCTATTCAATATTGACAATAACCTAAAATATTATTATATAATATTAAAAAGACAAAATTCCTAATTTATAAAATGAAACACATTAAACATCTACTGGATTCTACATTGATGAAAATCATATAGAAAGCACTAGTCGAGCCACATCTTACTTATGGCTTGGGGAGGAGGGGGCAAGAGCTATATTAAAAAACTGATAATTGTTCAAAAGCACTGAAAATTATTTTCAATAGAGATTTCACCTACCCTTCAGATCAATTATTCGGTGAAATTGGTTTACTGGATTCATGACATTTATTTTTTCTACGTGGCAGCATCAGACAACATCAGTTCAAATCGGATCTAAAAACCCCAGACCACCAATTTCCCTCCTGTCGAAATCCAGAATATCTATAGTCCACACACTTTCAAACACAGGCTCAAAAAAATCATCCAAAAGGCACTCACCTGATTGAAGTGATATCGATCACTTGTAATATTTCTGTGGAGACTATTCCTACTATGATAATTGATACTTCTTAACGTTTTTCGTTTATTTTTATAATAGTGTTCTTTTTTTCTTCATTTTACCACTATACTGTTTTTCTCATGTAAATATCTCCACACACAGGATCCACCTGTAGTGGATTTTCTTGAAATTATTTACTAGATCTTAGTATGTACTATTTTTATAAATGCCTTCTCGTAAATAGAATATTATTATTATTATTATTCAACTGAGAATGTTTCCCTTTTCAACATAAAGAGGTTATCTTGAACGATGGACGATAGTGACTAGGGTTTGTCTTTGAGTCGCAGATGATTCCACATCTGATTTTATGAACACTCTGTTCTAATTTTCGAGTATATCAATCTATCAGATGTAGTCCAATGTCCAGCGTGGCTTAAGCCGGGAAGTACTTGTTTTCTGTTAGATATTACAAAAAATTACTTCAAAATTGTCGTAGATTTTTCTATTTTCAGGAAAGTCTATCCAATATTCAATTAGGAATATTTTCCTTTTCAAATTCCAAATTTCCAATGTTCGAGGATCAGTGGCGTATCCAGGAATTATGCTTGGGGTGGGGGGGCGGTAATGACAGCAAATTTAAATACCTCTAGTAGTTTTTTTTTTTCATTCAAATTCAAACAAAAATACAAAATATAATAAAATAAAAGATATATATATATATATATATATATATATATATATGCATATACTTATAAGTAGGTACAAAAACAAAGATTTCTTTCGTTAAAATAAAAATCACAAAATGAAATCCAGGATTTCTTATTTGCAAACCTTTCGATAACATTTGAAACATCTATTTGACATCTCTATGAAAATGAAGTAGAGCTAATCCAACCAACCATACTAACTGACATGAAGACACTTTTTTTATCAAGGGAAATATGTTAGTGCCACAAGATTTAAAAAGAAAAAAAAATTCAAATGTTAAAAAATAATATTATTAGCTGAACACTTGAAAGAATGTAATTTCAATGGAAAATAATTTTTTCATTGAATTTTGATAATGTGAGGCTATTGTTTATTAAGTAATTTTTTTGGAACCACTGATTTCATTAAAAACCTAATAATTGTTCACAGAATAACTCCATATTCTGTTTTGCTTCCTGGAGCACATTTTACATGTGTACATGATAATATCACGCTATAAAATTGTATAAAAGTTGATTATATTGTCAATTATAAATTTCTGAAAATATAAGAAATTAAATAAATATTGTAATTTTTTTGATTGATATATCACTTTATTATCAGTTTTATGTCTGACAAATGCATTTTACAACGATTTAAAAAAAAATACGCAATTTGTTTATAAAATATTCATAAACAAATGAATAATTTGAATATAAAAATTTTTTTTAAATTTTTTGTTTTTTTCATTTAAATTATATATTAAGAATGACAAATACGCGTTGAGATGTTTTATTATTTTGCATAAAAACGGCGCCCCATACGAAAAAAATGCAGGAGAGATTTTTTGTCGCAAATTAAACGAGGAATACAAAATTTTTGTATTTGAAATATCTCAGTGGCGTACCATGTTTTTTTTTAATTGAGATTATTACCCGTATGCGCGCCAATGATAAACATAAAATTATTTATTGCATGTAAAAAATGCGCAATAACTACTCCTTGAAACTCACCAAATTTCATTTGCATATTTCTACCGGTTGCAGAGCAATAAAGAAAAACTTCAACACCCCGTATCTCGGAGAACGAAGCATTTGCGGACAAAAGTTATATAGCAAACTGTCATTATTTTTTCTTGCAGAATCACCCCCTGAAGTTTGTCGCACTTATTCACTATCACCCTGTATATGTACATATTACCCCAAACACGAGGTAGCTACTGTGAACAGTTGAGGAGATCCCTCGACTGTCTTCGGCCTCCATCATCAAATTAACTCCAGGCCTCCCAATCTTTTCAGAATATTCAATCCTGCATTTTAAGGCGACAACTTTTTACCGCTTTTGAAGAACTATTTCCTATTCGTAAAAAAATGGTGTGTTCCATATGTAATTGATTTCAGTTTTTCGTAAATCCAAGAAGCTCCAATTTAAATACTCTAATTTTGGGGAGACCCATTTTATATAAACCAACAGTTCAGACATTTACGGAGCGACCTTTTGAAGTATCCTGAAGTAACAAATGTAAAATTTCAATTGTCACCCCGATATCAAGCCCTCATACTTCTTCCACTTTCCATAAATATCCCCGTATTCATATGTGTTCTCAATATTGTAGTGAACAATTCTAATAAAAAATCATTTACAGCCTTGTAAAGTAATTATACATAGATAAAGCGTTATTCAATTGTTTCAAGAGTAAGTCATGGCTATTGACTGAAATTCTCACAGTTATACAAAGCGTTCCTTATTTAGGTTGTCAAACTGTACCCGGAGATTCGAAAATGAACTCAACTTTTCATAAGTATTAGTAAGGGGGTGCAACATGTTGGCATTAAAGAACAAATTCGGATTTTTGTTCATAACTTTTAAAATAGTCGATATTCTTTTGCGAAATAGAAAAGAGTAAGTACCATATCAATTTTCGAAGTTCTCCCATGAATGAAATTGAAATATCTCTTATGGTATACGAGGAAAATTGAAAAATAGATTTTTGATATAGGACTAAAGTATCATTATTATTATTGAAATTATCGAAAATTGTATGTATTCTCAGCTACTTACGACCAATTTTTTTCAAATAACTTCAAAAATCATTAGTTTTGATAGTATTCAATAATTTGTATTTCTTTCACTCCATTGCAGTTGCAAATGTGAAAATGTTGCTAAATTGAAAAATGTCATTCCACTTTCAGAAAATGCTTCGGGATAACGGCCCGTTTTGTGCATTTTATATTTTTATCTGAGGTCTTTTATCAATGTACTTTTTCCAAGAATCATCATGGCTTTGAGGTCAACAAGTCTACAAATAGTACTATCCATAATTTTTTTTAACATCTGTTGCTGTATCTTGTGGGGTGCGAATGTACGATTGACATCGTCTGTGACACCGGTCACGCATTTGATTGTCAATCATGATATTCACAAAAATAAATTATTTGAATGTGGAATAAGAGGTAATCTTTTGGATTGGATTAGCAGTTTTCTCAGCAATATAAAACAATAGATCACTCTTAATTTCACTGCCATCAAAAACAAGGTAAAATAAACTACAGCAGAATGTTCTGATGTAATCATGGGTTTCACAGTGCTCAATTTCAGGACCTGTATTATTTATTCTCTTATATGAGATAGATAAAGTCTCAAAAAAAACTGATTTTCAACCGACGAAACCAAAAAGGAGGAGGTTCTCTATTCGACGCGTATATTTTTTATTTTTTTTATGTATGACCACGCATAACGTTTTATTGAGACGTCCGATTCCGATTATTCTTTTTCAGTGGATAGGGTGTACTTCGAAGTTGGTCCCATTATAATTTAAAAGATTAAATCCAGCCCTAATGATGGCAAAATGAAGGATATTGATCACTCACCCTCTGAATTCTGGTCCGTTAACCGATTCTATCAGGTATAACTTTGTACTGGGTTCTTCGATTTGGATGATTCTTTTTTTATTAGATAGGGTATACCTCATAATTGATCAAATTTGGATTTCGAATGGAATCATCTACCCTTACGGGTAGAAAAATAGGGGATAATTGATTTTTCACTTGTGAACATTGGCACACATATGTAGTTGACAATGACAGATCGCTATTGTCATTATTTTTGTTCTCCTACATCCGTCATAATCATTATATTCTATGAGAGGATGGAATGATATACAAAGTAATGAAATAAACTAACCAGAACAACAAAAATAATGTATATTACAACAAATAGTACAAGTAGTTAAACTTTTTAACAAAAAATTAAACCGACGAAATACGGAACTGAAAAGTAAAAAATAAAATAAACCTTCTTAGTCTCAATAACTAAGCTCCTACTAATGTAAGTAACTAATTTTGAGTCGGCGCCAAACGAACAATCAACGAAGATCATTAAATTACTTCAAAAAAATTATCAGAATGTCACCGCGCAACTCGATGCCATCATTCTACGCCTTACCTAATTCATTTGCTTGTTTGTTTGGCGCCGACTCAAAATCAGTTACTTACATTAGTTTAGGAGCTTAGATATTGAGACTAAGAAGGTTTATTTTATTTTTTATTCTTCAATTCCGTATTTCGTCGGTTTAATTTTTTGTTAAAAAGTTTTTATATTACATAGGCTGATGATACGTCATTGTTGATATCGGGTAAATGTGACAGTTTACTACAAAATAAAGATACTGTAGCCTTCAGTAATTTGTTCAAATGATTTAGTTCCATTTCATTATACTTCAATACTGACAAAACCCATATCATGAGGTTCAGAACCCATAAGAGTAAGTGTGAAGATATAATGATAATAATGAATGTCAATAGTACAGAATCAGTGAAATTTCTAGGTATCATGGTAGACCAACACCTAATATGGAAGAAACATTGTGAATTCCTTGTGTCAAAGCTGCCTTCTCTATGATTTTTCTTTTTCAATCTATGATCTGTTTTGAAAGTGAAATAAATAATGGCTCTAATACTACTCGCATGTCGAATACCGCCTTTATTACGGAGTTTTTTTGGGGAAGTTCCACAAAATAAACTGATGTGTTCCTTTCACAAAAGCGTATAATCCATAGCATTGCCGGGAAACCAAACTTCTATCTATGTAAAGATTTATTTAAAGAGTTTTCTACATTAACTTTACCTAACCTCTATATACTTGAGCTGACTTCATACATTTACAATAATAAAAACAAATTTCAAACCAACTTGAATTACCATGGAGTAACGAGACGACAAAATGTTTCTTTTGTAAGACTTAAATCTACTATTAATTCACCTTATCATCTGGTTTCGAAAGTTATCACTGTCATCAAACGAGAAAATAACAAATTAACATCATCCTCAAACTCAAACGACTTTACGTATCTTACCAAAGTTCAGGACTCTTTACGGAACACATGAATCTCAAATTTAATTATTAATATTATCAGCCCAGCTTTATAACACCTTTAACATTCAACAATTTTGCAGACTATGCTATGGGCATACATGAAATAAGCGTTGTTTGATACTTTAATACGTGGTTTAATACGCTCGAAGCAGAGAAACATAAAAATGTTATCTGCACAAGAAAAAATATTATTTTAATGTGTGAAATAACTTTACACATAATGGTGTGTTTTTCCAAATTTCCAAGTTAAAGATGCTTGGAGTATTGATCGAAAGATCACTTACATCAAAATTGGATATGTTTAAACGTTTTTCTTTACCATATGCGTTGACACAGTTATTGAAATTCTAGAAAATATGACACCACATGGAAACATTCATTCCCGTCACATAATTGAGCAATTATTCGTTATCTGAATTACAAAACAATGAGTACGTAGTAACTTTTAATTTATATACTTTAGTCAATACTACAACTACGGGTTCTATCTCATCCTCGTATCTTTGCATATTGGAACATATAAATCTCTTCCATCTGAAAAAAAAATCGATGGTGCGGTCAGTCGGAAAGATAGATTTCAGAATTCGTTTATTGGTTCGGTAATCGCCGACAATCAAGCTAACGGACAAAGCGTCCGAAAAATGGCACATATTCTCATTGGGAAACATAAACAGCATTTTTTTGTGTATGAACTTCAAGATCTACGCTTTCAAATATTTAAATATAATCAAGAGTCAAATCAAAAGAAATATCTATAAGCAAACTGTTTTTTTTTGGTTCAATTTAAGTATAGAATTCCATAAAGATATTAAATAATTGAAAATTGAAATCCGAAACACTCTGCTATTGAATATTGACAGTACTTTTCTTCCAAAAATAATACCTAATCATTATTTACCTACTTCGATTTCGAGAAATGGTAAAATCCAATGACGTTCTGGCCCAAAGACAATAGAATTCGAATAGTCATTATTTTCGCTCCTGGGGCACAAGGTTCACGATAATATTGTTGACTATAACTATTTGCTACCAACTTTGTCTTATACCGATTTTCATTTTCGGAGTCCATATTTCTGATATTACAAACCCACCTGCAGTCAACTATATTTCTACCTTCTGGTTTTGTTTTGGTATACAATCGACTCCTATCAAAATTTCAATTTATTCTATGATAACAATACTTTGTCTGTTTCTATTATCGTTCAGACGTAGAAAAAAACGGTCAACGGTGAATAAAAAAAAAGATAAGGATGAAATCGTTAAGGTAAACGGAAAAGTTCATGAATATTTAATAACGTTTTGAAAACAAAGGTCAAATCTATCCGAGCTTCAAACTCACCCTGTGTGTGGAAAAGCATGGATGTGTTTTCCTTGGTGATATGCGAAACGTATTCATCAATGCCAATTTAATTATCTATTAGATCATTCAAGTATCATAAAGGACGTTGCAAACATGCAAGTTTTACTGAAGAGATGTTGATAACTTTCGGTAAAACTTTTCCGAATTTTATTCCTTTTCGTTCTGCTGCTTCCCTTATTTCATCTTGCCGTGTTTTCCTTGGTACTTATTTTTCTCTTCTTTGTTGTCCTTGTTTCATATACTTTTCTTACCATTCTTACTGATTTATTTCAACAATTAATGTGCCCTAGTTATCGAAGTTGGTTTTCCTCCATTATTTGGCTTATCGGTTTCGGGTTTGAATTTTTTCTGAATGTCCCTTTTTAATTTTCAAGCGACGAAACCAAAAAGGAAGAGGTTCTCTAATCGACGCGTATATTTTTATTTTTTTATGTATGACCACGCATAATTTTTTACTGAGGCGTCCGATTCCGATAATTCTTTTCTCAGTGGATAGGGTGTACTTCGAAGTTGGTCCCATTTGAATTTAAAATATGAAATCCACCCCCAAGGGTAGCAAAATGAAGGATATTGATCACTCACCCTCTGAATTCTGATCCGTTAACCGATTCTATCAGGCATAACTTTGTACTGGGTTCTTCGATTTGGATACCTAATTCTTTTTTTATTAGATAGAGTATACCTACTAGTTGATCGAATTGAATTATCCACCCTTACGGGTAGAAAAATAGGGGATAATTGATTTTTCACTTGTGAACATTGGCACACATATGTAGTTGACAATGACAGATCGCTATTGTCATTATTTTTGTTCTCCTACATCCGTCACAATCATTATATTCTATGAGAGAATGGAATGATATACAAAGTAATGAAATAAATTAACCAGAACAAAAAAATAATTTATATTACAACAAATAGTAAAAGTAGATAATTATATCATTTAACTGGTAATAGTTGAAGTAAGGTGGGTAAGTAAGTATTTTGGAAGTAATAAAAAAACAAGTAGGTAGTAATCAGTAGATTTCAGCCACAAAAAATTGAAAAATAAAAACTTTTTAACAAAAAAATTAAACCGACGAAATACGGAACTGAAAAGTAAAAAATAAAATAAACCTTCTTAGTCGCAATAACTAAGCTCCTAACGTAAGTGACTAATTTTGAGTCGGCGCCAAACGAACAATCAACGAAAATCATTAAATTACTCCAAAAAATTATCAGAATGTCACCGCGCAACTCGATGCCATCATTTTACGCCTTACCTAATTCATTTGCTTGTTTGTTTGGCGACGACTCAAAAGTAGTTACTTACATTAGTTTAGGAGCTTAGTTATTGAGACTAAGAAGGTTTTTTTTTTTACTTTTCAGTTCCGTATTTCGTCGGTTTAATTTTTTGTCAAAAAGTTTTTTATCTTATCTGGTCTTCTCCTCTATTTTTCTTAGGTACCTTATTTTTATTGTATGCATTTTCTATTTGTGTTTTTTGTACAAGATTCTGATGCGTATGTAAGGATGGGTGATGCGATCTTTTCATATACATACTTCAGTTTTTATGTTTACGAGTATTTTTTCATTTCCCAGGAATATATGTTTTCCTAGGTACCACGTGTCTTATCCCTTTATTGTATATGTGTTTTTTCCACAATTGCTGATAATCATTGTTTTTGTCTATCTAAAATTTATTTCCATGTTACATTTGTAGGTATAGTATTTCTGATATATTTTTGTATTTGTGCTGCGCATTTTTTCGATTAGCATCGGCCTACCATATTTCTGATATTTTCATTTTTGCAATTTCATATTCCTGTATTTTTTGTTTCAGAAAGAAAAACATTTTCAATTGAATATTAAAAAGGAAAATTGAAAAATCTCTCATAAAAATGAAGTGATTGTTGGTACTATCTAACAGAAAACAACTACTTTCCTGGCTAAAGCACACACTTGACATTGAACTATATCTGATAGGTATTGTTGAAAGACCTTTACTAAAAAAATCTGAAATTGAAAATTTGCATTAAAGGGCTAAACACGCACACTGCTTGCAACTGGGTTTATACCATTACAAGCAGCGACAACAAATCAGTAGATAGTCATCTGGATAGAAAAAAATCTGAATGTGAAAATTTGCATTTTTCATGAGTTAATTACATTTAAATACGGACACCTCCTGATTAATTGTTTGATAATTTTATAAAGCTGGCAATTTTGAACTAAAACGAATCATCATAAATACATTTAAAGATCGAGGTTTCGCGAAACCCTGTCAATTCTGTATGAAAATAAACTTAGTGTAGGCCAAGAATGCATTATTCTGACGGTTCCTACAGGTCATTTGAATTTTGGTAGAATCCCATATCTTTCTAATTTCGTTCGTTATGTCTAGACTTCTCAACTGTATATCATACTCTATTTCCGAGTATGGACAAAATCTCAATAAACTGCCATTTTTTTTTCTCAGAATACTATTATATCACTTCCTTCGTTCCAGGAGCAAGAATATTCAGCTGCCCAGTTTCGGATGTGAAATTCGAAAAGGTGTTGGGCTTACGCCCACCAAACATCAGCAATGCCCTGTTGCTGTTCCAACTGAATGAAAATGCACCCCAGAGACCAATCACTTTGGATTGCATAACTAAGTGCCAATCGAACGATAGATGCACCAGTTTTGTTTTGATTTACCCATCACAATTGGTTCAGTGATGACTCTCTGGAAACATACGAATCTGAATATGTCATAGACGAGAATGCCGCTTGGTTCATCAAGAGTTGCTATTTGATTGGTGAGTTTGTTTTTTTATTACGATGGGTGATAGTTTTAGTAACTAATGCCCGCGGTTCATCCGCGTATACTTCAAGAAGGGTCATATCTTATTTTTTATATATTTTTCATTCGATGTGAAGAAAATATCCGTAAAAAGTGTTTTCTGTGAATGCAAGATGTTACCACCACTCGCCCCTCAGTGGGAAATAAAACAACAACAAATAGCACTAGTAATGAATCAAAATCAGATTAAGACGAATCCGCATAAGGCTGCATTAGAGGGCTAAACACGCGCACTGCTTGCAACTGGGTTTATACCATTACAAGCCCCATTGTTTTCTCGAGAATCAGTCTGTGAAAAAAGAACAGCAATAGTGCGTTCGTGTGTCAGGTGCGGGAAGTAAAAAAAAATTATTCCAGCATACATGCGAAAGTGATTAACCAAGTATCAGCGACAACATAGAGGATATAATTTGATTAGCAGTTATTGTAGACCAACAAAAAAATGTGGAATATTACTAAAAAAGAGTCAGTTGATAATAATAATAATAATAATAATAAATTTTATTAGCCATTTAGGTACAATGTGTACATATGGTAAGTCCTACAATACATAAATCACATGATACAGCAAAACCATATTGTTGGTCATTGAGTATAAATAAACTAAACTAAATAACGATTATGTGTATGAATAAAATCAAACGGACATGACGACAGCACAACACAGATACATATTTAAGAGTGACACGATTATCAGTATAAACAAAATCGTAATCCGAGTACAAATGAACCACGACCATACATAATTAAAATCATTGAATTGAAGCTTTATCACTGAACAAGTAAGATGACAGCACACTACAAGTAACATATTGAAAGTGAAATAATTGATTAAAAGTGAAATAATTCACAATAATGGATCATCCAAATAGGAATAGTAACCTTTTTCAATCAGCAAACATTTTATTTTGTTAAAAAATATTCTATCACATTCGGAATTTTCTATTGCCGTTGGCAATTTGTTGTAGAAGCTCAATGCTTTGTAGAGAAGAGCATTTTGAAATTTCGTGGTTTTGTGGTTTGGTATTTTTAGGAGACCACCATGTCGTGTGTTGTAAGCATGCGAAGAAGCATTGGTATCAAAAGATTTCAAGTTGCTTCTAATGCATTTCAAACATTTCAAAATATAGATAGATAGAGCAGTTAACAATTTCTCTCTTTTGAATATTGGTTTGCAACTATCTCGATAGTCCATATCAAATAATAATCTTACGATACGTTTCTGCCCTATAAACACTCTACCAAAATATTTACCACATCCCCATGACATTATGTTGAAGGAAATGTGTGAGTATACCATTGCATAATAAATGCTTAATAAACTCTTCTTGGCTACACATGTTTTCATCTGCTCAATTGCAAAGAATGCTGAATTCAGTTTCTTGCATACGTGAGTGATATGTAGATCCCAGTCTAACCTCTCATCTAGAAGTGTTCCCAAGAATTTTACATCGTGCGACATAACTATTTCATCAATAGCGTTTATTTCACTAGGGATATTATCCTTCCTATCATAGAATTTCATTGAAACTGACTTTGTTGTATTTAAAATGAGTTGATTTCTATCACACCATGATGTGAATGAATCAATGATTCTGCCGACATTAGTTAATAGTACATTTGGATCAGGGCTAGCAACTGTAATTGTTGTGTCATCAGCAAACATGGTGATGTAGCAATCAGTTATGTATTCGGGCAAGTCGTTGACAAATAGCACGAATAGTAGGGGACCTAGGACTGACCCTTGCAGTACACCTAATTTAACATCACGCTCACTTGACTTGAGAACGTTATTTTCCACAGTCATACTACGTCCATACATATATGATTGCAGCCATGTCAATAAATTATTTGGAAAAGCGAGCATTTTCAACTTATTATTTAGAAATTCGGATGACACCGTGTCAAATGCCTTTGACAAATCGAAAAACAGGCTAATTACACAGTTATTAGAATCTATTTCTGAGTAAACAAAATTGAGAAATTGGAATGATGCTATTTTGGCCATTTAACAAGATTTCGTACACTATATCATATCGACGAATAGAAACAAGGTAAAAACTATTCTTTTAAATGTATATGGAAATGTACAAATATGTTTTGATAAAGGGAAAAAAGTTATTTTTGCAGGGGCACCGGTGCAGATTTGAAGAATCGCAAAAAGATCAGGGACATTCAAAAATAAACTAGGAATATTTCAAATTTGTCAGTGATGTTTGAAAATGATTTTCCTTAAATATTTCACAACAAAAATGAAGTTACTTCCTCTGATGGCATTTCGAGAATGATTTCTGTTCAGTTTCTCGAATGCAATTTTGTTTCAATGATTACAATTATAAATGGCTCTTGAAGTTATGTGAATTCTCTTGAGAATTACTCGTCAAATATCTGGTAATGTATACCACACAGGTTCACAGGATGTTCAATTAAACGTGATCTATTTGGTATGAAATTTCTCTAGGGAACCTCTTTTTTCAAAAGAGATATCCATGTTGAATTCACTATGAAAACAAAATAGAAAGTTGGTCGTCTGATATAATATATAAGATGTATATTTATCCTATACTCAATTAAATTTTTTTTTACTCGCGCATATAAAAAATGTGTTATGAATTTACTGTATATCATTTGATATATTCTTGAAAACTGTCTATGCTATTTGGTACTTTCGAACTGACCCTTTCATAAGGTTATCGTTATCGCCCTATATGTAATTTAAACTTAATTCTTATAAAGAGAAATTTATGTTTTTTCAGAAAAACCATGTGATAAAGCATGGGTTTTCGAAAGGATTCCTGGAGCCATTCTAGTAGGCAACGATGCGAAAACACTGCCAGGAACACATACCAGATCCGATTGTCAACAATACTGCCTCAACGAAACTGAATTTTTGTGTAGATCAGTTAAATTTAGGATAAGCAAATCTAACCATCGCCAAGATATGGATATACAAGGAACATGTACCCTCAGCAATGTGGATCGCCATCAACTACCAAGTTCCTACAGGGTGTCCGGATACGACGATGAATATCTTGAAAATCAGTGTGCTATTTATAATAACCAAAATATCAGTAAGTGAATATATTTGATAAGTTCCATAACGAATTCCATCATTCTTGCTGATATCTTTCAGCAAATTTCCAATTTTAAGCAGCTTTTTGTCATTACCCAGTCTACGATGTTATAATTCTGTTCTTACAATGACATGCATGGTCTGATTTGGTGGCTTTTGAATGAGGATGCAGTTCACTTTCTTCTCAGCAATTAACTTTTTCTATAGTTTCCTTCAAGGTTGGCCCCCCTCCCCAGTTGAATGAAAGGTTATTTTAAATATCAAATTATACCAAACTTCTCGAATAGCATCAAGCAATTTTATATTGATTTTCAATGACCGTCTGTAGGTCGCGAGATCTTCAAGACTTCATGAACGGTCGTAGTTTATAACAACCTTTGGGTCCCGTTGGTAATTACAAAATATTTTCTTTGCGTGTTCCAAGAATATTTTAATTTGATTCCTATGGGACTTCCGAAATTAGGAGCATATTGATCTAGTTCGTGATACCAAAAAAAAAATACTATCAAAATCAATAATTTGAATCTACCAATCCTTACAAAACTGCATAGAAAGTGATATCAGAATTTTCTTGCAAAAAATAACCGCTCGATATTCAAATTGTATGTATGGTGTCACGCATGATAGCCCGGAGAATATATGTAATTTGTTCCACAATTTTTTTGTTAACACGTCAAATGAAATTGTGAGTAAAATGAACCTTGTTAACGAAATTAAGCAACGTCTTATAAATCCTTTATTCCTTGAACCATTCTCACCAATCGAGCTAGTTACCTTATTAAACAATGAACTCAAAAGAAAAAATCTTCCGGACACGACGAGGTTCCACTGTTTTTATTAAGTGCATTCCGTTCATAATACAGCCACTCACCTTTTTGATCAATCTGTCTTTCTTACCAGGAACATTTCCGAAGTGATTAAAAATTGGTAAAGTCGTTCCAGTTCATAAAAAACACGATATGGAGAATATGGAAAACTATAGGCGAATTTATACCACTCTCACCAAGAAATTGAAATAACTGGTACAAATCTACTCCAATTGACAGTAACTATTGGCTTAGACGTTATTATTATTAATGCATTTTACAGATCACCTTGTAATACCAAATCGAACCGTTTATTGAATACCTGGATAATATATTAAAAAATCACCCAAAGAATTTCACATATAGTGTATTTATTGGCGATATAAACATCGACTTAAATGAAAATACAGACAACTCACAGATTTACCTTGACACATTAGGAGAGCATGGATATAATTCAGCAATAAACACTACCACTAGACCACAGTCAGGTACATGCATAGACCATATTTTCATTAAGTCGAAGAAAGGAAACCTAGAATCAATTATTCCATTGACTATAGAAACTTACCGATCATTGCACAATACTAGTGCAAATGATATTCAACAATAAGTACGCAAAAAAAAACACAACCAACTCAAAATTTTATAAACAAATAAATGAAAAAAAATTGATACAAACCATTAAAAATACTGATTGGAAATGTTTCTTTGAAATAAATGATTTGGAAAATCCACAAAATGAATATAATACCTACAAAAAAATACATGAGAAAGCAATAAAAGACACAAAAATTAAATACTACAAAAACAAGATAGAACAGGAAGGGGCAGATTCAAAACAATTATGGCAAGTAGTAAATGAATTAACCAAAGTAAGACAACATGCAGAAATATCATTGATACAGACCGAAGATGGAAATATAACTTGCGATCCAATCATAATCTCTGAAAAATGCAACGCATACTTTAGCAATGTAGGTGCAAATCTAGCAAAAAAAATTAAGCAGGATAGAAATTATCGGAAACTAAAATCAAATCAGATCATACCATATTTTTCTTTCCCACTGATGCATATGAAATACAAGAAACCATTTCACAGTTGAAAAATAAAAAATCACCAGGACCTGATGGCTTGAAAGCAGAAACACTGAAACTCATATTAAGTTACATAGCCAACCCTCTCAGTTGCATTATCAATAAATCTTTGTCAAGTGGTCACTTTCCTTCTGCTTTCAAAATGTCAACTGTGGTACCTATTTACAAAAGTGGTGCAAAAACAGAAGTGTCAAATTATCTACCTATAACACTTATATCAAATTTGGGTAAAATTATAGAAAAAAATCATAAAAAAAGACTAAATTCCTTTCTGAAGAAACACAAATTGTTGTCAGAAGTGCAGTATGGATTCACAGAAAAAAAGTCCACTAACGATGCGATAAAAGAACTCACGAGCAAAATATATAATTCTATAGATAAAAAAAACCGGCCATTGGAATTTTTCTAGACTTAGCAAAGGCATTCGATACCGTAGACCACAATATACTTTTATCAAGCCTTGACGATCTGGGAGTAAAGGGTAAAGCCACGACCTTTTCAACTCATACTTAACTGACAGGAAACAACAAACAAAAATACAAAACATACTTAGCAAAAAAGAAATTATATCATGTGGTGTACCCCAAGGAACGGTACTGGGACCCTTGCTCTTCAATATTTATTTGAATAATTTATTCTCCATACGAACACAAGGCAGCATCATAAGTTTTGCAGATGATACGGTAATATTTTATGAAAGTAACACTTGGGATGACTTAAAAAATAAAATAGAAACTGATTTTGGTAACATCAAGAAATGGTTCGATAATAGACTCCTATCAATGAATCTCAAAAAAACTCTCTACTTGCCGTTCTGTAGCTTATCTACAAGCCTCCCAGCATTTGACAAAATATCACTAGAAGATGACCTCGAAATCTTACCATCAAAAAGCGCTAAATACTTGGGTATTATGATAGACAGCCACCTCAGATGGGACATACATATAAACTATTTAGTAAAAAATTACGTAGTGTTCTATATAGAATCAAACAGTCTCAAATATACTCAACTTCAAACAAACAAAAATTCTTTATCATAGTTTAGTTGAATCGCATCTAGACTATGGTATTATAGGATGGGGTGGAGTATCCAAAACATACCTGAAATCACTAGAAATCATACAAAAGCGCTTTTTGAAACAAATAATGTGTAGAAATAACCGATATCCAAGCGAATCGCTATTTGAAGAGACACAAGTTTATGATTTGAGGAAACTTTATTTTTTGAAATTAGGAAAAACACAATATTTGCATAAGAACGAACTTCTTACTCATTCTCACTATCATGAGACGCGACAAAAAAATAAATATATACCCCCTTTTATGAATAAATCAGTCGGTCAGAGATGCTACACATATCTGGGACCTAAAGTATTCAATTGCTTACCTGATAATATTAAAAACGAACCCATAATCCAACGCTTCACTAAAACGCTAAAATACTATATCAAAGAGTTACCAACCACATACGTAAAATCGATAATAGAAAACTGAAAGAATAAAAAATAGTAATTAAAACTATTTATATTACTAACAATTAATATGATTTTAGAGTACTATTTTTACTATTTTTACTATTTTACTATTTTTATATATTTTGATTATGTTCATATTTAGGTACTATTTATATATATATATATATATATATATATATATATATATATATATATATATTTATAACTTTATGCTTAGGTACTATTTTAGATATTTATATATTCTCGCTCTACATACAGGTATATATGTGTATCCTAATATACATACTATACCTCGTAGATTAGGCTCTATTTTATTCACTTACCTTTATACAATTTGTAATTTTTTATCTTCTATCCTGTGAATAAATTATTACTATTATTATTATTATAGTGACATTCTCGAAAATCTTCGAATATGCATATAATGGTAGACTTATGAGTTTTATAATCAGACACAATATTATCACAGAGTAGTAACCGATCAACTAATTCGGCAGCGATTTATTTTGTTGAGGCACAGGTGAAGTATCTGGAGGCTGGAGAGTGTCCTGCGTCAATCATACCCCACTAATGTCCAAATTATATTCGTATGGTATCAGGGGGGTTGCTTGTGACTGGATTTATTCATTTTTACAGGATAGGCAACAATATGTATCAGTAACTCATATCAAAGAGAGCGCTTGTCGCAGACATAACTCCGAGCTTCTCAATACTACCATGGATGTGCCACAGGGAACCGTACTGGGCCCTGTACTGTTTTTATTATATACCAATGAATTGGAAACCTTTCTAGGTCCGTTAGATCCAACTCTGTACGCGGATGATACGTCCCTGATAGTTTCTGCTAAAGATGATAATTTACTGGTTGCCAACTGTAAAAATACTGTAACGAACCTAGGCCGGACCTGTCGCCTCCCGCGTCGCCATCGACAGCGATGAGATCATCCCCGGAGATATTCGAGAACCATCCAGTCGCTCTTCCGCGTAATGCAACGGTCAATATTGGAAACAATTGGAACATGCCGTCGCCAACTGGAAGAATTCGAAACATCGAGAATGCTGTATCGGAGATAAATAGCCAGCCCTCAAGAGGGAGTGGACAGTCTGAACGAGCCCATACGATCGAGCTATTCAGTAGCGTAGTAATATAAATTAAGTTGTAGATTAAGTGTTAAATAAATTAGTTAAACCAAGTTAAGTTTATTTACGTTACAATTGGTGTCGGAAGTGAGATTTTGAAAATAAACAAGTGATCGTGGAGTGGATAGTCAGAAAAATAAATTGATAGACCTTTTTGTACGCCCAAAATAGACAGTGGCCCGGTTTTCGCGAAGTGGACAATTGTGCGTGGGAATATAAACTGATACACTGTTCGCGTGAAACAGAAAATAGACAGTGGCCCGGTTTTCGCGAAGTGGACAATTGAGCGTGAAAAATAAACTGATACACCTTCGCGTAAACGCCCAAAATAGACAGGTGGCCCGGTAATTCGCGAAGTGAATTGTGGTGGGAAATAAACTGATAACTTTTCGTGTGAAACAGAAAATAGACAGTGGCCCGGTTTTCGCGAAGTGGACAATTGTGCGTGGGAATATAAACTGATACACTGTTCGCGTGAAACAGAAAATAGACAGTGGCCCGGTTTTCGCGAAGTGGACAATTGTGCGTGGGAATATAAACTGAGAAACTTTTCGTGTGAAACAGACTGATACCTCGTCAAAGACAAAATGTGTTCAAGAAAAGTGCGCCTTGCGGACTTGAAGGTAGCGGAATTGAAACAGGAATTGGAGGAAAGGGAACTGGAAACAACGGGTAAAAAGCAAGTACTCCAGGAAAGACTTGCAGAAGGACTTATACAAGAAGGTGAGGACCCCGAAACATTTTTATTCGAAGTTCCCGGAGGTGATTTGAGTCCGATAATAGAATCCTTGAAAGAAGAGCTGCAACAAAATTCGAGGACTTTGGAAGAGAAGCTTGAAGAAAATTCTAGAAATCTGGAAGAGAAGCTTCAAGAAAATTCTATAAATCTGGAAGAGAAGCAAAATTCGAGAAATTCTGGAAGAGAAGCTTGAAGAAAATTCTAGAAATCTGGAAGAGAAGCTTCAAGAAAATTCTATAAATCTGGAAGAGAAGCTTTCTAGAAATTGGAAGAGAAGCTTGAAGAAAATTCTAGAAATCTGGAAGAGAAGCTTCAAGAAAATTCTAAAATCTGGAAGAGAAGCTATCTAAAATCTGGAAGAGAAGCTTAAGAAAATTCTAGAAATCTGGAAGAGAAGCTTCAAGAAAACACAGAAGGCTTAAAAAAGAGATTCTGTGGTGTGGCGAATCGTCTGGAAAAAAGAATGGGAACCGTCGAGGCAGAGATGGACAAGATGAAGGAAATAATCAGCGATGAAATCAAAGACGGAATCGAGGCAGAAATGGACAAAATAAAGGAAACGATCAATAAGCTGGAAAAACGAATTAATAGTGCGCCCCCCACAGAGATGGTTAACGAAAATGCAATGCTGGACTTGAGTTTGAACTTGGATAAAGTTCAAGAGGGTATAAAAGATGTCAAGGTCATTTCTGAAATAGGGAAGCTTTCCATGAAGCCGCCTCAATTCGACGGAAAAACTCCATGGGAAAATTACCGCCGACAGTTTGAAGCAGCGGCCAAAGCAAATGGATGGAATGCAGGGGAAAGAGCTGTAGCACTAACACTTGCATTACGTGGAGAAGCGACGAATATTCTACAAACTCTTACCGCCCAAGAACAGGAGGACTATGATCAGCTGATTAAACATCTAGAATTACGATATGGCCAGGCCCATTTGGAACACGTATACCACTCCCAACTGAAAAATCGCTGCCAGAAATCGGGCGAATCCTTACAAGAATTCGAAGCTGACATTGCACGCTTGGTTCGTCTCGCATATCCAGCCACACCGGAAAATGTAATGGAGCGATTAGCGGTTCAGGCATTCTTGGATGGACTCCGTGACCAAGAAACCAGACAAGCGTTGACACTAGCTCGTCCAACACATCTCGTAGACGCACTGGCACGCGCTTTGGAATTAAAAAAAAAAATGTAATGGAGCGATTAGCGGTTCAGGTTGACTCACAGGAGCCTGCTAATTGGGAAGCTGCCATAAGGAAAGTGATTAAGGAAGTTTTGCCTGAGAAAAGACAGATAAGATGCTGGAATTGTGCAAAATTGGACATGTGCGTAGCAAATGTCCAACATTCAAAACACGACTCCGATGCAGGAAAACTAAAGAAGGTCGACGAGAAGGGCAATCGTCGGCCTGTGTCCAGCAAGCCCCGGTTAACAACGCATATGTCGCTATCCTGAAACGACAGAACAGAGGTGTTTTCGTAGACGGTCTCATCAATAACGAGCCTTGCACCATGCTGCTAGATACAGGTGCGACTAGGACAATTCTCGGACCTTCCTTTGCCAGAACACCGGAACGAATTGAACCGACAACTTGGAAGCTACGCACAGCAACAGGGGAGCCAGCTACTGTATATGGCGAGCTACCGATTGAAATAATTTTGGGCAGCACTAAAGTGAAACATCAGGCACTTGTAGCGGACATCGAAGACGATGCAATCATCGGAATGGACATCATGAATTCCAGAGGGTTTGAATTGGATTTCAAAGACGGCGTCCTACGTGTCAACGGAGAAGAGCTGGTACTTCATGGGAGAAGTGAAGAGTTGATCCGTGTGCTGTTGGCTGAAGATATAAGCGTACCTGAGAGGGCTGAAACCATCCTGGAGGCTCGCCTGGACGGGAGTGCGAGCAGTGGAGACGTGATGATGTTCGAGCCCAAACTTCATGATGAGAAAATTGGGAAAACCCTGTTACGTGCTGAAAAATTTGTACCGGTAAGGGTCATGAATGTCAATTACTTTCCAGTGACCTTAAAGAAAGGAACAATTTTAGGGCACTGCTCGTCAGTTTCATCTGTGATCCGGGGCGTACGAGGTACGATTAGCCAACCCAACAACTTGCCCACAGAACTAGAAAAATTAGTTGCCATCTCTTCCAAAGACATAAAACCAGCTCAACAGCCCAAACTAAGAGATTTAGTCAAAAAGTACCAAGACATCTTCGACACCGGACAAGGAAAAGGGGGTCGAACTAATGTGGTCCAGCACAAGATTGATACTGGGGTGCCGACCGATCCGGCAATCAGCAAGAAGACTTCCTCTTGCCAAGAAGGAAGAGGCTGACAAAATAGTCAGCGATATGGGAAAAGAAGGAGTTATCGAACCATCTGACAGTCCCTGGTCCTCTCCAGTCGTACTGGTGAAGAAAAGGATGGATCGACGCGCTTTTGTGTAGACTATCGCCAACTTAATAATGTCACGAAGAAGGACAGTTACCTCTCCCGAGAATAGATGACACCCTAGACACGTTGGCTGGTTCCACGATTTTCTCGACCCTTGATCTGAAGAGTGGATATTGGCAAGTAGAACTGGCTCAGGAAGATCGAGAAAAGACTGCTTTACCATCGGCTCAGGATTGTGGCAGTTCACCGTTATGCCATTCGGGCTCTGTAATGCTCCCGCCACATTCGAAAGATTGATGGAAACAGTACTGAAGGGACTCTCATGGAACACGTGTCTAGTGTATCTCGACGACATAATTGTGGTCGGCAGATCGTTTGAGGACCACGTGAAAAACTTGAGAAAGTATTCCTGCGGAACCGGAACCCAATTCCGAGAAAGTATTCCTGCGACTGAGGAACTCCGGATTGAAGCTGAGCCCTAAGAAATGCCATCTGTTCCAAAAAGAAGTACGGCCATCCCAAAAGACATTCACCAACTTCGAAGTTTCCTTGGTTTATGCACATACTATCGCCGATATGTGCTGGATTCGCCAACATCGCTAAACCACTGACCAAGCTCACGGAAGGCCAAACAAAGTTCCAGTGGTCCGAAGAATGTCAAGACTCATTCAGGAAGCTGAAAGGAGCTTTGTACAACGCACCTATACTGAGCTATCCCTACCCAAAGGAAATTCATTTTGGATACGGACGCCAGCAACGTGGGACTTGGAGCTGTCCTATCTCAGATCCAGGAGGGACAGGAGAAGGTCATTGGTTATTTCAGCAAGACGCTTAGCAAACCAGAGCGCAATTACTGTGTCACCAGGCGAGAGCTGTTAGCTGTTGTAAAGGGAGTGGAACACTTCTACAAGTACGTGTATGGAAGAAGATTCCTGTTGAGAACTGACCATGCAGCTCTCAAATGGCTCTTACAGTTCAAAAATCCTGAGGGTCAAGTAGCACGTTGGATCGAGAGACTCCAAGAATTCGATTTCGAGATCGAACATCGAGCCGGAACTAGCCATAAGAATGCAGATGCCTTGTCGCGAAGACCATGTCCAGATGATTGCTCACATTGCCGACGAGCAGAAGAGAAAGAAGCAACACTTTGTAGAACCGCGGCAATGGATGACAACTGGAATGACAGCAAGATCCAGAAAGACCAAGAGAAAGACCCCGACCTTGGCTTAGTCGTCAGCTGGAAGAAGGGCAATCGAAGACCATCATGGCAGGAAGTCGCAGGTTACTCGCCGGCTGTTAAGTCCTATTGGGCACAATGGAACTCTCTTATTCTGGACAATGGAATCCTGAATCGTGTGTTGGAGGCCGATATTGGTGGGAAGACAGACGCCAAATAATTGTTCCCAGGAACAGAAGAGAGGAAAGTGCTGCCGGAAATCCATGATGGAGTCGCCGGAGGGCATCTGGGAGTGACGAAGACCCTGCAGAAAGTGAGGCAACGGTTTTACTGGGCCAATTGTCAAGCTGACGTCCAGGACTGGTGCAGAAAGTGCGCTGTATGCGCTGCTAGCAATGGACCTCGAATACGACCCAAGGCCCCGATGCGTCAGTACAACGTAGGCAGCCGTTCGAGAGAATCGCCATTGACATCGCCGGCCCGTTTCCCGTATCCGACCACGGGAATAAATACATCCTTGTGGCAATGGACTACTTCAGTAAGTGGGCGGAAGCCTATGCCCTGCCCAACCAGGAAGCCATCACCGTCGCCGACGTCTTGGTGAAAGAATGGATATGTCGATTCGGTATTCCAATGGAGCTGCACTCGGATCAAGGCAGAAATTTCGAATCCAACCTTTTCCAAGAAATATGTCTACTGCTGAACATCCGCAAGACAAGAACCACGGCCCTACATCCGCAGTCTGATGGAATGGTGGAACGGATGAACAGGACGATCAACCGCCACTTGTCCAAGGTTGTCTCTGACCATCAAAGAGACTGGGACCAGTATCTTCATTTGTTCCTGATGGCCTATCGATCCGCAGTACACGAGTCAACCGGTCAAACTCCTGCCAGTATTATAATGGGCCGAGAACTGCGACTGCCTTGTGACTTGAAGTTTGGGATACCGCCAGGACAAGACACTGCGGGAGAGGACTACGTCAGCAAACTTCGGCAGAGAATGGACGACATCCACGAACGAGTCCGGTTGAACATCCAGAGTGCCAGCGATAAAATGAAGAAGACCTATGACATCAAGGCCGACGCTGGAGGATTTAAGGTTGATGACCTGGTTTGGCTGTACAACCCCAAACGTCGTCGTGGACTATCACCAAAGTTGCGGAACTCGTGGGAAGGCCCGTATAAAATCGTGAAAAGGATAAACGACCTTGTGTACCGAATCCATAAGCCACCCCGAGGGAAACCAAGGGTCGTCCATTTCAACAGGTTGGCCCCTTACGCTGGAAACCATGACCAAGTTCGCACCCTCAAGCCACCGGAGGATGATATGACGTTCGAGAAGTTTATGTCCTTGTATTCAAACGGGCAGAAAGTTCTACATGGGGTTACTAGAGAGGAGTCACGAGACCTTTTCGAGGTGCCTGCTGACTACGCACTAGCGCACTGTGTGGCAGAAGATTTTCGAATGTCCAGGGGCATCGCCGTAGTGTTCTCCAAGAAATTTGGTCAACTCCAAACACTGCGGGAGCAGAATCCAGAAGTTGGTGGGGTGCTACAGTTGAAGAAAGGCCAGAGAAACATCTACTACCTAGTCACCAAGAGGCATTCCCAAGATAAACCGTCCTATGAAGATGTCTGGAAGAGTCTCACCAAACTAAGAGATTCTGTGGTGGACCAGAATCTGGTGGATCTAGCAATTCCAAAATTATCCTGTGGTATTGATGGGTTGGACTGGAGAGTCATAAGAAGTATGCTGGAGGCGATATTCAGATCCAGCGGCGTCAAGATTTTGGTTTGCTGTAACCCTCTTCCACGACCGATCATGAAGACCGTGGAGTGTTACTTCCATCGAACTTCACGGTGCAGATATGGGGAGTCATGCAGATATCGTCACACTCCAAGGATAAAATTTCGGGACGAAATGTCTTTAAGAAGGGGGCAATGTAACGAACCTAGGCCGGACCTGTCGCCTCCCGCGTCGCCATCGACAGCGATGAGATCATCCCCGGAGATATTCGAGAACCATCCAGTCGCTCTTCCGCGTAATGCAACGGTCAATATTGGAAACAATTGGAACATGCCGTCGCCAACTGGAAGAATTCGAAACATCGAGAATGCTGTATCGGAGATAAATAGCCAGCCCTCAAGAGGGAGTGGACAGTCTGAACGAGCCCATACGATCGAGCTATTCAGTAGCGTAGTAATATAAATTAAGTTGTAGATTAAGTGTTAAATAAATTAGTTAAACCAAGTTAAGTTTATTTACGTTACAATACCCTTCAGTCAGTCATTGATTGGTGTGGGACGAACTGTCTACTCCTCACTGCTAATAAAACTCAATTGGTGCGACTTCACAATCGCCTGAAACATTGTTCATCTGTGCAAAGATGATAAAATTCAGAATGCAAGTGAAACCAAGTTCTCGGGTATCAGCATCGATGATTGCCTGGAAAAAACACTGCTATGACTTGATAGGCAAAGTTAATTCAATGTGTTATCTCTTGAAGAATCTCAGAGACATTCTAACAGAACATCAACTCCTTGCCCTGCATCATGCTCAAGTAGTGTCCAGGTTGAGATATGGTATATGTCTGTGGGGTAACTCTACGGCGGTACCAGACTTATTTATAGCACAAAAACGTAGTGTGAAGGTAATAGCTAGAGCACCTAGAAAATTTTCTTGTAAAACATTATTCAAAGAATCCAAAATTCTGACACTTGTCTCTCGATTTATATTCGAAATGGCTGTATATGTTTTCAAAAATAATCAAAAATTCATGACCAATAGGGTTGTTCACGAAATGGATACACGTCAAAAACATGATTTTCACATTCCTCACCGTAAATATAGGATTTCATCAGATATGCCATCTGTGATGGGACTCACATTTTTTTATAAATTATCAAAGAATATAACACAGGTTACAAATTATACTGAATTTTCCCGAATTCTCAAAATATAGTTGATAGATAGATGTTACTACACCCTTTGTGAATTTCTCAACTCATATATTCAGCTGCAAAAGCAGTCTATTATGCTTTAATAGACTCGCAACTAAGGTATGGCATTCCATTTTGGGGAGCATGTAATCGTTCCTCTCTACAAAGTGTATTTGTTCAACAAAAACGTGCTCTGAGAAGCCTATGCAAACTAAGACTTCAAGACTCATGCAGACTTCACTTTAAAAATCACAAAATACTGACTGTCATATCCATATACATACAGTGCGCGTCAAAATTATGGAACAAATTCGATATTTCGCAAGCCATGTACTTTTGACAAAAATCCTGAAATACGTCGATTTTTATTTTAAAATGCCGATTTTTTTATGTATATTCTAAAGAGGTTGTGTCACTGGTTTTGACATGGTGACGAAATCGGTAATTTTTTTAAATTGGAATAGATGTCTTGGGATACCTCATCTGAAAGGCCTTTCAATACTGCATTCAATGATAATAATTCATTAGATTTTTTTTTGTACAGGGCGAACAAAAATTAATATTTTATTTCAATAAGAGAATAACTTTATATCCAACAAAATAGAACAGTTAAATAAGATGTTCGAAATGCCATCCACCAGTCTCTTGACAATAAGCAAATCTACGGACACATTCCTCTTGCACATTGCGAATAACTTCCGGAGTAATTCTGTTAATTTCGATCCTAATTCGATTTTTCAACTCTTGTAGATTTTGCGGCCTAACTACATAGACCTTCGATTTCAAATAACCCCACAAGAAAAAATCCAGGGGCGTAAGATCTGGAGATCTTGGGGGCCACTCTATCGGTCCGCGTCTACCAATCCACCTCCTAGGAAAACAGTTATTCAAAAACTCGCGAACATCACGTGCATAGTGCGGGGGTGCACCATCTTGTTGCAACCAAATACTTTCATTTGGTGAGTTAGGATTGTTGGCGTTTGGAAAAATATCGGCAAGGCTAGGTATGAGTTCATTTCTTAAAAATTCCAAGTAACGCTTCCCTGTGAGATTTCCTTCGAAAAAATACGGGCCAATAATCCTGTCGTTTATTATCCCTGCCAAACATTGACTTTCTGAGGGTATTGAGTATGCCCGTCCATAATCCAGTGAGGATTATCCCTACTCCAATATCTGCAATTTTGACGATTTATTGAACCATTTAGGCAAAACTTAGCCTCATCGGAAAACAGAATTTGTTTTATAAAACGTGGATTGCGGTTACACAAATCCTGCATTATTTCACAGAACTCCACACGGCGATCGGGATCATCATCATTGAGTTGTTGATGTAGCTGTACTTTGTATGGATGGTATTTTTCTGCTTTTAGAATATGTAATACAGAACTTTGGGATATGTCAAGGTCTGCTGCAATTTGTCGTAAAGTATTGTGAGGATTATTCTCTACACCCAATAGAACATCAAGTTTCACGTTTTCTTCTATTTTAGGACGTCCAGCATTCGGAATATGTTTGACATGACCAGTTTCTCTAAATTTTTTATCAATCTTACTGACTGTTGAACGACTGATAGATCTATTTGGATACTTCGCATTGAACAAGTCGCATACCTCTTGCTGAGTTCTGGTTCTATCTCCGCATCCAATAAAAATTTAAATTTCTATGAGTTGGGTTTCACTTAAAGTAGCCATAGTTTACTTTTAGAACCTTTTCACTTAGAATTTGTGAAGAATATTCGTTGATATTTCAACTGACATTAATTGGACACTGACATTATGGCAATAATTTGTGATTGTCTTTTGTTTCCATTTTAGACTAGGAAATAGCTAACTATTAATATTTGGAAAGGATCCATTGGTGTAGTAGAGCACTGACTCACTAGTCTGCCAGGGCAGTCTAAGGGAGTAGAGCCTTGGCTCAAAAAAGTAAAATTTTGCATTTTTTAACACGCTTTTATTATCTTTACTTGTAACTAAATAACTCACAATGTAATAAAATCTTGGAAGTAAATATTCACCCACTTCCAATCTTCCGAATAATCTGAAATTTGTCACACATATCAAGGACCGATGACAATACAAAAATTTCATAATCATAATGTAATAATAATAAAAATATATTTTTCCAAACGCCAACAATCCTAACTCACCAAATGAAAGTATTTGTTTGCAACAAGATGGTGCACCTCCGCACTATGCACGTGATGTTCGCGAGTTTTTGAATAACTGTTTTCCTAGGAGGTGGATTGGTAGACGCGGACCGATAGACTGGCCCCTAAGATCTCCAGATCTTACGCCCATGGATTTTTTCTTGTGGGATTATTTGAAATCGAAGGTCTATGTAGATAGGCCGCAAAATCTACAAGAGTTGAAAAATCGAATTAGGATCGAAATTAACAGAATTACTCCGGAAGTTATTCGCAATGTGCAAGAGGAATGTGTCCGTAGATTTGCTTATTGTCAAGAGACTGGTGGATGGCATTTCGAACATCTTATTTAACTGTTCTATTTTGTTGGATATAAAGTTATTCTCTTATTGAAATAAAATATTAATTTTTGTTCGACCTGTACAAAAAAAATCTAATGAATTATTATCATTGAATGCAGTATTGAAAGTCCTTTCAGATGAGGTATCACAAGACATCTATTCCAATTTAAAAAAATTACCGATTACGTCACCATGTCAAAACCAGTGACATAACCTCTTCAGAATATATATAAAAAAATCGGCATTTTAAAATAAAAATCGACCTATTTTAGGATTTTTGTCAAAAGTACATGGCTTGCGAAATATCGAATTTGTTCCAAAATTTTGACGCGCACTGTATAATGGAAACAGTGTGCCTTATACACAAACACAAATATAATTTTAATAGAGTAAACACTTATTCTACCCGACAAAAACAACATTTAAAACTACCAATTCCTTCATCTTCTCTTGTAAAAGATTCATTAATATATAATGGATGCACGAGATATTCAACCACTTGCCAGAAAATATGAAAGGAGTGGTATCTGGTGTAATTTTTAGAAGAGAAGTCAAAACATTACTTTCTGATAGACCCTATTATAGTTTAGAGGAATTTTTCAACGATCGTACTATTTTTAACCGACGAAACCAAAAAGGAGGAGGTTCTCTAGTCGACGCGTATATTTTTTTATGTATGATCACGCATAACTTTTTACTGCGACGTCCGATTTCGATAATTCTTTTCTCAGTGGATAGGGTGTACTTCGAAGTTGGTCCCATTTGAATTTAAAAGATGGAACCCACCCCTAAGGGTAGCAAAATGAAGGATATTGATCTCTCACCCTTGAATTCTGGTCCGTTAACCGATTCTATCAGGCATAACTTTGTACTGGGTTCTTCGATTTGGATGATTTTTTTTTATTAGATAAGGTATACCTCATAGTTGATCATATTTGGATTTCGAATGGAATTATCCACCCTTACGGGTAGAAAAATAGGGAATAATTGATTTTTCACTTGTGAACATTGGCACACATATGTAGTTGACAATGACAGATCGCTAATGTCATTATTTTTGTTCTCCTACATCCGTCACAATCATTATATTCTATGAGAGGATGGAATGATATACAAAGTAATGAAATAAACTAACCAGAACAACAAAAATAATTTATATTACAACAAATAGTAAAAGTAGATAATCATATTATTTAACTGGTAATAGTTGAAGTAAGGTGAGTAAGTAAGTATTTTGGAAGTAATCAAAAAACAAATAGGTAGTAATTAGTAGATTTCAGCCAGAAAAAATTGAAAAATAAAAACTTTTCAACAAAAAATTAAACCGACGAAATACGGAACTGAAAAGTAAAAAATAAAATAAACCTTCTTATTCTCAATAACTAAGCTCCTAAACTAATGTAAGTAACTGATTTTGAGTCGGCGCCAAACGAACAATCAACGAAGATCATTGAATTACCTCAAAAAAATTATCAGAATGTCACCGCGCAACTGGATGCCATCATTTTACGCCTTATCTAATTCATTTGATCGTTTGTTTGGCGCCGACTCAAAATCAATTACTTACATTAGTTTAGGAGCTTAGTTATTGAGAATAAGAAGGTTTATTTTATTTTTTACTTTTCAGTTCCGTATTTGGTCGGTTTAATTTTTTATTAAAAAGTTTTATAGCTAGAGGGAACTCAACTTTTTATATAATTTTAACTTTCTAATACTTTATATTTAATTTTAACGTGTCTTATTGGTTTTTATTAGGCGTTTTAAATTGTGATCTTACATTTAATAGATATAATATATCCAACTTTTTATTCAATTTTAAGCTGTCTAATTAGTTTTTGTTAGGTGTTTTTTTGTATTTTTTGAAGATTTGTGTTTTTTACAGATTAACAGTTAGTGATTTAACCATTTTAACATTTGAATCTTTTATTCTTTTACATTATTATATTAGGTGTGTGTACTGTTTATTTATTGACTTTTTTGTTATTTTAAAGCTGACTCCACACTGTCTCCTCTGTAATAATTATAATGATGGTAGTTGTGATCTAACACTATGCTTTGTCAATGAGATTCTAGTTCTTTGGACAATAAAGTATATTTTGATTGATAGACAAATATATTATATTATATTGTACATTTTTACATGTTTTTTTTGTTTTTTTTACTTGTTTGTAGGTGATAAATTGTGACGATTTCTATTCGTACTTGTATGTCCAAAGAAAAATAAATGAATTGAATTGAATACTGAGATGAAATTATTTGAAATTCGCAAAATAATACCAACTATACCACATATGGAGTTGATAATGATTTACTCTGTTACAGATGGCGAATTTTGTGCCTATGAGGAATATGCGAACGTTACTTTGGAACACAGTGACATAGCATTCCAAGAAAAGTCGAAGGTCGAATGCCAGAATTTATGTGAAACATTCAAAACCTTCCATTGTCGAGCATTCAGTATTATAAACAGTAACTTATGTTACCTTCACAGCGAAGACAGTAAAATATTTGGACCGACTCTCCTCAGAAAGTGGCAAAACTCTACTTATTACGAGAAAGCAAGTTGTTTAAATAGTAAGTGAACTGAAAGATTTGGCGTTCTTGCATGTTCTTTGAATTATTTTGAGTAATGAGTATGGGTAATTAATGTGATCGTAGAAAAAGTATAGTACGTACGTGCGCAGCAAAATTATGGAATATATTCATTTTTTCGAAAACTGTCGAATTTTGAAAAAAAAACCTGAAACAGGTCGATTTTTATTATCAAGCGCCTCTTGTTCAATATACTTGTGAAAGGGGTTACGTCACCAGTGTAATGTAATGTAATGACGTAATCGATGGTTTTTTTGAATGGACATCTCACTTGAAAGCTAGTTTAATCCACTATTCAGCGACATACACTTTTAAATAATTTATTTCTGCAGGGTGAACAAAAATTATTTTATAATTTAAATACAATTGAATTTTAATAAATGTTCAATTGATTACATGCCGCAACCATGCAATTACACCTCATGAAACAAAATCTTTGAATAAAATGATCATCATTGAATTATTTTAACCCTAGATTTCCATTTTCATTTTGAAGATCACTGTAAATTCACAACAGACTAAACAGAGTTCGCGTCAGGGTTGAGGTTTTCCCATTACTAAAAAAGTAAAGATAAGGAATAGTTTAATCGATTTTTTTTTCTCGTGATAGGGGGTTGATCCTGAGTATAACTCTGAGTTGGCACAAAATATGAAGAAATTAAAATAAATATTATCGATTATGTAAAGAAATATTCAAATAAAGATAGCCATAACATTCATTATTCTTTTAAAAAAATTATTACATGTTTTTCCAAATCATTTCTAGCCTTCCTTCGGGCTTTTAACCCCCCAGTCGTTCTTGAACATTCTTCGCCTCAAATTCTCTCTGTAAATCACTCCACAGACTCCACACTCAACACCCCACAGACAAATGTCACTTTGAAGTGACAATTGTCACTTCAAACTTACAATTATCACTTCAAAATGGCAATTCCTGATGTTTTTAGAAGTGACAATTGTCAATTCAAAGTGACAATTCGAAAGTGACAATTGTCACTTCGAAGTGACAATTGTCAGTTCAAAGTGGCAATTCCAAATGTTTAAAAATATAATTTTGTTGTTGGCCCTTCTACGTCTTCGTAGATAAGACCTCAGAATCTAGAAGAGTTAAAAATCGAATTAAGTTCGAGATGCATTCGTCCAGAAGTGTTTCACAATGTACAAGAAAAATGTGTCCGAAGATTTGCTTGATTTGATTTGAATGAAGGACGACTTATGTTCAACAGTATTTATAGAAATCAATTATGCATAAGTTCATGTCGCTGAATATAGGATGGAAACACTTTTCAAATAAGATGCCACATGATACCTATGTCTATTCGAAAAATGCCTCGATGCACTGGTGACATAACCTCTCTAAAATAGGCACTTGAAAATAAAAATCGACATGTTTCAGGATGTTTCGCAAAATTTTACAGTTTTCAAAAAACAAAAATTTGTTCCATAATATATAATTTTGTTTTCACCCTGTAGAAATAAATCATTCAAAAATGTGTGTCGCTGGAGAAGGATTAAACTACATTTCAAATGAGGTGTCACACGACCCTGCTTCCATTCAAAAAAATAATCGATTACGTCACTACGCCGACAGTAGTGACGTAACCCCTTTCACAAGTATATTGAACAACTTGAAAATAAAAATTAACCTGTTTCAGGATTTTTCTCAAATTTCGACACTTTTCGAAAAAAATTATTTATTCCATTATTTTGCCCGGCACTATATATATATTTATCAATAATTTTGTATTTTTTCATATTTTTAATTCAATTATTATTTGTGTGAATGTTTTGCATATCGAATTTCTTTTTATTTGTATACAAACTTCTTTTTCTCTGCTAATCAATTGATTATTAAAAAAAGTGTTTTCCACAGTTTTTTACAGAATTCTGGCTTTTTACCTAGATAGAAATATTTTTCCATAGTTTCCTTTTCAACATGTTTTCCTCTTTTCAGTAAGCGTCTCTTGCAGTGAAACGTATATGTCGATACGTTATGATCCTGAGATGGACTTTTTTGGAAAATTATATATGCTGGGATATTCAGAGAGCCCGCCATGTTATTCTATTGGTCGAGGTAAACTTCAAATCATAACATTAAACATTCCACTTTTCTTGGATAGATGTGGGATCATAAAGGCTGAAGATCCACTCAACAGGTAGATATTTCCTATTTATTATGAACGTTATTGGGTACAAATTGCAACCCACGACAGTAACCATAATATAACTTAAATGCTAACAAAAATTAAAATAAAAAAAAAAAATTAAAGACAAACTTTTATATAAATGCACTAAAATGGAAAAATAATTTATTTCATTGTTTGATCTTGGTTATTCTGTGAGTAACAGATTCAAAAGCGCGGCTATTTCGTATCCGCTGCCCCCCTAGGGAAGTTTTAAAAAAATCCCAACCGCTGTCACCAATTGTAACAGAGAAATTTACTTTACACCAGGGTATATGACGAAAAATTCGCTTTGAGACATATAACAACTTTTTATCTAGTGTTTTTATACTAGAATGTAAGGCACTGTTATTTTGGGTCACCATTAGTCCGAATTCGTGCCTCCGGCTCAATATGCGAGGTCTTTTTTGAATAACTTTTCTTTTCATTATATTAAATAGTACTTTTTGTCCTGTGTATCGAATGACTCTTCTTCAAGTGAAAAAATAAAAACTTGAATGACTTTGCCTCTCAATTAAAATGACTCTTATATTGAATTCAAATGATCTTTTTCTTAACTATAGTTTCAAATAATACACCAGCTAACTGTAATACTACTATTGAATAAAAAACAAAAAAAATATCCACCGTTAAAAATTCATAAAAATAATATGATAAAATAAAATGGAAAAATAAAATATATCTAGCTTTAGAAAAAGTTGAAGCCTAATTTCAAAACATCAATCAACATCAAAAGGGCTCATACTTTTATTTTTTATATTAACTTGCTTTATGTAAAACAAATAGAATCCGTAAAACCTTTACATTTACCGATAATTCCCTAATTCAATAAATGTATATGCATTTGCATGAATATGAATAGTTTCAGTAGATAAGGTTCACCCCAAACAATAAAATGAAAGCAAGCGTTAAACTACCTTTTCAAAAAGCTCCGAACGTACCCAGTTTTTCCAACTAGAATTCCACTCGGACGACACTCGAATAAATTTTTTAACTTGAATATCTAGTCACCCGAACTGACTAAAAGAACTCCGCACGAAAACATATGGGAAATTGGCTTTCGGTCGAATTAGCTGAAATTTTATTATGTGATAGTGGAATGGGACATTAGAAAAAAATGTGAGTTTAAATGTTTTTGTATGTTTAGTTTCTGGGATATAAGCGGCCAAAGTTCGTAAAAACGTCGTATTGGGGTAGGATAAACAATATTAGCAACTTTGTTGGATATCTTTACCGGGCGAAATATAATAATTCGCTTGTGTAGAAATATATGTTTTTATCCGATACAAGACGCCGAATTTTTGTATCGAAATATGAGCCCCTTTTTCCATGTTAGTTTCATTCCAGAAACTGGAATTTATGAATTACGAACCAAAAATTATAATATCTTATCCTGGGACCAATAAAAAAACCAATAACACCCACAGCATTCAAACCCCTCCTGTATGTGGGAAACGATTATAAAACGTTTTTCATTGAGAGCTTCGAGGTAAATGTTAGTTATTTCAGAAAAAAGAGAATTGCATGTATAAGTGTTCTATTAAGCAAAAGGTTTTCACATTTTCACATCTCTATCTTGAAAACCACAAACGTGGGTCGAAATTTTCGACACAAATTACGACACCTATTTCAATGTCCCCTTTCAATTCATTTCAGAACTTTACTGACAGGTACATTGCTGATTCAGTACAATCAAATCATCCAAACCCAAAGCGATAGATTGATAAGAGTTGGATGCATTTTTGCGAACGATAGCAGGCTGGTCATTGGAACAGGAGTAAAAATATCACCGTGAGTATTACATAAACGTTTTCAATTTGAATTGGAATGATAATTTTGAAAAAGCTACTTTTTTAGTTGATGATCGCATTAAAACAATTACTTCTTTGTTTTTGTTTGGTTCGAAATATCAACCCCACAAGTATTTCTGTAAAATAAAATAGAAAAATCAATATACAGGGTGTTAGTGAATAAGTGCGACTAGTGTGATTCTGCATGAAAAAATAATGACAGTTTGCTATATAACTTATTGATCAAGAAAGTTAATCATAAAAGGCACAATGAAAGTGTGGAATTGTGAAGAAAAAACAACCGATTAAATACATCAAAATATTAAAAGGCAATCTGCGAATTGAACTTGCTTTATTATTTCCAGGATGCTACCAAGTAATGGTAGTTCGCTCATCAACCCCTACTTCAATGCAACGACGTCTCCGGATATTCAGATGAAAATATTGGATCCACACACTGGAGGAGAAGTGAGCGATTCCCAAATAGGACAAGAGTTGCAGCTCATAATTGAACTAAAATCACCACATAGTATGTAATAGTATTTTGGGCAATTTCATCAAAAACCTATTGAAATATTTTTTCAATAAGTGCCATACTATAAAATAACCATTGAATGAACAACGAATACAGTTGTGCAAGTATTGCGTTAGATCTTTGCGTTTTAATTTTCCTTATTCTCACTGACCTGACAAAAGGGAAGAAAGGTATCGGATAGAATTTAGGATGAATAATGAAATTAATCTAGAATTCTCGAAAAATATAAGTACATAATATTTTCCATACAAGCTTTGTTCACACGAATTCAAAACTTGATAGAACTGAACTTCAATAAGAAAATATTTCCCAGGTGTTTTGTTTTTTTTTTTATAAAAGGGACATATACTGGGTGACAATGGGACTAGGGCCATCCCTATATCCTCTTCACTTATCAACCGATTTGAATGACATTTTCTACAAAAGGAACACCCTGTATGTTTGATGTTTTTCGGATTCTACGGCTCATATTACATACGACAGTGTTGCCAAATTTCTATTTTACAATTGAAAAAAATAATTGCTCAAATTTTTTTTAGCCCAGGAGGCCAGGAGGATTTATACTAATTTTTACATCAGTAACTCATAGTTTCTAGTCATTTCATCGATAAGATCAATAACAAATCCTAGAGCAGGAATTGAAATTTTCTAAACGGATTTTTAACGAAAAAATCGTTTTTTTCAATTGGTACCTACCGAGGGCCATCTTGCCATTCAATAGAGAATTTAATTACCAATTCACTAAGTCTTCAATACATTTTTGTCGATGCAAATCTACTCATTTCACGCTTCCACGATCATCAGGAAGACCAAAAGTAATGGCAAACTCAATTTTTATGAACCAATTTCACTATACAATGATGGAAAAATATTAGAAACATTTCATCTGGAGTGACACTTTGAAATCAGTGTTTTTCGACATTAAAACCAGTCATGGGGGAGTTTTTTATCCTTATCTATGTGTGAAAATGCCTAGTGCTAAAAATTTGTACAAAAACGATAAATATAACTTCCGATCGCTTTTATTCATTTTACATTTTTTATTTACTGTAAAAATATTTTTATTTTTCAATTTTGACACCCTGTATCACAAAATCAAAGACTTTAAAGGTTCATATTACTAAACCGATTCAAGGAATTTTGGGTAACTTTAATTTGCAAGGCATTAATCGAACTTCCTTTATATTAAAATTGTTAAACCTCTTAATAACGGACACCTCTTAATAACGGACGAAAAAAAAATCCCCTTAGCTGTCCGCTATTTAAAGGTTTTTCTATATATATATATATATATATATATATATATATATATATATATATATATTTATTATAATTTCTACATCTAACGTTTCTTTTTCAGATCTTGACATTTGGGCTAGCCATCTTATAGCCATGACTGAAAAAAACGAGGAATCTATTTTCCTACTAGATGACAAAGGATGCCCCACCAATCTGAATATTTTCCCTTCGTTGGAAAAAGTCGTTACCGAAACGTCCACAGAGTTGGTAGCCAGCTTCCAAGCATTTAAGTTCGCAGACTCACCCATCGTTAGATTCAGTGTGATTATACAATTTTGTTCAGTTGAATGTCCACCGGTAAGCCTATTTCTATATTTCGACATATTGAAACAACAATAACAAAAAATAAAAATGAGTCAAAAAAAGGTTATTTCTCAGATAATCTGATTCTCCATGAAAGTTCATTCCTTCGGCATACGAAAGCAGGAAAGTTTTCAAACGGTAGTAAACTACCTCTGATTCTTTAATGAAATAGGTACCGTTTGGATACGTTTTTCAAAATAATCAATGAACCTATGTATTCTCTTTTCCTTTGTGACATTGAATTCCATAAATATCTTAGTTCTGAGTCAACGTTTGGGAAGAGGGTAGTAAAGGATGCCGAGCATATAACAAAGCTTCTGCACATTTTTTGAGGGATTGCGTAGCTGGTGATTGCAATCGATTTATCTGGCATACTGTCATTTACGTAACGTAATATACATACTTCAAAGTCATGTCGTAATCTATACAAACTTCAAAGATATAATTTTTATTTAACTCAGGACAAGGATATTAGAATTTGAGCATGGTGGTGTTTCACATTATTTGTAACGTACCTATACTCCCAGATGAGAAATAATTTATGAAAAATAATGTGGATGCATTTAACTCCACATAGGGGATACAAAAGAACGAGAACTCACAAAAGCGGTAAATATCTAGTTACACCACACATGCACTCTGAATATTGGGAAAAAACTTTTCTTATGTGTTTTTGCCTCCTGAACACGAAAAATGCGGCAATCTCATACCGTTCCCGAGTTACAGCACTTTTTCAAAAAAAAATAACCTCATTTTCAAGCACCGTTTTCTCGCACAAAAATCACTCAAAATGCCTCCTTTTTTTACCAGCATAAACAATACACCCTAAATCACTTATTTTCGGCACAACTTTGCACAAAATATCGTCGTTTTCATCGAAAAAATCATCTTTCTTACAGTTCCAAATCAACAATCCCTCCCCGAATGGTGATTCATCAGAACTATGACATGTGAAATTCATTACTGCCTTCTGTAACAAACGGCTTTATAAATAATTATATAAATTGTTCCAATAGAAAACTAATTCCTGGTTGTCTGATAAACCATTTTTTGAGATACTATATTTATGTTGGTCGAGCGATTTCCAAATTAAATTCAACTTTAAAATTATAATGTAGGTATGTCCTGAAGGCAGACGAGATTCACCTGGCATTTCAATACCACTTTCAGTTACCAGAATCTCTGTAGATTTTTCAAAATGTTTCTTCGAAAGTGGGTCTTGATCTCGGGAAACTGATACAGTAATTTTCATTTACCCTGGCGAAAGTCTGCGCAAGCTATCATTAGACCAAGTTAATTGATTCTATTGGTTCGTTGTAATGACCATAGGCGTGTATGTTATTTGGAAATAATAATAAAAGTACTTTATTGGTTACCCAATAGGCTACCGACCGGAGTCCTTCAGCCTGTTATACATTCGTAATTCAGTGATAGTTACATTATTTTGTATATGCGAATATATATATATATATATATATATATATATATATATTAATTTGCAAAAAAAAAAACGAGATTTGTTAATTTCCTGGCCTTTCTGCTAAAGTGTTGAGGCATTCCATCAAGGTGTTTGCTGGAAACTTGAATCTTGGGTTCACTGTCCGGGCTCTACTAATGGATTGGGTTTGGATAATTTGAATATTGTTTTGATTGTTGGTAAACTTCTGGAATAATTTTTTCAGTCTCTCGACGATTGGTTGTACATTAGTGCGTTGGTAAAGGAGATTGTTTGGAGGATAATGTAGGGGGTTGTTATTTGGATTTATTTGCCATTATCAGTTTATCGCACCAGAGCACAAATCTAACAAACACGCCGCTGTCTACAGCGGGGTGTGCGTTAACCATATGAAATCGGTGCTGTGCGCATCCAACCTTCTCGCCTGATTAAAAGGCGGCTACTGTAAGTGCTACTGGTTCCAAGTATAACTTTCCATTATATACTTTCAGTTTTCCTCCTCTCACTCGATAAGAAATAAAACAAAGGTTTCAGCTTACCAATAGGAATTGATTTATTTTTAACCGACGAAACCAAAAAGGAGGAGGTTCCCTATTCGACCCGTATATTTTATGTTTTTCCATCATATTTTTTTATGTATGATTACGCATAACTTTTTACTGAGGCGTCCGATTCCGATAATTCTTTTTTCAGTGGATAGGGTGTACTTCGAATTTGGTCCCATTTGAATTTAAAAGGGAAATGAAGGATATTGATCACTCACCCTCTGAGTCCGTTAACCGATTCTATCAGGCATAACTTTGTACTGGGTTCTTCGATTTGGATGATTCTTTTTTTAATAGATAGGGTATACCTTATATTTGGATTTCGAAAGGAATTAGCCACCCTTACGGGTAGAAAAATAGGGGATAATTGATTTTTCACTAGTGAACATTGGCACACACATACGTAGTTGACAATGACAGATCGCTACTGACATTATTCTTGTTCCGTCAAAATCAGTATATTTTATGAGAGGATGGAATGATATACAAAGTAATGAAATAAACTAACCAGAACAACGAAAATAATTCATATTACAACAAATAGTAAAAGTAGATAATCATATTATTTAACTGGTAATAGTTGAAGTAAGGTGGGTAAGTAAGTATTTTGGAAGTAATCAAAAAACAAGTAGGTAGTAATTGGTAAATTTTAGCCACAAAAAATTTAAAAATAAAAACTTTTTAACAAAAAATTAAACCGACGAAATACGGAACTGAAAAGTAAAAAATAAAAACTTTTTAAAAAAAATTAAACCGACGAAAAAATCAACTGAATAGCAAAAAATAAAATAAACCTTCTTAGTCTAATTGATAATTGAGCTCCTAAACTAATGTAAGTAACTGATTTTGAGTCGGCGCCAAACAAACTAGCAATTGAATTAGGTGAAGCGTAAAATGATGGCAGCGAGATGCACGGCTGCGTTTTGATGACTTCTCTCATAGATAATGATCTTCGATAATTGTTTGTTTGGCGCCGACTCAAAATCAGTTACTTACATTAGTTTAGGAGCTCAATCATCATTTAGACTAAGGTTTATTTTATTTTTTGCTTTTCAGTTGATTTTTTCGTCGGTTTAATTTTTTGTTAAAAAGTTTTTTATAGCTCTAATTTAGAATAATGAGGAGACTCCGTACTTGAGTCCCTAACTTAGTTATAAAATACAAGAAGGAAGGAAAATCAGAAGGTATTTTGATCTTATAATTATATATTTTTTAGATTCAATGTGGCAATAATATATTATCATATGGTCGAAGGAAGAGAGAGATAGTATCCCACAAAATTCACACCATCAATGGCACTCAGATTGTGAAACTGAATAGATCAGAATTCCAGGAGAAGAGCAGTGTTATGTATGAAATGCCTCTGGAATATATAATGCTTGTGAGAGACTCGAAAAATGGCCCAGAAAGACTAGTAATCGGAGAAAATAATAGGATTCTAGTAGCTGGATATGGTAAATATGTTTTTCTACGTAAAATCACAAGTATTCGTGAGTTTTTTTTTTCAATTTATGTTTCAATATTTTCCTGAATTTTGAAACGCAACGGTACACAATCCCAGAAGTTTGTAGTTGTGGCTATTAAAAATGTATTATAATTAAACATATATTCACTTTTTCCACCAAATGTAGAAAATAAATGAAAAGGAATTTTGTTACCTTACCTGCTTATATGCAGTGTATTTCAAAAAGTATTCAACTAGGGGAAAACTTTTAATAAACTGATTTCTCAAAAAAACTGTACTATTATAACAAACATAGTGTGAGTATGTCTGCATATAAAGATTATTTTCTGTAACTGCATGGCCAATTTGAAAATACTTCACATTGCTAGAAAGTCAAGGCAACTGACATAGACTATGTTAGGTTCCGATTCTATGGTGATATTTTCGAAATCAAACAAAAATGCAGTTATTGGGACACTTTTTTGGCTTACGCTAACCAACCGAATGGTCCATATCCGTTTTTCCAATTTAATACATAGCAAAAATCTATGAAGATCTTTTTGACTACTCTCATTCTTAAACATGATTTGTATCAAAGTATATACGTTTGAGTATACTTTTTATCGAAGGTAATATCATTAGAGCTAGAGATTTTATTGTTCTTTTTTTTTCAAATTTTCAAGAAAGCATTTTGCCTGGAAATTTTCCACTGTCAACTTTCACTGGTCTTTCAAAAGTAATAAATTCAAAGGCAGCGCTTTGCTCAAGTCCAATCATGGTGGAACGATAGATTTTGGTAGGAACGATCAAAATTAGAGAGGGGGCAATAGTACGAAATCGAATACACTACGCCACTGCATGTTGTCTCGTGTCTGGCCAATGCGACGTCAGATTCCAGTAAATATTCTAAGGAAGTATTGGGTGAATTGAAGGATTCCGAGAATGTACGAGAAGCAAATGGCAAGTACAGTGAAGCGCACGATATTTCGACAGTAAATGTCGATTGAGTTATTTAATTGTGAGACAGTGAGATAATTTATTTGGTGCAGCTGATTATAAAAATCTTTACACAAGTCATAAAAAATACATGTCTAAGACGCACCTTCATATGTAAATACAAGTAAATGTAAACACATATATACACATACATTCACATGTATAAATGACGAGGAAAAAACATAAACAAACATGTCTACAATAATATGTAACACAATAAGATTTGAGTAAATATACGAAATATAATAACAATAACATAATTAGTAATAATATATGTGTGGAAGAGGGAGTTTGGTAAAATGAAGTAGTCATATGCAGCTTATATATAGTATTCGTTGATATTACTTTGCTCATTATTTGTTTGAATTTATAAATTTAGAGGTTTTTAGTTTCCTCGGATAGTTTATTATAAAGTTGTATGTACAAGCTATTTTTAGCTGAAATTTTCAGTCTACATAATTTATTAACAAGGTTGTTGGCGTTTCTCGTTTGATAGCAATTAATATCACTGTGAGTCTGAAATAGTTTATTCTTTTCGTGCATTTCTACAAGAGACTGATAGATGTCCGTGGCTGGGAGTCATAATATGTATGTAGGGTTGAAAATAAGAGTCTACAAGAGTCCTTATAATTTGCAACTATCATAATTGCCCGTTTCTGTATCAGAAAAAACCGATTTGAAGATGGGGAGTTGCCCCATAGATATGTACCATATGATAGGGTGGGCGTAGTACACCAGGACTTATGTAAGAGCTGATCTGCCTTCTTAGAAAAGTTTGTGTCGACAATTTTTCACACAGCGCTTCGATATGATTTGATCATTTCAAGGATTGATCAATATGGATACCAAGGAACTGATTGCTCATGAGTAACAAAATTTTTTGTTGGGAAAATAATAATAATTCAGATTACAGATAAAGAGTTGCATCTTCAGCAAACAGTATGCTGTTGATAAAGTTCATATGATAAAATATATCATTCATATAGATAATAAACAGGAGTGGACCTAATACAGACCCCTGTGGTACCCCATATTCGATTTGAGCAATATATGAATTATTATTATAGGATAGTGACATGTGTCTATTGATAAGTAGGATTTGAAGAAGTCTAAGGCTACTCCTCGGATCCCATAATGCTCCAGCTTAACAAATAATATCGGATGTGAGATGCAGTCAAAAGCTTTACTTAGATTTGTTAGTGTCGCACAAGTGTAATTTCCATTTTCAAAACCGTCCACAATATCCCTTATCATCTTATAGATTGCCTCAATAGTGGAACGACTTTTACGGGATCCAAATTGGCTCGTGTTCAGGAGTTTATACCTCAAATTACCTAATTATTCTATTTTTGACAATATATTCAATTATTTTACCTAATATTGGTATGATAGAAATTGGCCTGAAGTTTTCAGGTGATTCAGTGTCTCCACTTTTGAATATAGGTATAACTTTGAAAACTCCTTGAAGGAAAACATATTGCAAAGCTCAGTAAGTGGTTCAGCAAACGTTTCAACAGTATTTGTGATTTTTAAGTAATGTATAACTTCGATAATTTCATTTGGGGTAGTGGGTAGAAAGAAAAACGAAGAGTCTGTCCTAAGAAGACTTTTCAAAAAGCCACAAGCGGAAGCAGTAGTAATTGGTAGACTATTAATAATGACCTTCGCTACAGTAGAAAAATAAGAAACGAAATCATCAGCTGGAATATTGATATATTTTTGGATCATTTGTAACACTATAATTTGCAAAATTCTTAAAATTTGACATTAAAGACATAATTCTAATCTTTGGGGTAGTTGCAAATCGAATAATAATACAACACACTGTTCTCTAAAAATTTGCACTGTTGATTTTTGTTTTTACAAGCTTTTGAAACGATTGCGAAATGAGATTTCTGGTTTCCTCCAATCCCACACAAGTTTTTGAATGACTGTAAAGCTCCAGAACGTCTGGTCGATGGTTGTAAATACTGATTAGTTCATTTCCTACTAGTAAAACCTTGAATAGTTTTGTTCTTCAAACTTAACTTTTTTTTCAGATTTTGTTACAGATGAAGTATGTATGGATACTCTTTAGTTATTGGGTTGATAATACTCTGGTTGCTGATTCAAGTTTTCTTCATAATTGGTTGTATTATACTCGTAAGGAGATACAAAAGATATTATCAGCATGAATGCACAAGGCAATCCTTAGAAGAACTCCATAAAAATTTTGGGATTGGCTTCAGCAATTTGGAAAATCGAAGAGTTCACTGGGCCGACAGTGACAATATTTTATGAAATGAATGTTGATTAGTGTGAAAATGAAACCAAAGACTTCTTGTTAAATATATAATTATAAACATTATTTTTTTTATTTCATCTCCTTTTTCCATTAAACTATTGATCTTCCAGTAAACCAAATTATTTAATTTATATTCGTAGTGGCGTACAAATGTTTTCAGTAAAACTATTGCGGCTGTAATTCACCATATCACTCTGGATAAAGGTGTGAGTAGGGGTAAACCTGGCGTGAAGATCCCAAATTCTCATCACTAATTTCTCCAACAACACTGGAAAAGGGCACAGAAGAAAGCCAGAATATTTTTCAATATTCGCAGAAATATTCTTTATTGTTGCCCTCTAAAGAGGTTGATTTCCACCCACCCTCGAGGATTGTTAAAATTATCAGTTTTCGCCAATATTTGGGGTTCTCCCAATTTTACTATACTTAGTATCGATTCCACATTTCAAATTGAAATCCAATTTCTGAAACTCCGCTATTTCACGTTTTAAATTATATCTTAATAACGTACTTTTGGGTAATAGGAGGGATTTGAAATAAAATGGACAATACTGCAGATAATCCATCGTTTTCTTAATCAAATAGTTCTACAGTTCCAAAATTAAAATGGAATTTCTGCCATAGACAGAATATATTTTTAAAAAAAACAACTAAAATTTTACTTGGGTACACACAAAGTACACATAAAAATAAACTTTTTCAGGATAAAGGTTTTTTAAATTTTAATCAGTGGCGTCTCTGTTAACATGCCTTAAAATATTTTTAATCAAAATAATGATAAGCCATGATTAATGATCTTCTCATAAAAATGATCTCTTGACTTTTTTTTTCGTCTGGCATATGGTAAAAATAAATTGCATTCATTTGCTTGTCCCTATGCGAATTCAGCCGTTGAAGAGTAGGATTACCTTGTAGGCTAGAAACATGTAGTATGCTACGAACACATTTCGCTGTTTTATAATCGTAAACAATTTTGGCACTTCATTATCTAGATATGCATCAGCTTGTGACATTTAAGTTAAAACTTGTTTATTAAAAAAAATATTATACATTTTACAAATATCGAATCAGCAGGCATGCATCACTTGCATGTAAAGTCAGGCGACTGTATCAAGAGCGCTTTCCAAATGGAATGTTTCCTGGTGCTTGAACAATTTCAAGCACCCAAAGAATGTTATGTGAAACAGGAAGTTTTGAGACTAATAATCACTTAAAAGGAGCACCTCGGAATTCAAGAACTCTAGAAATTGAGGTAGCTGTTTTAAAAGTTGCCGAAAATCTTTTATTTGCCTTCAGTTCATCCCGAACATCTTTTGCAATACGCATCTTGAATATGCACGATATGATCAATTAGCAAAATTATTTTAGATTTAGCATTGGTCACTTTCTTTTCATATTTTTCTGAAGCAGTTACACATTCCCAGAGTTCCTCATAAGGTTAACAAAGCACTCGATCAGTGAGTTTTTCAATTAAAGCACCAAATCCACTATTCAAGCAAATATTCTTAGAAATGCACCTGTTTTTATAGCCAGATTACATGCAAATGATAATTGCAATCAAATAAGGACAACTTTCACAATGTATAATGGAAAAACTAAATACATCAAACTCTATATGAAATATGACCTGGTAAACAAAAGTATGACAGTTACTACTTAAAGCGTCCAATGTCATACTGGGTGTTCTGTATTTCCCAATATCAACTATGAGTACCTAACACACATTTTTTCAGTAAAAGTATCACAAATTTGTCTATTTTTGTGTTACAGAACGATGAAATATTGATCTTATCATTAATTTTCCAGTTATACTGGTCATTTAAAAAAAACAAAAAAACTCGGTACCTACCTCTAGATCCATCTATCCATAAACAAGTCGACAGTTGCATTATTGTATAAGAGTTGCTTTGCTTGTCTTGATAAATATAAGAATAACTCGGCTACAAATTTGGCAAGTAACTCAACATTAAGAAGAGTTCCTATCTGTAGGATTTTCAATTATGAACATTGTAAAATATGCAAAAGTGCCATATTATATAAATCAAATCACCATATCCAAATTAAAAATATACTAGATATTTTAAAAGACTACCTGTATAAATATATATACATATATAAAATTATGAATACATATTTACATGTTTATTCAATGTATAGTATCAAGTAACATTATTTTCTCGTTCCTTTTTCAGTTCTTTGGTGAGATCGATCTGTTTTTGCAAGGTATAGAGATTTTCGGCTTTACGTCTTTGTCGCCGCTCAACATCTTTTAATACACCAGCATGTAACTGTTTCCTAGAAAAACTAATATATAAATCATATTCATCGACATCTATTGATATCTCACCTATCTAATTGTTGTTTATAATGGACATAACCAATGATACCAGCTGAAAATGAACAAGCTGCAACTAAAACACATTTTGCTTGAAAAGACATTTCACGTGAGCGACTATTTTTCTTGGTATGGAAAATAATTCAATGAAAACTAAGGATATTTTCCATTTGAATGGATGAGATGATGTATGATAAAATTGCAAATTACTTCACTGAAAGAAATTTATAACCTCAAAATTTATTGTGTAAATAATTTTCAGACAGTAACGTCAAATTTGGAAATTTGTGAGCCAATAGCCAATCATAAAAAACATTGAAATATATTATGATTGGCTTAAAAATTTAAATTTTGTCATTTCCGGACCACGCAATCCGCCTAATCTCAACCTACTTGAAAAAGAAGTAGATTGTATTTCTGATTGGGAAAAGTAAGGTAACAAGAGATGGCGTTGAAAATGTCAAGATGTCCGCCCCAGTAGTGAACAACAAACTTCATTGTGTTATTTGTACAAGAATCAGGCGTTCTAACTTCTAATCTTTGATCAGGCTTATTCGGGAGTAGAGCTCGTCCAATATTGAAACGACCACTTTGGCCTTCCCCTACCTAACAACCAATTCTTCTCGAAGATGCCCGAACTGTGGCTATTAAAATAAATTCCATAGGCGTACCAAATTATTTGGTATATGCGAGACACGAGGCGTAGAGAACTTACACACTCCTATAACTTCTGAATGGAAAAAATATCTTTCGACAAATCTGCCAGAGGGCATTTTGGCAAGGTAACAAGTAAACTATTGCAAAGTTGAATAAATAAGTGGACTACCTATTTATTAATCAAACAAACCTAACCTTTCAAACGCTGCATGCCAAGACACTGGTGAAGATTCGCCGTAGCATAAGCTGCCACATCGAATCGTGTCCACTCGTGTTTTCCCCTCTCTACCTACCAAACGGTCGTTTCAATATTGGACAAGCTCTACAATGATCATTGACTATTGTCTATCAACTAATAACCAGCAAATTGATTGACTCGTATAAAATCAATTGAAATGTTCACGTTACTGACGCACCCACTAAGGGTTCCATTAACTATTGTAGTACACAAAAGATTGCAAAAAAAAGTGCATTGTTCATTAAGTAATTTTATTATTAACACACTCTTCAAATTTGTCACGATTCCAGATATGTAAAGGTGTAAATAAACTTATTGGAAAGGGAAACATTCTCAATTGAATAGAAAGATTTTTCTGTGATTCTTTTTTCAATTCACAGAAAAATATTTCTAATCAATATTCAATTGATAATGTTTCTCTTTTCAACATGAATGATGGAAGATAGTGACTAAAGTTCCACATCTGATTTCATGAATATCCTCTTCATATTTTCAAACAAATCAAACTTATAATCTTGTGTAATCATTCCATATATTTAGTGAAGAGTAGTTGAATAAGCATTGTTGAATGGTAATAGAATATTATGAGTTCTCAATATTTCTATAGAATCATTGCAATAGTTCTCCTATAAACTTAGTAGATTCCGGAGAAAAGGAGGGAACATATTTTGTTGATGCTGATTTCCAGAGATATTTTTTGCGAGTGGAAGTTTTAGAATTCTTATAACTAGTTCTTTTGAATGACACACTATTAAGAAGAAAAAATCGTGTACTTTTCTTCTCCGAATTTTTATTTTAGGTTCTAACTGTAGTATGCAGGACAGTATAGTCCATTATAATGCCAAATTTCAACTTTCTACCCGAAACATTCTCTGAGAAAAGTGGCTGTGACAAACAGAACACTTGTTTTTATTTTATTTCGATGTATGGGACCCTAAATAAAACCATTGTATGAGAATATATGATTTATTTTCATTTTGATAGGACAAATATAAATGTGCGCCAATTTTTTTAATTTTTTTATTTATCAAATTTGCATCCAATTATAATGATGTATAACCACAATATTGGTATTCGAAATGCTCATCAACCCTGCAATACATATTACATATCACTAGACAGGCCTGAGAAGAAACTGTCATTACATATGTATTATTACAAAAAAAATTATGACTGCATTTTTTATTTTCTCAATGACACATAATTTGTGATATTATTTTAGATCCATTCATTGAATCAACACACAACGCTGTTTTCATGAAAAATGAAACCACAAACAGTTTCAAGGAAATGGTAGTTCATACAGTTAATTTCATTATGAAATAATACATTAGAATTTCATGTCATATATGAATTGAAATACCAAACTATTGAGGTGACGGCATAACATTTCACTTGGTTGGTGATATAGTTGACAATATAAAGATTTGTCTTCTTGGAGATCCTTTTACGTGCGATGTGGAATACTATAATTGTACCTTTTCCAGCAAATGATAGCCTTCCAGTTCCTAATAAAACCTTTATTATTTTGCCTTTTGGCAGTCAATCCGAGGCAAAGTTTTGTAGTGAACTTCAATCGTATCCATTCCTTCAGAGTTAAACCTAGTGATACCAATAGCAATTGTTGCAACAGAAGTACCAACAGCAAACAGGCCAAAATGAGGCTATAAATAGCAGACACAAAAGATATGCTCAATCTGTAAAGAGAAGGAAAAGTTCGAATCAAGATAACATTTATCAATTCAATAAAATATGTATCCACAAGAACTCACGAAAATTTGAGGTCTAAAGATACAACCAGAACAGAGAAAATTGAGTTTGAATTTGTGGAATCATAACAACATTACACAGTCAGAAAAGCTCAGAGCCTATGAATAACATTTAATTTGAAAATATGATGCAGAAAAACATTAAGAAAGATGTAAAAAGGTTTAAGAATTACATCATACCATAGTTTTTTCAACCTCTGCCGGGTTTTAATTTTCATTTGAAAAAAGTATGTACTAGTCAGTTACCAGAATCTGCTAATTAAATCCAAAGTCCAATAAAAACATTTCAAACAATTCATCAGGATGAAATTAAAGAATATGTTTTCAAAACACAAACAAAAAAAAAGAAACCATGAGTATTCCAGTTCCCTAAAATGAATGTAATTTGGCACAAAATTGCGCCTATGCATCGGTCAAGTTTGAAAATGACCACTAATAAAAGATTGGCAGCAATTCTCAAATTCATATACAAATACTATATGACATTCAATACACATTTATTTGAAGAATTTTTCTCTAAATAATGTTTAACATTAATAATTTTTGTTGGCCTTGTAAGCTCCATTTAATTGAGGTGTCCATTCATGTTACTTCTAGAATAGAATACTAGCTAAATCTATAATAAACCAACAAGTCTTATATATCAGGTAGAACAAAATCCATTTTCATGTATGTGTTCGCTGGTATTGCTGCTAGAGATAAAAGTTGACCATCCTCCGGCAACAGACAGAGACAGCAGCCACTGTAGCTGCTGCCAATTTATAAACGTTGAATGTTTAGACCTTGAATTTTAGTGAGCATAGTTGCAGCTATAAAAATATTACTGAAAATTGTTTCCATAATATTAAATATTAACTAGAATGAAATTATAAATACTTAATGGAATCATCTGAGGATTTATAATTTATTTTCATTCCCTATTGATATACTTAGCCACTTGGTTCCTTTTTTTGGTTTCAGTTTCATTACCAATTACAAGTTTAAAGATTGAAATGTGATATAAAAAAATTGTATGACTTACTCAAATAATTTATACACTTCTGAACAATCATCTGGTAATAATATTGTCTTGTATAGATTGAAGGGATGGCAAACAGAAGTTAGTGTTAAATTAGAACTGTAAAGTAATGCCACCACAGCACAAAACAATGCCCATATGAAAAGACACTGATTATGTTTTCCTACACAACAGTCAAACCTGAAAGCAATTAATTTTATATTGCAATTATATTCACAAGAATGAGTACTCACCATACACAATGATGGTCTTTGTCAGGAATTTTCTTTTGGCAAATAGAACAGTTATGTAAACTGTTATAATTTCGACCGACAAACCCACTTTCAGCTTCATTGTCCCCAAGGTGACATAAGTTTTTCGTTCTTGATTTCATTAGATATACACATAGAACAAACCCAAAAATGAAAATACTCAACGCAATGTTTTCCTCCAGTAGTATCTCCAGGAATGGTATTACAATGAATTCAAATATGATATACAATATAACTATTGAAGTCAGAGTCCATACAAAGAAAAACTTTGTATGAGGAATTGCTCTGATTAAAAAATTTGAAATGAATCCTAAAAATATTGCAACTGTTGTGAAAGCAAAAATAGTCCACCATAGACTCATTGAAGCTAATAGCAATATTATCGGTATAATGAATATAGGCATAACAGCATCGAACGCCACTTGTTTCGCACCACCCTTCCAAGGTATTCTTAGTCTATCTTGCATTGTGACGATGATACCTAGCTTGTTCTTTTGTGAAATATCTCGAGATGATATTAAACTGAAATATGAGTATTGATAAGGGTTGAACAACAGATTCTGATCATCCTACCTGTCGAATGCCTCATCTAAATCTACACAGTTACAACAACAAGCTAAAATATGATTTCTATCTTGATTCACATCGTAATATTCGCAACAGCACAAAGTCAGGTCATTGTTGCTCATTTGATATAATGTGTATTTTGTATTTCTGATAATTGAATGAGTACTGGTAATAAAAAATTATAGGGAAATGGGGAACATAAACATAACCTACTTTGTTATGATTATTTATCTTTTCCACAGAACACCAAACTCCTCTCATTTTTTTGGAACTTGCTTCCTATTGGTACATTCATCCAGCACTTTCTTTGTTAAGTAATCCCTACGAAACAAGGCTTCGTCCTTTGAACAAATTTGTCTCTGTCGTGGCACGCATGATTTTATATTATTTTTCTTTGCATCTGTTCGGTCCTCAAAAATTACATTTTGTAAAAATAATTCCCTGAATCTCAAAGTTTTGTCGACATTTTTAAATTCAAAGGTGCTCCTCAATCCAAACTCGATTTGACCTTCACTTGAATAACTTCTCTTAAACACTAGCGCCAATTGTGGTTGTTTCAAGAATATTTTTTACAACCCAAACATAAAAATAACCTCACTTTTAATATGATGTGTCAGTGACAATGTCTGAGCCAGAAGTGATCACAATCACAGACCTGAACTTCAAGTTCTGTGTTATATTTTTTATTTTTACCAATGCAGTTTCACTGAAGGACTGCTAGAACTGCGTTAAATCTAACGGAAGTGCTTTTCGCTTTTCTCTGTTGGACGCAGCCCAAAGAGAGTGAACGGTATCTGAGTAGGAGAGTCTATTCCCCATAAGACAATGGTGACACTAATAGAAATAGATGAAATATCATTTGTGAGTCATTATGACGTCATGGCCACCATTCTCTCTGGACAGTGGCGGACTAGCGCACTCCGCACTATGGTATCTGAAAGTCACAGGCTCTTGACTGTATATTGGACCACCCTGTATGTTACGTGGGCCACCTGTACTCATGTTCATGTACGTCACTATGACGGGTTAATGCTAGAAGATTCCGATTGGCTAGAGCTTATTAGTACCTCCTATTCAGATAATGTTTACTCTCTTTGGACGCAGCCAATCTTCTGTCTACGCACGGATGACAATGACAGATGACGGATGTCTCCTTTGCGAATTGCAGTTGACCCCTATAGAAAATCGGATTTTTCAGTTAATAAATAGTATTTCAATATTCTTATCTCACTGTAAGCTTTCTAACATCCTAAGAAAAAAACAAAACATTTAACCATGCAGTGTTCACTATGGAAAGTATTATCAAATTCTATGAAGGTATGTCCAATGATTTACGTAACTTAACCTTAGTCTACATTTATTTTCTTAGGTCATGAACTTGATTTTTTCATCGTCTTAAGGCTATTCATCTCTTCCCTCTTCTCTTTCAGAACCCTTCAATCGCCATAATTTTAAAATTTGCCTAGTAGATACATAAAATGTGTGTTTTTCAAGGAAATAAAAATAAAGAAAACCGGCCACTATTTTATATCTGTGAATATATTGTTCAACTGATTTTCATAAAATGACAGTTTTAGAGGTTGAAAATGAGTGGGGTTTACACTGTATCACTTTTGATGTACATCCAAAGTGAATCACGCAGAATCATATCAAATCACCTTTCACTCCCACTGTTACTTCCTCATTTCGTGTCTATTCTGTGTGGAGGTATTGAGTTTATTTCACGTAGACTGATTCATGGATTGAACTCAATTATATTGACAACTGGCCATGCTCAGAGACGTTGGTGGTCAAACCATGGGTTTCAAGGAAATAAAATCTGGGAGCTTCGTTAACTCTGTTGAGAGAATGGCAGAAGAAAATCCTGAAGTGTTCAGGAATCATTTAAGAATCAACAAAGATCAATTCGCATATCTTCTCGAAAAATAACTCCATTTATAAAAAAAGATATAATGCTTAACGATTCACAACAGACATTGTACCATGGCAATGGAAAATGAACTTAATGACATTGGCTTATTGATTATTATTTTTTTATATATTTTATGAATACTGTGTTCGTTCATTTCAATAATATATTTTTTTATGATATTGTGTTGTAGCCAAGTTTGAGACAAAATCAGCTGATATTGGGGAGCTTACAAACTAGGCTGTATTCTTCAACAGGAGATGCCGATATTGTTGTAATTGGTTCAGGACCAGGGGGTTATGTTGCTGCTATTAAGGCAGCACAACTGGGAATGAAGGTGAGAATCAACAATACAATCTACCTATTCATTATCCATTACATTGTATGATTCTTATAAACTTTTCTCCAAATTTTCCCAATACGTTTTTTGGACAAAATAAAAAATCCAGCATGTGAATATGACTACAGTACAACTTTGTATTTTCCCTTTGGGCCATTTTAATCCATATTGAGTATTTTATTGGACTATGGGAACATTAGCTTTTTGAAAATCTAGGAATTTTTCAATTGGATTTTAAATGCCATCCTCTGTCCTCTGAATCGAGAAAAACCCAATTTTGAATTATGGATCTCATGCAATTTTGTTTGTCAGACAATTCTCAAAGAAAATATTGGTCTGGAATAACTTAGAGCATGTGAAAATTCTTATAACCTTAATTGACATCTGTTGTTTATCTAACCAAAAAATACTTTCAGACAGTGTGTATCGAGAAAAATCCCACTCTAGGAGGTACTTGCCTCAATGTTGGATGTATTCCTTCCAAAGCATTGCTGAACAACTCACATTTCTATCATATGGCCCATTCAGGAGATCTTTCGAATAGGGGTATTGAAAGTAAGTACTATCATTGTTGAGGATTTATTTTGTATTTGAAAGTATTCAAGATAATTTTGAATGCAATAATGGTTAATGATAGGGCTTCTAATCTTCCATGGACATGTTTTTTTACTACTCACAATACAATATTTTTTGCTTTTTACTTATAAGAATAAGTCTAGAATACATACAGTCCTTTCTATTCACCATTACAACTACCGGTTTATTTTTTATTTAAAGGCATTTTAAATGGACATATTTAAATTTATTTTCAAGTTGATGAGACAATTGAGATGAGTAAAAAGCATTTTATAATTCTTATAGCTGAAGGTGTTCGATTAAATTTGGATAAGCTTATGGATCAGAAAACGAAAGCTGTAAGTGCATAACAGGAGGCATCGCTCAGCTGTTTAAGAAGAATAAAATACACTTATCAGCGGACATGGCAAAATTACTGGAGTTAATCAAGTCACAGCTACGAAAGAAGATGGTTCAACTGAAACAGTTAACACTAAAAACATTCTTATCGCCACGGGATCGGAAGTTACTCCATTCGCTGGTATTGAAGTAAGATTTTTTCCAAGTAAATTTTGATACGTAAAGAACCCTGTTGAGTTTTTCCCTAAAATGGTTCAATAAGCCACCTTAATTTTTCCAGTTCAAACATCCTATTTTTTGGCATTAGTTGTCTTGCTTACTGATATTTTGGAAAGCAGTTCATATATATCGTAAGGATCAATGAATTTCCTCATAATAATTTTAAAGATCTTGTATATTTGTTGACAAAAGTCTGCGGGTTACTGTATGAGGTAAAGTATTAACAAATTTGAATCATATAAATCAAAGACTTATTGAGATTGTGTGATATTGACAAAAATATAATTAATTTCAATATTTTCTTAAAATAAAACAAATATTCTTATAATTTCCTTTGAAATTAGTGGACGCTACTTCCATCATACAAACCATATTATTTCTTCCAGGTTGATGAAGAGACAGTTGTGTCTTCAACTGGGGCTCTGAAACTCAGTTCTGTCCCAAAGAGACTTATTGTTATTGGAGCTGGTGTGATTGGCGTAGAATTGGTGAGTTGTTATTACAACATTTACATTTATAAATAATCTTTTGAATAAAGTTCGGGAACCTTTAATATTTTAGATTCCAGTAAACATTGTTTTTCCAAAGTAATGTAATTGATATTTAATCAATTACATATATTTAGTTTTTATCTGATTTTATTAATTTTTAACACACTGTTGTGTTTGATTGCAACCAATTTTTTCAACAGTTCTAGAACCCCCCCTTAAGTCAAAATTCAATAATTTACTTGAGTAATTATCTAGCCAATGGGGTGGGATTTTGCAAAACTGTGAACAAATTCGTAATGAGTCCGTCGACCAATCCCGAGTCTAGTCATGGGTGGAGCTACTGCTTGAGGTGCCCGCCCCCGGTTATTTTAGTGGTACTATCTCGAACTATGGAATTCTCTGCCCTACTTAAGTGGTTTTTAACAATTATCTCTCTCCTTTAGACTGCTAATAGTGATCATTTTGTACAGCTAGAGTTTTCGGGTTTTCATTTGAGAGAAAATGATAGGAAAAACTCCCACCCTAGACTCGTTGCAGCCTAATAAGCCGTTAATCTAAATACAAATAATTATTCATGTGGGTGCCAATTAATTTCGCCAACGAAAACAAACAAATAATCCTGTTGCATACAAATTTGTTACCATTTAGCCGAACCTTAGTTTCTCAGAAAATGCTCACGTCTCGGGGGTTTTATTCGTTACTTGCCCCAAACAATGAGAAATATTTACAGCGGTGTGGGGTTTTTCGTCGGGAATTATGTATTACAAAGTTTTTGACCTCTGCAGAACAACCGGCTAGCAGATGTCGAAAATTCTACAAAAATGATAATTTTTGTTTTGGGTTAAAATACTGAATTTAGGATTCATGATGTTTTTCGACCCAAAAACCGGTCCCTTACAATTAGCAGGGTGTTATTTCATATCTGGTACCAGATTTTTTAAACCCGGTGATATATTCTTACAGGGTGATCCCGCCGATTTTGTTACAAATTTTAATATTTTTTCAACACTTTTCACTTCCTCTTCCTGATTTAATTGTAAGAAATAAGTTTAATTTTTTTTTTTTGAAACCTACAATTCATTCATAGAACGTGTTTGAAATTATCATAAAAAACTCTGCAAAATATATATTTACATATATACAGGTTATTATAAATGTGTTTATTTTTTTCATTCGTTGATCAATAGTTTCATCTAAAAATCCTATACAGAAAAAAACTTCCATAAATTCTTCAGAATGACGGAAAATGGTAGATTTGGAAGGGAAAGAAACTTTCGTACTTTCCTGTAACTTTTGGACCATTATGGTAGATTTATCAGCACCGAACTGAATGATGTATAGTGGAAGTTGAATGTAACCGAAGATTTCTTTAAATAGGGTTCAGTTTGGTCTCGTCTCGGGTCAGAAGTTACAGCAGTGGAGTTTATGCCCACAATTGGCGGAGTCGGAATCGATGGTGAAGTAGCGAAAAGCTTCCAAAAAATTCTCACCAAGCAGGGCCTCAATTTCAAACTGGGAACCAAAGTAACAGGTGCAACGAAGGAGGGAGATGTTATCAAAGTTAACATTGAAGATGTCAAAGATTCCAACAAGCAAGAAGGGGAGTAAACGTGTAGTTGAATTTTTTTGTAGTAGTCATTATTGCGGAATATAAAACCGAAGTGAGTCTGCCTGGTAAAGTGCTAGAAGGATTAATTGTTGAAAAGTGTTCCCATTTATATCTTAGACAAAATATGATTCAATATAAAATTATTTGTTTTGTTATAATAGGAAATAAAGTGAAATAATTAGAATACTTTTTTTTTATCCTCAGTTGGAATGTGATGTATTGCTAGTTTGTGTTGGAAGGAGGCCCTTCACGCAGGGGTTAGGTTTGGAAGAAATTGGTATTGAGAAGGACCAAAAAGGAAGGATACCAGTGAATTCAGTCTTCCAGACTGTTATTCCCAACATTTATGCCATTGGAGACTGTATCCACGGACCAATGCTGGCACATAAAGCTGAAGATGAAGGTCAGTATTCTTTAAAGGAGGTTTGATTGTCCACTTTGACTCCTTGAAGAAATTAATTTTCATATTCTGGTCCGGTGATATTTCATATTGAATGCAGAATTAGTATTTTTGGAATAAAGTCCAAACACAAAATATTAAAAAAATATGGTGGTGTTGAGGATTGAACCCCGGACCTCTGGCTTGGTAGTACCTCATTTTCGGCAGCTCTGTTTGGTCTTTGAAATTATGCGTGTATTTCTAGCACATGATGGAATTGTGTTTACTATTTATATACATTACAGAGAGACAATAGTGAAATCATTTTCTCAGTGTCAAAAAGAGTATTGAAAGAGAGAGAAAAAAAAGCGTAAGGAACTTTGTTCCTGACTGGGGTCCCGCGACCGCACACGAGTTTGTTTATTGTTATTAATGTTGTGGGAGGCAATTATATATGTTAACTTACACATCAGAGTAATTGGTGGATTTTTGGTAAAAGGTAGATTTTATATGTAAAGATTATAGGGAATTCATTGAATGTATGTTTTTTTTTTTTAAATTTTTTCCAGAATTTTTGTGTTCCAACAAAATACAGAAACACATTAAAAAAAGGTTTTAAATGTAAAATTTAGTGGATGTTCATTCAAGGTGTATTATGTCCATGAATAATTTATTTTGTAAAAATTGATTTCCAGTTTTTTTTTAACAAAATGCAAAAACGTATTTTAAAAAAAAATTATTTTATATATAAACGTTGTACAGGATGATTCATTCAATGTGTGTTATTTTTATGAATGTAATTCAATTTGAAAAATTAATTTCTAGATTTTTTAGGTTCTTTACATTGTCACGCCTTGCCCTTATCATTGAAAGAAATAAAAATGATCAAGCCTCTATCACTTGCACCGGCACTCCCAAAAGAATCCATAATTACATTCTCAGACATTTCTAACTAATTTTATAATATGTCTCAACGGATGAATCACCTTAAGCGGCGACTTCACACATAAGAAATTCCTCCCTTCACATTAAATTAGATTGTACTGTTTGCCGACAATCTCAAAGAAAGTAATAATTGGGACGAATGTAAAATTGTGAGCAGTGAGACACGTGGCCATAAATATTTTAACGATGGTTTCTATGAAGCCCTAATAAGCGGATGGGATGATAGGAACTTAATGAGGTTACGTAAAATCAAGAATAAAATTAAAGACCTATTAATAGCGTGGCGGCTTTTCAAATCAAAAGAGAGAAGGGAGTAGACGATATATAAAGAAAGTTGAACCGGATAAACACATGTAAAATGTGCTCCTAGAAGTAAAAAATCATTCTGCGAACAATTCGATTTCTAATAAAATCGGCGGTTCCAAAAAACTACTTAATTAACAATAACCTCCCATTATCAAAATTCAATGAATTTTTATTTTGTAACGGAATTACATTTTTTTAAGTATTCAGATGATACTATAATTCTTTTACATTTTTTAATTTATATTTAATAGTATAAAAAAATAAATTATGTGCATTGCTATCTCGAGAGGTGCTGTACTCCTGCATTAACGCCCACGCGGAGCCCTATTTTCAACGTTGAATTAATATTATAAATACTTGAGATAGAGTTCCTCTTCATGAACTAAGTCAGTTTTTTTTTTAAATAGCAAACTCTTCACCTTTTTATTTTTATAATCTAAATTACAAGTTATTGCTCCTGACACATCATTATTTGTTTGTTTTAATTCAGGGAATCCCCTTTTTTGAACATTTCTTTTTCTGTTCTTCTAGAATGGATCATAACACATTCATGGTTGGATTATTTTCCAACTAATGGAACTTCACATTCATTGGCCTTTGTATAGATGCCCTACTGTCTAGACCTAAATAAGCTGGCACATGTCAGCTCTTTTTAATTTGTACTACTTTTTTATCTTTGTTAGTTCTCAGTGTAATTGTGTGTGGTCATGCTGGTTGTGTACTATTTGTATTTTACTTTTATCTAACTCGTTTATTATCTGGATCTCATTTTTTATCTAATTTGTGCTCTTTCCCTAGTTATATATATATATATATATATATATATATATATATATATATATATATATATATACAGGGTGGCCCACCACATTCGCCGCGGTATTTCTACGAGAAATGAAGAGAGTTAGGGAAAAACTTTTAGCACAGTTATAAGTGGGTCCATGAGGAGCATATTACAAAATTATTTTGAAATATATAGGGTGATCCCCAAAAAGATTACGTACCAAAGTTATATTTTTTCTTATGGAACACCCTATATTTTTTATATTTTTAGATACTATAGACAAAATAAAGGTTAGTTACTATTATATTTCCCATACTTAAAACTGACCGTTTCTGAGAAATTTTGAGAATTTAAAAATACAGACCATAATTTGAAAATTGTTTTTACCCTGTAACGTGTAACGAGCTGCTCGTGATTAAATTTACTGCTTAGCACAAAGGTTAAAGTTAACTACTACATGAAATTTTTAATGCAATATTATACAGAGTGGCGAAAAAAAATGCCTCCAAATTTGGACACACATTTGATTGAATAACTTCTTAAAGTTGAATGGAACACCCCGTATTCAGTGGCGTAATTTGACGCAGAATTAGATTCCCTTCAAAACTATATCAGGATTCCCTATACCTATCTCTTCTGCTTTTTACACAAAAGGCGTTTTATATTTTACTTATGAGTAATTTTTTATCTTAAAATGAAACACACTGTATTGTAATGAAAAGCTTAAAAAGCATTTTAAAAACCTTTTTATTAAGAAATACGTAGATTCGCTAGAAGCAAAAGTTTAAATTTTTTAAAATACGGTGTATCTAAAGTAAAATGCAGGCAAATGTAAAAACTCAAATTTATTGCCATTTCTGAAATATTAAAGCATTCTTCAAAATAAGAAGATGCACGTGTCTTGATTATTGAGGCGAAATATGTTGAATTCGCTTGTTTCTTAGCAAATTAGACTTCATATTGAAATAAATACCAAAATTACAATATGGGGTCAATAAAAACATACATTTACGATTCCCTATTAAACCTATTATACTATTTTTTTTAATAATAGCCAGGTTTCCGGACCTTACAAGTCCCGACAATTTTTTATGGGGATATATCAAAAGTATTGTTCATGATCCACCGCCAACGACACCTCAGGATATGAAAGTACGAATAAGAAATGCGTTTCGCTCCATACCAAAATATGTTATCCAGAGTTCAGCACTCATTTCAAGAAAGAGTTCGCCTATGCATCGAGAATAATGGACACCATTTTGAGCATTTATTAAAATAATAAACTATTTAAGATTCTTGATTTTTCGATAAAATGACTTCAAAAATGCTTTTTAAGCTTTTCATTACAATACAGTGTGTTTCATTTTTAAGATAAAAAAATTACTCATAAGTAAAATATAAAAACGCCTTTTGTGTAAAAAGCAGAAGAGATAGGTATAGGGAACCCTAATATAGTTTTGAAGGGAATCTAATTCTGCGTCAAATTACGCCACTAAATACGGGGTGTTCCATTCAACTTTAAGAAGTTATTCAATTAAATGTGTGTCCAAATTTTGAGGCAATTTTTTTCGCCACTCTGTATAATATTGCATTAAAAATTTCATGTAGTAGTTAACTTTAACCTTTGTGCTAAGCAGTAAATTTAATCACGAGCAGCTCGTTACACGTTACAGGGTAAAAACAATTTTCAAATTATGGTCTGTATTTTTAAATTTCTCAGAAACGGTCAGTTTTAAGTATGGGAAATATAACGAAACAACTAACTATAGTACACATCAACATCCAATCCTTATCAACAAAAATCAGTCAAATAGAAGAGGTAGCAATGCAAAAAAATATCGACTTTTTATGCCTCAGCGAACACTGGATGAACGAGTCAAATATAACTTTAGTAAATATTCCCAATTACAAATTGATGTCATTCTTCTGTAGACAGTCAAGAAAACATGGAGGTACAGCTATTTTCGTGAGAAAAAACATAGCGAAATGTAAAAATACCGAGTAAGCACTCAATGGAAAGGAATGAAGTATGGTAGAAATACTTCTAGATGAAAAAATATGTCTGCTCTGCACCTACAGGCCACCAATGGGATGTGTCAGAAAATTTGTTGAATACATGTCATCCACTCTTAGCGAACTCATAATAACCCATAAAATCATAATTTGTGGCGACCTAAATATCAATTTTTGAATGAGAATAATACTAACTACAAATTATTGAAAGACATGATGGACTCATGTGAATGCCGAATATGTTAACGTCACCAACAAGAATCTGCACCGACAAAAACAACAAAACTTCCATTAGTGGAATTGATTACATCATTTCCAATTTAGATCAGAACCAATGCACCCAGTCAATTTTTAATCCGCACCTATCGGACCACCTAGCAGTCACATTATTCTATAACTACAATGACATAGGACCTAAAACAAAAACAGAGCCAACAAAAAAGCATCGAAAAGTTTCTAAAAAAAACACCACTCTCCTCAAAACAAAATTGAATGATATAATATGGAACATAGATAATGAAATCTCACCATCCACCAATTTTGAAATATTTATTAATCAATTCAAACAGGCATATAACGAGTCGTGCCCACTAATGCCTAACACAGCAATGCGTCCAAATACCAAGTGGTACACGGATGAGTTGAAACAGGAAAAAAATGATCTGGACAATGCTTTCCATATGTATAGGCAATCTAGCAGCACCTGTTTGGAAAGGATTTATAAAATAAAAAGGAAAAATTATCGTAAGTCGTTAAGAAATGCAAAGAGAGAAAAACTGAATGAAAATATATGTAGTGCTGATAACAAAATCAAACAAATCTGGAGAGAGGTAAACTCAAAACTGGGAAGGATGAATCATGAAACAAGGGATGTTCACCTCAACATAAATAATGTTGAAGTTATGGATCCTGAAATAGCAGCAAACTGCTTTGGAGAATATTTCTCAAGTATAATCGAGGAAAAAATGAAGGAACACTTCGGATCCGACAGATCTCAAATATGTACAACTGGAGAAATACTCCCTCATACCTTTTTTCAACCAGCCACACCGAAGAAATAAAATCAATAATTGTAACCTGAAGAATACCATGTCAACTGGTCCAGATGATGTGCTAGTGAAAGTTGTGAATGAAGTCTGTGATAGTATAACTGACCCCTTAACATCTCTTATTAACTTATGCATTGTGAACGGTGAATTTCCAACTATTCTGAAACTCAGTAAAATTATCACTGTACATAAAAGTGGAGACAAATCTGACATTGACAACTATAGACCCATCAGTCTCCTCAGTATATTTTCAAAAATACTTGAGAGACTGATATATAACAGACTCATCGATTTTTTAGTCAAACACAATATATTAGTCGAATCCCAACATGGATTCAGGGCAGAGAGATCCACTGAAACTGCAACCACTCTATTCGCAGACTATCTATATAAAGCAATTGATGATAAGAAATATGTTTCGGAATTTTCTTCGACCTGTCGAAAGCATTCGACTCTATTGATAAAGACTTTGTGGCCTCTAAGTTGTATAATATTGGTATTAGAGGGAATGTATTGGAACTAATCAAATCATTTTTATGCAACAGGAAAATATTTGTGAAAATGAATGGGTAGAATCAGATGAATTTACTGATGAATACTGGGGTGGCAAGGCTCAATTCTTGGTCCACTGATCTTCCTTCTCTTCTCAATGATCTTCCAATGAACATCAGTAAACGTTTCCACTTGATTAATTTTGCTGATGATACAACTTTAGGAATAGCCGAGCCTACCATGGGAGACATGTCTGAGGCTATTGAACAAGCAATTCAGGAAATGACAACATATTGCAACTCAAACAAACTTATGTTAAATCCCCATAAAACCAAAATCATATTTTTAACAAAAATATGGAGTTAGTAATGAATTCATTCAGATCCACCATTTCACAAAGTTTCTTGGTGTGACAATTGATCTAATCACTTTCATGGTCTAAACACATCGAACTAACATCTAATAAACTTTCTAAGTCATACTTTGCCATCAATCAATTAAAATATGAGCTCCATGAAAGCATCATGATTCAAGTATACTATGCACTTGTCTACTCAGCCTTATCATTCCACATCATACTATGGGGAAATGCAACGGAGATAAATAGGATATTCATAGCCCAGAAGCGAATTATCAGATTGATGTTTAATTTGAAACCACGCGATTCATGCAGAGAGACATTCATAAATAAGAAAATACTGACCCTCTGCTGCATTTTTATACTCAAGTGTTGCTTATATATTAAAAAGAATGAACATAAATTAGAAAAAAATAATACTCATCACCAATACAAAACAAGAAATGGCGCTAATTTATTGACCACGATCCACAAAACATCCACTTTTGAAAAATCGCCAACTTATGCTAGCAGCAAAATATACAACAAGCTCCCTGTCTCCATCAGGAGTTGCATTGCTTTCGATAGGTTCAAAACAAACCTCAAACATCTGTTATATTCAAAAGCTTATTATACATTACAAGAGTACTTTGATGATTCCCACATATTGGAACCTATTAATTAGAATTAGTTGGTAGCCATAGTCTAATTTCTCACCTCTCGAATCTTTTTTTTAAATTTTATATATGGGTATACATATTATATTTAGGGTCACGTGTTCTTGTAGCAGTGAGTTGACATTCGTATCTTGTGCATTATTTTATTTATTTATTTAATTGTATCGTATCCTATTGTTTTATACATCTACATATTAAATTTATCATAATTCTTGACTTATCCAATACCATGTACCTGGTTTTTTATGGATCAATAAAGTACTATTCTATAATAGTAACTCACCTTTATTTTGTCTATAGTATCTAAAAATATAAAAAAATATAGGGTGTTCCATAAGAAAAAATATAACTTTGGTATGTAATTTTTTTGGGATCACCCTATATATTTCAAAATAATTTTGTAATATGCTCCTCATGGACCCACATATAACTGTGCTAAAAGTTTTTCCCTAACTCTTTTCATTTCTCGTAGAAATACCGAGGCGAATGTGGTGGGCCACCCTGTATATATATATATATATACACTGACTTATCTTATTTGTATACTTATACATCTGAAAGACAAATAAACATATCTATCTATCTTATAGTCCTTTTTCAATTTCTTCTTATTTTGACTGTATTTCCTTATGCATTTTTTTTTTCTAGAATAAATTATCCTCGTGCTTATTCATTTTAAATTACATTTCATTTTCATTAGAATAGTTTTAAGCTGTCCTGTGTATTATTCCTGTCTGAACCATAAAGTGTTTTATTAAGATTTCCTGTATATAGAGATATATTTTATTCTATACGTTTCCTTTCAGGCATTGTATGTGTAGAAGGAATAATGGGTGGGCCAGTACACATTGACTATAACTGTGTGCCATCAGTAATCTACACTCATCCCGAAGTAGGTTGGGTAGGCAGAAGCGAAGAAGATCTGAAGAGCGAGGGTATCGAATACAAAGTAGGCAAATTCCCTTTCATGGCAAATTCTAGGGCAAAAACCAATAATGATACCGATGGATTTGTAAAAGTGCTCGCCGACAAAGCCACAGACCGCATCTTAGGAACTCACATCATCGGCCCCGGTGCTGGGGAACTCATAAACGAAGCCGTTTTAGCACAGGAGTACGGCGCCTCTAGCGAAGACGTTGCTAGGGTTTGCCATGCTCATCCTACCTGTTCTGAAGCTCTGCGAGAAGCCAACTTGGCTGCATATTTTGGAAAACCTATCAACTTCTGAAACAACAGTAATAATGTTTTATTGTTTACTTGTACATACCAATCTAAGTCATATTCCTTCTTTTAAATAAACACTTTTGTTGGAAACGAATTTGTAATATAGGTTATTTATTTGTAGCATTGGAATTTATTTTTGTGGTTTACCCTAATTCAATTATGGTTTTTAATATTTAAAATTGAATTGTTTCTAGTTTCATTTAATACATTAAAAATATGTTGTCATTTTTACTTAATTTTGAATTAGTTTGTAACATTTTCCCTAAATACAGAGTATAATCTTTTGATGGCACAATAGGAAAACGCATGATTTTATTTTTTCTTTGCATCAGTTTGATACTCAAAATTACATTTTGTAAAAATAATTTCTTAGTTCCCAAAGATTTGTCGAAATTTTAAAAATTAAAAGTGCTTCTCAAGTCAAACTCGATTTGACGTTCACTTGAATAGAGCTCGTCTAGTACTGAAACGACCGTTTGGTAGGTAGAGAGGGGAAAAACACGAGTGGACAGGATTTGATGTGGCTGCTTATGCTATGGCGAATCTTCACCAGTGTCGCGTCATGCAGCGTTTAAAAGGTTAGGTTTGTTTGATTAATAAATAGGTAGTGCAGTTATTTCTTCAATTTTTACGAAAAATTCACAATCTCCGACCCCGAAAACCCCCACATACCAATTTTGAATCGAATCGGACCATAATCACAAAACTCGTCCGCCAAAAACTACATCTCGTGTTTCGCCTATACCAAATAATTTGGTACGCCTATGGAATTTCTATTAATAGCAACAGTTAGTTAGACAATGGTTCGGTACCTTCCCGCAAACACTAGCGCCATTTGCGGTTGTTTTAAGAATATCTATAGACTTCATACTATTTCTTAGGCGGCCTTCCAAACCCAAAGAGAGTAAATGTTATCTGAGTAGGAGAGTCTATTCCCCATAACACAATGTCTTCACTAATAGAAAGAGATGAAATAACATTTGTGAGTCATAGTGACGGATATGGACATGTCATGGCCACCATTCTCTCTGGACAGTGGCGGACTAGCACATTCTGGTATCTGAGAGTTACAGGCTCTTGAATGTATATGGACCACTCTATGTTACGCGGGCCACTTATACTCATGTCCATGTACGTCACTATGACGCGTTAATGTTACAAGATTCTTGGCTAGAGCTTATTAGTACCTCCTACACAGATAACGTTTACTCGCTTTGCACTTGAATAACTTCACCCAAACACTAGCGCCAATTGTGGTTGTTTTAAGAATATCGATAGTACATACTATTTCTTAGGCGGCCATACCAGCTTTTTGACGCTGGCCTCCAGCCAATCAGAGTACTTTAAAACTAGCCACCGCTTTACATGAGGTATTTTTTTTAATACTTTTGCTAAGCTAATGTAGAATTTATTCAGGGACAGGCAGGCCAAAGATTGAAAGATCATATATCGAAAGTATGGAATGAATTTATCATTCTAGAAAGGGCTTATTTTTTAAGGAAAAGTTCATAGTGCATCATGAATATCTAGGTAGAGACATTGATTTATTTTTTAACGGCAACATGAATTGAATGATGCCTCATTCGACAGGTATTTGGATTGTCTATTGAACTATATTAGTTTTCCCAGGTTTGGAAAAAATATCCTAATTCACGAAAGATAGTATATTTTGCCAAAAGGAGCTATCGTTTCAATACGTCAACATAAACGCTTTGGATAATTTTTGTAAGAATTTTTATCGAATATCTGCTCAATTTTTTCGATAGTTTTCTTGTAATTGAATCATCTAAATAGTGTTTGTTTGTCGTTTTGATAACAATATAGCAACTTTTATTGGGATTGAAATTGTCGATAATTCAATCTTTCAGAAAAACTGGAATTACATTTATAGATAAAGATCCACTTGCCCAGGCGGTTTTTCTTGATAAACCTAATCATAAAATAACTAGTGATTTTTTGTCAACCAGCATGTTCATCTTCATTATTTGAATAATCAGGAATTATGTATCATAACTCAACCCACATTCAAATTAGTCAACAGCATCACTACTTTGACACTCCACCAAATTTAAAGTTACCTGAAAAGATATGCAACTGAAAATTAGAATCGATCTGTTTGAGAATTTTCTCGAAATTCAAATCCAATTTTTCCAAAATAAGTGAATTCATTTCATATTCTAGACGCTTGTGGAAACTTGTGGAAGGAGAGGAGGATATAGGAATAAAATGAAGGTAATAATAACCTCCAAATACATCAACAACTTGTCTACTCCTAGATAGAAATCCATGTAAATGAATCTAAAAAATATATAAAATCAGTAAATAAGATTGTGATTGATCAAGAAAATTCGAAAGACAATGAACATCAAAGTCAATCTTCCAAAACTGCAAAACAAATCTCAAAACCAAATGAACAGATTAGGAAAATTGAGAATTTCAACAAATGAGGGCATTCTCACGTCACAATATATTATCCACCACTTCACTTTCTGAATTTTATTCAATGCACAAATAGAAATGTGAATACAACATTCAAATATAACTGATTTCTTCTCTTTGCCGCCATTTGTAGAAAACGGTGGCGCTCTCATGGGTTGGTGTTCCGTGCTAATATCATCATGAATCTAGAATTTTTTAACCGTAATCTATTACGGAAAATGTAAACCTACGAACAAAAGTCTGCAGAGTAATGCACTCCACTGTACGTACGCGCCAAAATCCGTTTTATCGTTTTATTTTGTGTGGGGTAATGGTTGTGGTTTATTTACAAACATTTATCTATTTTTCTCCATTGATGTTAGTGGACCAACGATTTATATTCGATTGTTGAAAAACTGAATGCAACAAAGATTGCCACAATGGAGTACAGTTCCAAAAGGTTCTCAATGAACACCAACTTGAAAAATGCACGGATTTTCGACGAGGTATGTGATTACAACATATTTTATTCGCTATGAATATTGCACCTTCAATTCCAAAATAATTTAAAATATTTACAATGGATACTAAGGTACTATTATTATGGTTTCACAATTTCCGATTAAGGAAGCAAGTATATATTTAGGTCTGACTTTCAACATAGATGGCTTGAAAAATATTTTGAATCCTCAGTATACTTCGAAGTCAGAATAAACTCATAGGTTCAAGTATTATTGCTGTGGTTATGCAAGTTAAGCTATCACTGACATTTATGAGTTTGAAGCTTGTAGATTGTAGGGGGTTCGATATGGCTCTTCAGCCTCTCCAAACCTCGACCTTTAAGTCTTTTGTACATTAACCTTCATCTTTTCAAGACCCGGGATTCCGAGACTCCTTGTGAAGTGTGTCAGTTTCCTGGTAGCTAAGTTCCTGATGTCTGAGGGCTTTAGTGAAACCCCTTCAAGGACCTTAAGCCTTCTGCAAAACAGCACTTGGCAGTTGCAAAGCAGGTGTTCTGCGGTTTCAGCGAAGTTCTTGCAGTAACAGCACAGTTCACTGTCTGATCTATCCATTTTTTTTTGAGGTGATACCGCGGAGTGAGCAGTTCGTAACCAGTTTCAAGTTTTTCTTGTCCAACTCCAGAAGCTGTTTAGCTTTCTTTGGTGATGGGCTCAGAAGCCTTTTCGCTTGTATTTGGTATTTGACTTCCTCGGAAAAAGTTAGCTGAGTTGGGGCTTTCAGTTCGTACTTTCGCCTCTTTGTGAATGGAACCAGCACTGTTTTGCTACGATTTATATTTGGTCCCTCCTTTGTGCACCAGCTTCTGCATGCGATTGGATATTATCCTGTCATGTTTGGCCAAGTATGTCTTTTCAATGCTTTCAACTAAGCATTGTAAAGCTTTAATCGTTGGTTTGCCCGCTTGATAGGCAAACTGGTTTTAGTAAAGCTGTCTGTCCAAGAGGATTTCACTTTTTATTTCTGAGTTTATTTATGATTTCCCAATAATTTTTATTTTCAGATTTCTGAATAAGTCCACTGAAGAATGATTTTTTGGTCATATCAACTAAATACATGTGTTCTGCTCTCATTATTTTGTAGTGATTTTTAAGTTCTTCATGTTATCACTAGAAGTTTTAATGTCGGGTGATAGGTACCCACAATTTCTTGTTAGTTTTATTTATCCTATTTGATCTATTTGACAATGGGAAAGATCCATTATATATTTCCCGGAGATTGATAAAGAATTGATTACATTTATCATTGCAGTCATGCAAAGCATAAACATTACTGCACTTTTCAGCTTTCAAAGTGTTTGAAAACAGTTTTTGTTGGTAGAATTAAAATGATGTTTCTGCATTATCAAAGTATTATTAATAGGATCATTGTGATATACACTTGCTGAGTTAGCTATAACAGTTATGGATTTTGATCCGAGATCGGGGTATCAGCTATTGACGTACCTACTTTGTTATCTACATTTATGAAGACTGAAGACATTATCTATTCTCGTACTACTAGTTGAAGTCACTCTTGTATTTTCAAACACAGTGTCATGCAACCCAAATTGTGCCATTAAGTTAAGGATCTCATTTACTTCAAAAGTAGGAATGTTAAAATTTACATTGAAATCACCTGTGATCCACAGAAGTCATTCCATAGTAAATATTGAATTTAACACGTCCTCTAGCCTGTCTATGAACGTTTGGAAATTTCCTGTTGGAGCTCTATAAATACATATGATGATATGGAGTTTATGGTTGAAGCTCCATTTTATCCACAAATCTCAAGGTCCTGTTCGATAAAAAATTTCCCTAAATTCACCGGTTTAACATTCAGATCCTTTCTAGCCCATATAGCACAACCACCACCTCTCAGAGTCTTTCTACTACAATGACTAATGAAGTCATACTCGTTTATCGAAATACTATACCCTTCATTTTCTTCAGCCCATGTTTCAGCAAGAGCAACAAAATATACATTTGATCCATTCAATTCTACCTCTAAGTTATTCTTATTAACACTACATATATTCAGATAGTATATGAAATTGATAAAATTATCACTATTATTTGTTTATGCGTATTGGGATGTGGCCTTGGGATATTCGATACATTTGGGATGGATTGGACTTTTTCATTTATTGGTTTTCCTAATCTGTCTTTTCTTGATCTAAAAAAGAGTTTGGTCAATTTCCCATACCATAGTCTATTCTTTAGGCGTTTCAGATTCATGCCCTTTTCCGGATTGATTTGACCAAACGTTCTTTATTTCCTCCTCCTTCTTCTCTATTACACAATTTCCCATAGTGTGCAGGTGTTTTCTCAGACCGCAGTGTCCTATTATTAAGCAGGAAGCATTGGAAGAACATGATTTCATACAATATGTCAAAAAATCATTTTGACATTAGCGAGGATATACACATTTCTAAACGGCGCCATCTAGAGCGTATTTATTTCTCTACGGTCAGACAACATTCACTTTTCCTTAGTGAGGACTATGAGTTCACATTTATTTATAACAATTCTCGTCCAATTGTTATATATGTACATTTAATATGAAATGATATTCTTCTTGTGCTCTTTCGCCATTCATTCAACCTACCACATAAATTGAAGATCTGGTATTCTGCAGGTAGTGTTCCCACCAGTGTTTCTAGATATCTTGGTCCCGGTATGCATGTTGACATTTGATGACAGCAGAGACGAGTCACTTGTATAGGAAGATCAGTGTTAAAATGTATTCCTTTCACTTCCTATTTACACATCATAGTCTTATAATTTTAGACCAATTGTCTGATTGAGGGAATTACATTTAAATAAGCAAGTAAACTAATAGCAAATTCCATTGATTAAACTGGAGCGCACTGAGTGTATATTTTGAATTACATGGAGAAATCTAGTGATGATTTTGGGATCCTTTCGGAAACGGGTGCACATAGTTTGGAAATCAGTCCAAAAATAGTGAATTAAATAGTAAACTATTGTTAATGGCACTGGCGTTTAGATTTGAGGACATTGATGCAAAACTAGTGCAACAACCAGTTCTACACAATTTAGTGAATATTGTGTTTGCTTTGATTCTATTGTTAGATTTGGAACTTGTCAAATCAATTAGATGACAGTAGTTCCATCCACACTCATTAGATGAAAACAACGCTATATAAAAAGCCTAAATAGGTTAATTCTTTCATTTTTATTTAAAAATTATCTGTAACAAAGTCAAGTTTGAACAAGCATAGCATAAAACGTTAAAATTTATTTAGGAACAATTAATTCTGAAAGAAAGTTTGGAATCAAAGGAATCAATTTATAGAATACCAAATTGAATTTTGTTAATGATACTGATAATTCCTATTGATTTGATTATAATTGTTTAAGGATTCTTGGGATGCAGAGTCTGCTGGGCTGTTGGTCAAAAAGGAACCAGAAAATTCTAAAGATATAGATAGTGGTTCAGAAACATCTGCAATCACTGAGTTGAAGGTAAAACCAGAATCATTAGAACGAATTCCTCTTTCCAAAATTAAGAAAGAGCCGGAATCATCTGGGAATCACGAATTGAAGACTGAGGAACACAGTCCATTTTGCAACTTTGGAAAAAATATCAAGAAGGAACCAGTAGAGACTGAACAAGAGCATGAAAGTGTAGATAGTAAATTTCCGAGCACACCAATTAAAAGTGAATTTGCAAGAGATGAGTCAAATCCCTCTCCATTCAATAAGGAGCTTTTCAAACATTTCAGCCTTGATAGTCCTCAAACAAAAGAGAATTCCTGTGATATTCCCAAAAAAGAATTGAGGACAACTGCGACTCGAACAGTCTTTAAACAGGAGTCCCCAGAAACAGCTACTGATAGCTCTAGTAATACTAGTAAGAAAAATGATAGAATTTCAGCAAGAGATAGGCTTGGACCAAAAGTTGAAAATGATGCAGACAGAATTGCAGTCAAGAGAAGACTTGGATCTAAAATAAGCAGTGACGATGATGTACCAAGGTATGCTTTTTTGTAAAATCAATTGTCAGGCAATTCATTCACGGCCACGAGTTCAATGAAATTATCTCAAAAAAATTATGAATTGTGGAAAATATTTCTAAAAACATTTTTTCATCCTTTCCCCTTCCTTTACAAAAAATCATGTTCCCATTAGGGTCATGGTATATAATTACTTCTTTAATTCATGAAGAAAATCTTGGCCACAAAGATCACATTTTTCAATTCAAAACAATCTATTACTGTTCCACATGTCTTTTGATCCTTTCATATCGGCTAATGTCTTTAGCCTCCCTAGAGTTAAAGGAAAAAGGGAAATAATAATTTTTAATGCAAACTTTTCTTTTCATTTTTTTGAAAATGATTCGTGACATATAATTAATGTTTTTACCCATCCTTTTTCTTCTCCATAATTTTACATTCAGCTGATGATGAACCTATAGAGGTTCGAAACATGTACTAATCGATGGTTTTTTACCTATCCACCATCACATAACTAATCAATTGCGATATTAAATGTGGAGATGACTTAGAGTTTTTCTACTTCTAAATTTCAATTTATAGTTGGGAAAGTGTGTGTCCATAAATGAGCTTCTGGGAAGTATATGCATTTTAAGTTTTTGGCGATATGATATTAAACCATGAAGAGCCCAAGATTCTTACAATAATTTACAAATTCGATTATGTCATTACCAATTTGTATACGCAAGGTATTCAGAGTCAGAAATGCTTTATTGTCATAAAAACATTAATTTTGTTGACAAAGCTACTTAAACCTAAGATAAAAGTTACTACATAGACATTTTTAAAAAACATCACATTGTATAAGTTTAAATAAATAAAAAATATAAATAGTCACAACGTTTAGACAACATTAAAAAAAATATATGTATGAATTTAAAAGGTAAAAAAGTATATTTGAGCATCCACAATGTAACTATCCCCTTTAGGAATTTTTATTGTAAGTTGTGAAATTGTCAATGAGGAATTCATCTGCATTGTAATAGACTCCTAGACAAAGGAGTTTTTTAACCTCTTTACGAAATTTGTAATTATTATTTATTTTCCTGATGGGAAGAGGAAGATGGTTGAACAGTTTCTTTCCATTATAAAATATGGAGGATTTTATTTGGGAAGTTGAGGGAATAGGAAGACTGATGTTATATATGAGTCTGGTTTCGTAGTTCGATTGATGAGGCAAAATGTTCTCCTCGTAGTTCTTATGAATTAGACAAACTGATTCTAAAATAAAGAGGAAGGCAAGGGTTAAAATTTGTTGTGATAAAAAAAGAGGTCTACAGGAATCACTTATTTTTGCTTGACATATATATCTCAGCGCCCTTTTTTGGAGCATAAAAACTGAGTTGGTTAAAGTTTGAGTACTTGCGCCCAGAAACAAATTCCATAGCGCAAGTGAGACTCACAAAGCGCAAAATATGCGTTTCTTGCTGTTAGAGAATCCATGTTGGATGATATTGTCCTTATGGCATAGCAACTTGATGATAATTTCCTGCATAGTTTGCTGATGTGGTCTTCAAATCTCAATTTATTGTCAATATGCAGCCCTAAGAATTTAATCTCAGCTTTGGGCTCAATTATTTGTTCATTGAGCGAGACATAATCTATAATACATTTGAATGTTAAAATATTCGTTTTAGAAACATTGAAAGTTAATAAGTTTGCGCTGCACCACTGTTTGACTTTTTCTAAATTATTTTGTAACGTGACCATGCTGTTATTGTGCCATAGTATAGATGTATCGTCTGCAAAGATAGTAAATTTCCCATTAATGGGTAAATCAGCTAAATCGTTTATATATATTAAAAACAAAAGTGGACCGAGAACAGACCACTGTGGTACGCCGTATTTGATTTCCTGTTCAGCAGATGCTTCACCATTGTATGTCACCTTTTGCACACGACCTGATAAGTAAGAATTGAACCATAGTAGAAGGTTTCCTCTAAAACCATAAATTTCGAGCTTTTGCAGCAATATATTGTGATTGACGCAGTCGAATGCTTTTGTCAAATCGCAAAATACTGCAGCTGCAACCTCTCCATCATTCAGTTGAAGATAAAGTTCCTCGGGAAAAGAAAACATTGCATCATTTGTACTTCTTGCGGCTCGAAAACCAAACTGTTTGGAATGGATGATATTATTTTCCTCAAGGAAGTATAAAATATAAAGCTTCATATCTCTGAATGTCTGAACCAAATAGAGGAGCGACTGATTTTTTCGAATTGATTTTGAGTAAATGCTTGTTAGTTAAATCTAGAGTTCATTCAAATCCGAGTTGATTACACCATTGGCTTCAATTATATCACCAAATCTGAATGAATAGTACAGCTGCGTGTCGTCCGCATAGAAATGGTATTTGTAGTGTGTCAAACTCGAGTAAAAATTATTAGTATAAATTGTATACAATAAGGGATCGAGAATACTTCCCTGAGGAATTCCTTGTCGCAAATCCAACGGATCTGAGGTGATATTATTCAATTTGACCTGCTGAACTCTATCGGCTCAGTAGGATACTGCTAATTGCTAATTAATATTGATTAATGGAGATCCCATAACATTTCTGGGATACTCATGCTTCAGTTGTATCTGATACTGTGCTCATATTGCTATCAATGCTCTTTCCAATACTGAGAAGGGGAAACGATAAAAAAATAGAGCGTGTCATTAAAAAAAAGGCTCCGATATCCCGACATCCCAACTATGTGAGTAAAAGTATTGACACTAGAACCATTCACTTTCACAAAGTATTAATATTCCCAACCATTTCGGAGATATTTGCCCGCAGAAATTCATATTGTGTAATGAGAGCATTTCATTACAATTTTTTTAATGTCTTTTTGATCAATTCGTTTTTACTTGGTTGCAGTAAGAAATCCCGAAAAGTTGTTAAAGAGTTCGAATCAGATCCAGAAGTATTATCAAGGAGACAAAAACAAATTGATTATGGTAAAAATACCCTTGGATATGATCAATACATTACAAAAGTTCCTCGGTAAGTAGAGTTTGTATACGTTAAAATAACTTCTTGATTCTTTTTTTGGAAGGTCTCCGAATTCGCGAATGAATTGATTATTCCAAGATTTGATTTGAAATTTTTATAAAATGAGTAATGATTTTAAGAATTGTAATTTCTGAATAGGTTTGAAAATACGATGAATGATAAATCCCTTCACTATTCTCATGGAAAAATAACTATATGTTGAATTTATTGATTTTTCCACGTGTTGTAAATATCTCATGTCTATTAGATGGAGTTACCCAAATGCTGGGCCTCACATTACATTTGCACTTTATTCGGTAAAAGTCAACAAGTGGGTTTCAGAAAGCGTTATAGCATGCTAATATTTGTTTTTCTAATTATATTTTGCATCTAAATTTGTTTTGTAAATCCTCTCCCTCTTAAAAATTTACAATTTTACAAAAAAATCTGGAAATTTATTAGCAGGAGAAGCCAATAATACAATATACGAAAAAGATAAGAATACAGTACAGAGTATATGTTTACAGAAAACTAAATACTAAAATATCGATGAAAGATTATAGGTAAATTACAGTTTCTTTATGACCTTTTTAAAAGAGGATACAAATGGGTGAACAATTCAACTTTATATGTGGGCATTTGCCATTTTCATGAGGGACTCATTTTGGCAATAATCAGTTCTAAAAAATGTTATCCTGAAAATATCACTTCTAGTTTTTTTGAGATTCTAGTTGTTTAATACCTCACTTTTTTAGTGATCAAAGGTCTCAAGATGATCCTCAGACTCCAAATAAGTACTTGAAATATTCGAGAAGAGGTTGGGATGGATTGATCAAACAGTGGAGACTGAAATTACATCAGTATGATCCAAAGGATTCCTGAGTTTAATATTCCTTGTGTACATACATTTTATGTTTTGATTATTTGTAAAATATATTTTATAAGATCCGATGATTTTTTGTACTATTGTAAATAAAATGAAAGTAATTTCAAAATTCGGAAATATTCACATAATTATTTTAATGATGACTTTTTTATTTGTATTAGACATGTGTAAGAAACTATCGAAATTGTTTCATTTTAGATAGTTTGAATTATTTTTAGCAACTTATGTTATAATGATGGTAGTTAGAAAGAAAATAGGCTATTTTTGAGTGAGCTCTTAATGTATCTTTTAGTTGAGATATGCATTTTAACAAAATGAAGACCAAATGTATGGAATGAGAAATACTTCTTATCATAGTTGGTTGACAGCAATACCTTTTCTTTTGCTGTATTTTTATTCTTAAGCATCCTTATCATTTGGATAATAAAATACAAGAAAAATAAAAAAATCACTACCTTTCTTGGTTTTTTTTTTTCACAGCCACTACTACTATAACTGATGAAAATAGCATGTCCTTAATTAATTAATTAATAATCTGCTTTTACCAATTCTAAAAAAATTAAAGATAAGCTTTTATTGTCTGAAATGAAAAAGCTTTGACAAACATTTTCTTTAAATATAACACGCCATAGGAAAATGAATAAACATAAAGAAAAAAAATAGGAGTCAGACTAAAATTATTTAATTGGAATATACAAAATAAGACAAAGAGCTCAAAATAACATTTACAAAAATCAGAAAAATTTAACCAGACACATTAAAATGTTATTAAATCTTTTAGAAATGCAACGGCCGCCATAACAATCATAAGTGCACTAGGAGTTTATAATGAAACAACAAAAAATCTTTAAAATCAGGAAAACAAAACGCAGCATTACCAGGTCAAAATCAGCTGTGTGACACCCCAGAACTTGACCGGCACGGGACTCGGGAGAATGGGGTTATTTTATAATAAAACATTTTTGGTACTGTACGAAGTCAATTTGATCGGTCATTTCAACATTCAATTGAGCAAGGGAGTTATTTGACCCCAGTCAATTGAGCAGTCCTGCACCAAACGCGGGTCATCCTAGTCAAAGCCCGGGTGAGCAGCTGTCTCAGATGGTAATGCCCAGGAGAAAAATTAAAACATTTTTAGCGCCAGTTTGGGCCGGCAGATCAAGTTTTTTTTTTCAGTAGTCGATAGATCACATCAAATAAGACGGGAAAATATTTTTTTTATTTCATTTTTCTTTTTGAGACCTTGTTTGCAAAATAGTCTAATATTTTTTTTTTCTTATTGGGAGCGCTGTATATTTTTTCAGTATTCGATAGAACAGTCGTTTGCAAAATAGTAATTTTTTTTTTTGGGCCCTGTATACCATGAAATTATTTCTACATTAGTCATAGAACCCATCAAATATGACTGAAAATGTTTTTCATTTTTACAGTCTTTATAATAGAAAAAAAAAATATGTTTTTTTTTGAAAGCCCTGTATATTTTGGGCCGGCAGATCAAGGAATTATTTTTACAGTAGTCGATAGAACACATCAAATATGACTGGAAAATATGTTTTTCATCTTGACAGTCACTTGCAATATATTTGAAAAAAAATAAGTTTTTTTTCTTTTTGAGGGCCCTGTATATTTTGGTCCGGCAGATCGAGAAATAATTTCTCCGGTAGTGGATAGAACACATCGAATACGACTAGAAAATATTTTTTCCATCTTCACGGTCGTTTGTAAAATGGTGTTTTATTTTTCTTATTCGGGGCGCTGTATATTTTGGGCCGACAGATCAAGGAATTAATTTTTCAGTAGTTGATAGAACACATCAAATATGACCGAACAATATTTTTTTCATTTTGACAGTTGTTTGCAAAATAGTCGAAAAAAATAATGATTTTTTTTTCTTTTTGAGGGCCCTATATATTTAGGGACGGCAGTTCAAGGAATTATTTCTTCAGTAATCGATAGAACACATCAAATATGACTGGAAAATATGTTTTTTATTTTGACATTCGTTTACAAAATAGTCGAATAAGATATTTTTTTTGGGAGCCCTGTATATTTTGGGCCAGCAGATCAAGGAATTATTTTCCCAGTAGTCGATAGAACACATCAAATATGACTGGAAAATATGTTTTTCATCTTGACAGTCATTTGCAGAATAGTAGTTTTTTTTTATTTTGTATATTTTGAGCCGACAGAACAAGGAATCAGTTTTTCAGTAGGCGACAGGTCACATCAAATATGTCTGAAAAATATTATTTTCATCCTGACAGTCCATCTTCGGATATTCTAGCAGCTAGGCTGCTAAAATAATTACGAATTCACAGTTGTGATTCCAGAAAAATAATCATTTTGAAAACACTGATTTGACAAATGTAGGGTTGGCTATGAAATGAAACTCGATTGTTCTGTATTCATTTTTTAATCTTAAACATTTTGCCACTTCTAAAACAAGTTTGGAAAAAGCATTAATAGTTTAAATATATCAAATATATTTTGTAAAAATGACTTCTGATCAGAGTAATAGTACATTTATTTTCAAACTGAGTAGAAAACCTATTATCGAGGATTCTGTTGAGGATGATGATTGCAGCGAAGAAAATCGTAATGAAAGTGACGAAACAATAAAACTATTGAGTATTTTATGCAAAAACGGCAAAATCGGTGCTGCTTATTATGATTTTCAAGAAAAACAGGTAAATAAATTCCCTCCATTTATGTACACAAAAAAGAAGGGGTTACATGAATAATTATAGTCCACTCATGCTCCCCGAAAATAGATGAAAGACTTTTTTACGTGTTTTTGCCGCCTAAACACGAATCCGAAGAAAAACACGGCGATCTCCTACCGATTCGGAGTTAGAGCCCCATTTATTGTTCTAGAACGTAATTTTCAAGCACCGTTTTCTCGCGCAAAAATAACTCAAAATGCCTCCTTCTTTCAAACATCAGAAACTACAAACACCAAAGCACTCATTTTCGGCAAATTTCGTCACAAAATACAGCCAGTTCTATCGAAAAAATCCTTCAACACATATACATCCTAACATCTGGCTTAGATTGAGGTTAGGTTGTTGTTGATGATGCGAGGAGAGCTCAGGTTGTATGTGTTGAAGGATTTCTTCGATAGAATCGGCTGTATTTTGTTCCAAATTTTGCTGAAAATGAGTGCTTTAGCGTTTGTAGTTTATGCTGATGAAAAGAATGAAGTATTTTGAGTGATTTTTGCGCGAGAAAAAGGTGTTTGAAAAATACGTTCTGAAACAATGGGGCTCTAACTTCGAAACGGTATGAGACTGCCGCGGTTTTTCTTCAGAATTCGTGTTCAGGAGGCAAAAACACATTAGAAAAGTCTTTCAGCTATTTTCGGGGAGCATGAGTGGACTAATTATACATTTGCCATTATTAACATGAACCCAAAGATTAACCTTATAAATTTGTTTGGATATTCACACTGATGTATTATTTTCTTTACAAGTCCAAATCCAAAATAAATTTATTCTACTTCTTAGTACGGACATTTCTGATAACTAATAAAAAGTATATACATTTCAACCCCTAATTATTTCATCTTTCAATGTAGGGATTCAGGGGTGAGAATGAGGCATGGGAACGTGGAGGTTCGGTATCACCCCAGCATGTTTCCATACCAAGGTGATACCTACCTGTCTCCTAGCGCCTCGTATGCCCCCAGTAAGGGAGCAGTAGGGGGTCGCCACGCTGTTGTTGGCGTTTGCCCTATAGCTTTACGTCTACTGCTGGCTACTTTATGCATTTTTCCACTTCCTGTTTGAGCTTACGTAGAATTTATTATTACTTGTCTGCATGTTTGTCTTATTGTGGTTTGCTAAAATTTTGAATATTTTCCTTGGAAAAGTATAAAACCCAGGTAGTCTTAACAAGTCCAGTTTTGCTAAAGTTATGAAGATTATTCATTGCCTCATTGTTGGTATGATCAAGAAGTTTCCGTTGCAGCAAGGAATAGGGATAAAAATAGTAGAAATATGTACGATGAACAACTCAATTGGTCCATTTATAACAGTCTTAGAAACGAAGAAAAAAAAATGATTTCTACAAACTGAAGATTGATGATAATTTGTATTTTCATTGCTGGTTTTCTCCTGGACTTCTCAACTCTTAGAAATATTATATTAATTTGAAATTGCGATTTATTTGATTTATACATCAATTATATGTACCTATGTATTTATACATCAATTATATGTACCTATGGGTAGACTCTGTTGAAAAACTGCTTCAGACGAAACAATTCTCACAATACACAATTTTAGCTTTATGTATATGAAGAAATGACGGATACAAGTCCTCACTACTTCGTAACTACAGCTCTATTTCGAGAAATTGAACCGAAATTTGTCTTGAGTTTTGGAAGCACAAATGATGCATTTATAAAAGTTCTTATAGAACTTCTTACGGATGGATATGATACAACAACGTCAGATAGTATCCGATCTCTACCACCAAATTTATTTTTGGTACCACACAAGGAATATTGTAAGTAGTTATTTCTAAGCTTGTTTCACTGTAAATTATTTTTATATGGGTTATTTCTAGCTTACGATATATGTAGAATTATAGTTTCTCAATTGAAATTGCATTCACTGGAAGATGAACCATCAGAGTTAATAAGGGAGACATATATCCATTCTCTAATCGATTTTGATAGCCGTTTATCAATACAAGCAATAGGAACACTTGTTAAGTATCTTGAAAAAAACTGGACTTTTTTTGGTATTGACAAAAATGATTTACTGTATCTTCACATTTCTCAGATATCCAGGTAAGAGACATAGGTAAAAAAAAACAGTCAAATTATGTTTTATTCATTCACTTCTGCAGAAAAGCTCATGTTTTGATAGACAACCCAACATTTGCAGCACTTCAAATTTTTTTAAAACGAGGGCATGATGCTAGTTTCAAACGAGGATTACCATCTAGTAGCAGAGAAGGTTTGAGTATATACAAATTATTTTCTGTCAATTGCAAATCAAGAGGCGGTTTGATGTCTTTGAAGTAAGTCTTTCAGTACCTATTGTGAAGAAATAAATCAAGTACCCAGTCACAGTGATTATTTCTAAGTTATACAAAGGACCCAGCACTATTATTTAGCAATACAAAAAACAAATTATCATTTTTATTTTTATAATGTTTGGTGTTATTTTAATGTATCCTTTTTAACCCCCGACGCAAAAAGAGGGGTGTTATAAGTTTAACGTGTGTATTTGTGTATCTGTCTGTCGTAGCTCCCAAACGGATGAGCCGATTTTGATTTTTTTGTTTGAAAGGCGACTTGATCGAGAGTGTTCTTAGCTATGATTCAAGAAAAACTGTTCAGCCGTGATATGAGACACGAAACAAACTCGATGAAGTTATTAATATCTGTCAAGATCAAAAGGACTTCACAAAAATTGAAAATGATTACACTAAAGACATAGACGACCCAATAAACCCATTACAGGGCAGCTGTCAATTCCAATTGTTTCAAATCTAAAATGTGCCACAAAAATGGTATGCCTACACGCCTATAAAATGCATCCAGAGACAACCCCAGAGGATCTTCACAGCATCTTGCTCCCCTTATTCCCGGAAGTGCGCTGTAACAAGTTAAACTCGATGTTTCCTGAGTTATATTCTTCTTTTAAAGTGACAATATTCAGGCCTTCTGGCCAGCAGGTACTTTGGGTGAATAGGTTTTTTCAAGAGATCGATTATAAGACAAACAGATTGACAATAAAAACTTTTTAACAAAAATCAAACCGACGAAATACGGAACTGAAAAGTAAAAAATAAAATAAACCTTCTTAGTCTCAATAACTTAGCTCCTAAACTAATGTAAGTAACTAATTTTGAGTCGGCGCCAAACGAACAATCAACGAAGATCATTAAATTACAGAATGTACCGCCCAACTCGATGTCATAATTTATTTGCTTGTTTGTTTGGCGCCGACTCAAAATTAGTTACTTACATTAGTTTAGGAGCTTAGTTATTGAGACTAAGAAGGTTTATTTTATTTTTTACTTTTCAGTTCCGTATTTCGTTGGTTTGATTTTTTGTTATTTACTTTTCAGTTCCGTATTTCGTCGGTTTAATTTTTTGTTAAAAAGTTTTTATTTTTCAATTTTTTGTGCTGAAATCTACTAATTACTACCTACTTGTTTTTTTTATTACTTCCAAAATACTAACTTACCCACCTTACTTCAACTATTACCAGTTAAATAATTTGATTATCTACTTTTACTATTTGTTGTAATATAAATTTTTGTTGTTGTTCTGGTTAGTTTATTTCATTACTTTGTATATCATCCCATCCTCTCATAGAATATAATGATTGTGACGGATGTAGGAGAACAAAAATAATGACATTAGCGATCTGTCATTGTCAACTACATATATGTGGCAATGTTCACAAGTGGAAAATCAATTATTCCCTATTTTCTACCCGTAAGGGTGGATAATTCCATTCGGAATCCAAATATGATCCATTATGAGGTATACCCTATCTAATAAAAAAAATAATCATCCAAATTGAAGAACCCAGTACAAAGTTATGCCTGATAGAATCGGTTAACGGACCAGAATTCAGAGGGTGAGTGATCAATATCCTTCATTTTGCTACCATTAGGGGTGGATTTCATCTTTTAAATTCAAATGGGACCAATTCGAAGTACACCTATCCACTGAAAAAAGAATTATCGGAATCGGACGACTCAGTAAAAAGTTATGCATGATCATACATTAAAAAAAAAAATATACGCATCGACTAGAGAACCTCCTCCTTTTTGGTTTCGTCGGTTAAAAATTGGTATTGAAGCAGCAAAAAATGCTAAAAAAAATATAGAGCCAAGTGTCATCCACATAAACATTCAATGTCTATCAAATAAAATTGAAGAACTCGAACTATTTCTTGAGAAACACAATTTTGACGACCTCTGTATATCTGACCACTGGGTAATTGACCTCATCAACCTGCCAGGATATTATCTAGCCAGTAATTTTTGTAGGTCTCTCCATGTACATGCTGGAGTCGCAATCTTTGTGAAGCAAAAATTTGCGAACAAATGAATTCTGTAAAGAAATGGTGGTCGAGCTCTGTGCCATTGACATGTCTAACTTTATAATTGACACTGTATCGGTCTTGTCTGTGTGATTTAAAAAATTTCATCAAAATTCTTGAAAAAATTTTGTGTAAAATTTCACATCGAAATGAAAACAAAAAGAATATCCTAGTTGGGGATTTTAACGTAAAATCTACAAACCTCTCAGATCTCACTCAGTTGTTAACATCTTTTGATCTCCTCCCAACTATATCAGAGTACACGAGAATCTGTTTGTTTGTTTATTGTGTTACTACATTTCTTCAAATGTTTACACTTGTCAAATTCTAAAATAAGGATAAAGCTATGTACATACTAAATATAAATATATATATATATATAAGATCACAGATGAAGATAAAAATATGTAAATAACTATGAAATAAATGAAATTGTATACTGCGGACAGAAAACATATACATACATAAATACACATACACATACAATTTTGGAAACTATAAATCAATTGTCGCAGTATTTAAAATTAAGGTAAAATTTTTTGATTAAATATTGTTTTAATCTGCTCTTGAATATTTTTATATTCAATATTTTCATATCATCAGGTAGTTTGTTGAAGAAATTTGGGCCATAATAGTTAACACCTTGTTGTGATTTTTGGAGTCGGATTGCAGGAATAACAATATTACCTCTATTTCTTGTATTATAGTCATGAGACTCACTGTTTTGTTTATATGTATATACGTGCTCTTTTACATAGACCAAACATTGATATATATATTACATGCTAGGTAGGGTAAGAAGATTATATTGAATAAATAATTCCCTACAGTGTGTCCTTGGACCAACGCCGGATATAATTCGAATTGCTCGTTTTTGTAGCGTGAAAAGGTTTTTTATGTTGGTACTGTGACCCCAGATCAAAATTCCATATTGTAGGTGACTATTTATAAAAGCAAAATACGCCATTTTCATCATATTATGGGACACAGACATTCTCAATCTTCGTAGCAGAAACAGACTTGAGGAAAGTTTTTTTGATAAATTTTCAATATGCGAATTCCAAGTGAATTTGCTGTCAATATGAAATCCCAATAGTTTAACCGGATCTGTATTTGTGCTGTTCTGTCTAGTTGAAATAGTTATTTTTTGAGTTTTTTCCGCATTCATTTTTAGTTTAATCGACGAAAGGTATAGCTCAGCCGCTTTTTCTACATCATTAGAAAGTCCATGAACAGTATTGATTTCTTTATCACAGCTTATGAAAGTAGCGTCATCGGTATAAAGAATTATATTACTATTATGTAACTGGCTGTTGATATCATTAATATATATTATAAAAAGTATTGGGCCCAGTATAGATCCTTGAGGGACACATTGTAAACTCAGCCACTTGTATTGACAATATCGTAATCAAAGTGAACAAAAATCAATATGGTGTCATAGACCCTTGTCATATATGGAAACATAGGCTCAGTTATCCAGGCTTTACCAAGCCGAGATATATTCTATCAAACCTTGACTGGTCAATTTTCCTAGACTCTTCTGATCCTATGTTCCATTGTGACGTCTTGACAAACATAGTCAGTTACCACGTAGGTGTGATTTTTCCTCTACAGAAATTAAAAAACGATGTACCAAAACCACCCATACAATGGTACAATACGGAGCTCAAAAAAATGAGAGAGTCACTATCAACCATTAAACTCATTCCACGACTATTTCTGTAACATTGCAAAAAATCTAATATCTCTACTGCCAAGCATATGTAATGACCCAAAAGATTTTTTAAAACACATAAGCATACCTACACATTAATTTTTTCTAGCTCCAGTTACTCCACAAGAAGTAGCAGCTTCTATAGTGTAAATTTCAGGTTGACTTTTCACTCTGAATTGATCTGCTCTAGATCACTCACACCTTAGGTACATCCCACTCTGTGTTTCTAGTTATGGTTGTTTCTGCAACTGCCACAGGCACCTCCCATATTGAAAATATAATTCGATTATCCGAAAGGAGGCTTTGTCTGAGACCTTCCAGTTCCTTTCCACTTTTCTGATGCTCGGCTATCCCCAGTTACAAAGGTGTATGCCACAAGAATGAATTATTTGATTGGTGTATGTGATATATCCAATGATATTATTCAAGTTTTTTTATGGATACATTAAATATCAGAAATAAAGCAAACTCTATTAGAAGACATTGTTAGAAGATCAGTGCAGGGGTCCTTTTATTATTGAATGGAGTTTTAGTGAATGTACCTTTGTTTTTTAAGACTAAGACGTCAAAAAACAAATTTCTTTGCTTTTATAACATATAAAACATATTGCATTTAATTATTGTTGTCAGGAATTTACTTCTGAATCCCATAAATGACATTGAAGTTCTCAACAAACGTTTGGATTTTGTCAGTTTGGTACTGGAGCCTAGAAACAGAGATTACATTGAAAGTTTACGAGATAATATGAAACAAATCGGCAGTGACATTAACGTATGAATACCCTACATTGTAAATAAGTTTCATGTCCTTGATTTCAGTTAATTTTCTAGGTTATTTTAACAAGAATTTGGAACTCGAGAGCCAATACCAGAGACTGGAACGTTTTGTACAAGGTTGTGAATATATTTTTTAAAGGAAATGAACTCTATAATTTCAATTTTGTAGACAATTTATCACACAGTATTCATCAATGAGCTCAGTTCACCCTATAGAGAAAAATCTGCTATATTGATGGATTTGTATAATTCTGTTTCCTCTGATCTGATTGGTCTGGAACATTCTATTGAAAATGGTATTGATTTCAATGCTAGTCAGAAACGTGGGAGACCAACTGTTCGATTTGGATTAGACGAAATTCTGGATGCTAGTAAGTTGTGAAAATTACATTGTGGAAATACCTGAAGTTTATTTTTAGCTAAATACTGGAAAACATGGGTGTAAAATCCAGTGTGTTGTTTTGCTTATTTTGTTACTGAGAATCAGATAATGTTTACATTTGAAGATCCAAAATCAATCGATTTGAAATACAGCTTCAAACCACTAATTGGGTGGAAGTTATCAATCTTATTTAAACCGATTTGTAGAGTAATCATTTATCATCCTGCTTTTTATGAATCAATCTCCAGTTATTTATTCTGAATATACATTGCGTCTTTTTATAGTTACATTGAGCCACGAAATATCATAAAACTGTTTTTATGTATTTGTAACGACAGAAAAACGCTATAAATTTATAGATTATGACAGCCCATTAAATATAACTCTACCTCGGAAGGCCTACATTTTGGTTTTATATATTTTTGATGACAGGAACAAAGCCATTAATTATTGAGCCGCTGACAAGTTGAAGATAATTATAATATCAGACATTTTCCCCGCGACTATGCCCAACTCTCACGTGATCCGGTAACGGGTTATAAAAATGCGCGTTTTTTCGTATCAACAATCACTCGGTGTCCAGCAGTCAAACAAGTACGTTCAAAATGAGGTTAGAATTTCATTCAATCACGACATAGTGAAATCAAGATGAGAAGAGTACGAGTATAGTTGTCAAGCAGTGAACTTAAGTAGCCATTAATAGAAATTATATTCAATTTAATCCGAGTATTTACCAAGTAAACCAGTATTTTGTCCAAAAATTACTTATTATTGATCAACGCTTCCAGAACGTGAATAAGTCAACGAAAAACCTCAAATCGATAGTTCATGATCTCATAGAAAACCATATCCATACACGCTATACTAATATCAGTGCGAGTAAAATTAAAATAACAATTTCCGCGGGATTAATCAACTAATGATAAAATTAAAACTAATTGTCGTTTAAAAGCCATCTTCAGTGAATAAGTGTTGACTCTGCTGATGTATCGTAAGTTATACATGTTTCTGTATTTATGGGCTGGCAAATTGAATCATTTATAATGTGCATGTGTCTGTAAAGGTATCTCCATAATTTCATGTTACCAGAGTTTTCAAAAGATAATTATTTCCAGCAGTTTTTGACAATTGATGTCACTATTGTTTTAGGCAATCAAATTGATTTGTAGACAGATCTGAAATTAACTTCAAGTAAACCACACTCTATTTGTTTTGCTGAATATTGTCTCAAATTATCCGTTTATAGAACGGATGACTATTTTTGTCAATTTTTATTAAATATATATGTCTATTCTTAACATTTTTATGAGTGCATTATTATTTTTCGAATTTTTCTGAAATCCGGTACGTACTTCCTGATTAAACAACTCACGCCCAAGCACAGAGAGAAAGGGGTATGTCCTGTAGACCGCTCCTGGAACATAACCTCGGTTCGACCGTTCTCAGACAGTCGATGCTCTTGATGCTTGTTTTTGCAATCTAACAAGAAGTCTGGTGTTACAGGTGTGTTGTGTTAATTCATAACACCCCGTATAGTCCGGGCGTATCAAAAGCCGCACTGTATAATGTACCTCTATGAAAATAGAGCACCTTCGTCTTTATTTAATCAAGACCCTTCTCCCCACTCCATGAAAATGCTACTTTTATATATCAAGAAGTATTTTTGCACAAACAATAACTTTCTGAAATTGAAGGGAATCACTAACAAACTGAGATTGGATTTAATGTTACTCTAAAAAAATATGTTTGTATAGGGCACATTAATACTGTATTTTTTGTAGAAAAATTAAGGCAACAGGATATTACAAAAGACATAACAGCCGCAGCTAGATTTTCTGCTGATAACTTACCTGATTTCTTGGATGAATGTGTCGTAATTTTCTTACCAGAAATGGGACATTTGATTGGGATACGCGAATGGGAGCCAGGCTGTAATCCAGAGGAGCTCCAACACTTGGGATTTCAATTCATGGTATCTTTTGAATTACCAATATTCGCAATTCTTGAATATTTCCCCCTTATTTCTAATGTATATGGAGGAATTATCAAAATTTCACATTTCCTGAATTCCTCATTCAATTTCACTTCAAAAGTGTACTATATTTGTCAACAAAATTAAACAAAATTTTAAATAATTTTGTTAAATTACTCGAAAAATAATATAATTTTTTTGCAACGCCCTTTTTGTATACAGGGTGTCCCTGGACTTCCTCTTTTCTTCTCGGGAATGTATAGATGGGGTCAAAATATTACCAGTACTTCATATAACTTTTGTTCCTAAAAGCCTTCGTCACCAAGTTACGGGCCCTCAAAGTTACAAAAATGTTTTTCTTTGATAACATTCAAAGTGAATATTCAAAATAATTTAAATTTTGGTGATTGACTAAACAAATGAATTCCTTCGATGAGCTCTCATGCAGGAGTCAGTTGTTTTGCTACAAAGTCAGGAACGGACTACCCCCGATGGTCCACACCCCAAAACTTTGAAATGACAGATAATTTTTCAATAGTTTTCAACAAAATAAGGTTACGTAGACAATTTTCTGAATAAAAGTACTCGTGTGGAAAGTCGATCGGAGCAACGATTCTAATAAAAATGCAGTTTTACTCGACGACATCAAACCCGATCGTCCATCATAATTTGAAATGAAAAATTTTCACAGTAGAAATACTAATGCTAACGTTAATTCAACAAAATTTATAACAGGGACAATACAAAATATGCTAAAATAAAGTCGTAAACAAAAAGTACAGTAGGTACCTAGTTGAAAGTTTCATTCACAATGTAGATATTTTTTCAAATGAAATATCAAGTTATGTAGATTCGTGGTGTTTTTGAACTAACAAGCTACTCCACTATGAAATATCGAATTCAGTCCATATTTTGTATGTACGCGTGGAATAAGCACGTTTCGTGTTGTGTTATCTGAATCTCATGAAACTCAACATTTGGATGTTGCAAATTCGTATTCACAGCTTAAATGTTGAGGAGTTTCACTGATAAGTATAATTTCATGGGAGAAAATCTTTAAACCGAAGATAAATTTAGCTGAAAAAGAGATATGTGGTTTATACATGATGGCGCTCCTCCTCATTTTAGTTTGATTGTGCGGGACCATCTGGACCAGATTTTCCCCAATAGATGGATTGGTAGAGGTGGGCCATATTCATAGCCACCGCGATCTCCGAATTTAAATCCATTGGATTTCTTTCTGTGGGGGCATCTAAAAAGCCTCGTTTACGCTACACCTATTCACACCAGAGATGCCTTGTTGAATAGAATTACATTAAACCAAACCCGGCAGCTATTTCCAATCAGAGAGGGCATCTAAAAAGCCTCGTTTACGCTACACCTATTCACATGTGAAGCCATACTATTTCAAATGCAGAGAGGGTGTTTGCGCCGTCTAAGAAAATGTATTGAGAGAGACGGGGGTCACATCGAGCAGTTTTTGTAGCGGATTTTGCATTTCTGTTTGCTCTTGAGGCTTGCGATTGATTATTTACTCCATGAGTTTTGTAAGGTAAACGTGTTTGCATGATAAAAAATCGTTATGAACATTGTACCTATCATTTCTATTTACATTACAAATTAATCTTTTCGAATAATGGTAGACATCTCAGGTTGGATGTCGTCGAACAAAAATGCATTTTTAGCAAAAATCGTTGCTCCGATCGATTTTCCACACGAGTACTTTTATTCAGGTAACCTTGTTTTGTTAAAACATGTTGACAAATCCCAGTTATTTTAAAGTTTTGGGGTGTGGACCATCGGGGGTAGTCCGTTCCTGACTTTGTAGCAAAACAACTGACTCCTGCATGAGAGCTCATCGAAGGAATTCATTTGTTTAGTCAATCACCAAAATTTAGATTATTTTGAATATTCACTTTGAAAGTTATCAAAGAAAAACATTTTTCATTTTGTAACTTTGAGGACCCATAACTTGGTAACGAAGGCTTTTAGGAACAAAAGTTATATGAAGTACTGGTGATATTTTGACCCCATCTATACATTCCCGAGAGGAAAAGAGGAAGTCCAGGGACACCCTGTATAATTTCAATTTTTTTTCTTTTTATACCTATTTTTCTGTTTATAGTTTACCATTGGAGGTACAATTCATTACAAGAATCCAATGTGTGTGGGTAAGTCAACATTTTTTCCCTCGGAAACATCCTTCTCAATGAATTATTTCAGAGCTAGACCAAAGGCTTGGCGACATTAATGCAGAGATCATAGATCACGAGAATCGAATACTGAGACGATTATCTGGTTTCATTCTGAAACACAACAAGGATATCAGAGAGCCCCTCAGGATCATAGGTCTGATAGATAGGTAAACTGAATAATTACATTGAAACATACCAAAATTTGTCATTTTGATTATTACAGTTTGATTTCAATGGCGGTTATTTGTGCACAGAATACATACATTAGGCCACAGCTAAATAACGAGAATTATTTTGAAATCGAAGAAAGCAGACACCCTCTCATGGAACACTTGTTGGCCCAGTTTCAATCGAATGATTTTTATTCTGGCGGTAAATATAGCCACATGAAGATAATCACAGGACCTAATGGGAGTGGTAAAAGTGTCTATCTAAAGCAAATCGCTCTGGTCGTGTATTTAGCACATATTGGTTCCTATGTCCCCGCAAAAAGTGCAAATATTGGCATGATGAAAAGTATCCACTGTAGAATACACACTACCGAATCTGCTGCTGTCAGACTTTCTGCCTTCATGATTGATATTACACAGGTTGAGTTGATTTTCTTTTTTACAAGCTTTTATTTAGTTTCACCTGTCCGGGTGTCTGTCTGTAATCAAATCTTACAAGTCAAATTTGACCCACTTCTAGTTGCCCGATAAACGTGAAATTTGGCAGGTGTTCATAGTTGCCGTGACAATGAATTATGGAATTTTTGTTAGAGAAAAAAACAAAATGACGGCTCCAAGATGGCCGACGATCTCTGTGATTATGGTCCGATTTTATTCAAAATTGGCCTTTTATGGAGGGTACACTCCGTCAAAGAAGACCAATAAACGCTAAGGAATTTTTCAAATATTATGAATTAATCACTTTACTTGATCACTCCTTTGTTGTTAGGTTGAGAACTTGAGTAATAAGAGCATCGACTGTCTGATGATGGTCGAACCGAGATTATTTCGCTGGAGCGGCCTACAGGGAAAATATATCTTTCTCTTAATACAGGGAATGTGGGGCGTTTAGATAGATAAAATAATGCACTTGGAAAAGCATTAGAATATACATATATATTTTATAATAGTTACATAGCATTTCCATCAGTTCTATATACTGATAAAATAGTCAAAGAACGGTTGAGATTTTACATTAGGTCAGTTTTTGGCATTCTCAAAGTCAAGTGGACTGAATATAAGTAAAAATGCCATCAATTGTTAAACATACTGTTGATAAATATTATTTGAAAAATATGGGAACATAAAATATGGAGATACATATAAAAACATATAAAAATTATAATTGATTCAATTTGCCAAACATAAATCCAGAAACATATATGAACTTACTCCAGACCGTCTGGTTTCAACACTTATTCACTCGATATTTGTTTTACACAATATTAGTTTAGTTGTATTACTATTTTATTTATTTCCGCGAAAGTTGTTTATTTACTTTTATATCGCACTGTATATTAGACTATAGTTGTATTGGTAATGTTTTTCTATGAGAGCATGAACTATCGGTTAGAGGTTTTCGGTGTCTTATCTCGTTCTTGAAGCATTGATAACATAATTTTTATTAACAGTAAATACTGTTTAACTGGGTATTCACTTTGTGAATTCATTACTCGTGCAGTTCCTGTTTGCCTTGATTGGAATTCTCTTTCTTAATAATTTCGTAATTTCACTGCAGGATGATTACTTGTCAATGAACTCATGACTGATGACTGTCTAGTCAAGAGCTGTTACTTGGTTGATAGCTACCTCACTTCTATAAGTTATATGATTACTATGAGAAAGTTTGAGCACTTCTCATCTTTCTGCACTACATGTTAATCGAATGAAAGTTTAAACACCTGAGCATCGTTCCGCGACGTCTCGCGCTTATTATATCACTTCCTCCTTTGTTTTTAAGGCCCGCCTACATTCCTAACATAATGGTCATCATAAAGATTAGATTTTTTATTGGTCAAATTATTACACCTTAGTGCTATGACAAGTCAATAATAAAGCTACATATAATATAAATGTAAATTACAATTTGAATATTAAAATACCGAGAAACAGTAGTTAGTTAATAAAATTTGTATATTATACGAGCACAGAGTAAAGTAAATGAATATATAAATGTAAAAAACAGAAATACATAGAGACAGTACATTGACAATGGTCACTCAGTAAATTGTATATAATACGAGCACAAATTAAAATAAATAAATATATAAATGTAAATGTATTCACTCAGTAAAGCTGAAGTCAGACGCATCATAGTAAGCATTGTCTAAGAGGTGTTTTTTCAGTTTCCTTTTGAAATTTGCGAGGGTTGCATTTTTCATTGATTGGGGCAGTGAGTTGTACAATGGTATGTATGAGTTACATCTCCTTGTTATTTCTAATCGGTTGGTTCCATTTGTAGTAAACTTTTGAAATTACATGATGGCAGAGTTAATATATTGAATTTAAAACCAATTCTTACAGCTCTCCATTTGAGCTATTCCAGCTAAAGCTCTGATTGCTCGTTTCTGAATTGTAAATATTCTCGATATATGGATAGATGTGCCCCAGTTTATCAGTCCATAAGCTAAGGCACTATGGAACATTGCATGATAAGCGGTATGGGCAGCTTCCCGACCGACTTTATTTTTTATCTGCCTGATTGCATAGACCTTGCCTGACAGATTTTTTGCTAGTTTGTCGATATGGGGTTTCCAAGTTAACTTTGAATCAATAGTTATACCAAGACATTTCACATTATCTGAGGGATTATTAGACAGCGAGAACATAACTGTTTGGGTCTTGCTTTTATTCACACATAGGCTATTCGCACTGAACCAGTCCGTAGCTTCCTGAATAACTCGCTTTACTAATTCTGATGATTCTTCATTCTTGTTTTTCCGAATAGCGAAGGAAGTGTCATCGGCGAATAGCAATGTGAATGTTGTCATTGAATTTGGCAGGTCATTGATATAAATCAAGAAAAGTAATGGCCCAAGGACACTACCTTGTGGAACACCATTCAGGATCGTTTGTAAGCTACTGAGTTCTTCATTATATAATACACATTGCTTTCTCTCATTTTTAGATATGATGCTAGTAGAGTGTGTGCTATGCCTACAAAGCCATAGTATCTCAGTTTTTCTAATAGAATATCAGTAGAGACGCAGTCGACCGCCTTGCTCAGATCGAGGAATATGCCAAGTGTTGATTCTTTGTTTTCGAAACCTTCAGTTATGAAGTCGACTAATTCGAGACTGCTTTAGCGTGCTTCTTCCTTTCCTGAATCCAAACTGTCTGTCTGTCAACATATTTGTGTACTCTAAATAATTTATCATTCTTATTGCCATTATTTTTTCTATAATTTTTGCAATGACTGGAAGTAATGCAATTGGCCTGTAATTTGAAGGAAGATTGATATCGCCATTTTTTTAAATCGGAATTATCTTTGCAATTTTTAGTTTTGATGGAAATACACCAGATTTCAGAATCAAGTTGACAATACATGTAATTGGTCGTAGTAGCACAGATAGATTTTCTTTATACATGACCACTGAGTGATTGTAAATATCAAGCGAGCCCGAGTTTTTTAGAGATTTGATGACTTCATTCACCTCTGCAGTATCAGTTTGATAGAAATGCATTGAGTTGTCAGCATTGCATGGAACTTGGTGGAGATAGTTTGAGAATGAATTATTGGGTGTGCCTATTTGCTTATTCATATCCAGGGCTACATTTACAAAAAAGTCATTGAACTTAGTTATTTGTCGCCTGTCATCAGTTTTTACATTCTTGAGTAATTAATGGTTCTTTACCGCCGGTCTAGAAGAATATGTATAAAAAAATTATTTATTTCTTTTGGGTGATGCATCCGTGAGGTTTTAATGGAGTTGTCACGCATTTGATTTATTGTTTCTTTGTTTACTATGAAATTCCTTAGATGTGCGTAACTTGGAGGGTGATTATTTGTTAATAGTTCCTTTGGGAAAGGGTAACTTTTTTTATGCATTCCAGAGCTAGACTGTGTCTATCTATTTTTAGAGTTTCACACGTTGTGTTCATAATCAGAAGTGATTTTTATTTGGGAGTCATCCTTCATTTCTTTCTCAGAGAATTAATTATATTTTCTGGTCATGGAGTTCATATTTTATTAATAACTTGTTTTATCTTATGTTTGAAAGTTTTTCTGTACTTATGGGGTTATGACAGTATTTCGGGGTTTTCGGGGTCGGAGATTATATATTTTTGTTCAAAATTCACAAATTCAAGATGGCGGACGAGTTTTGTAATTATGGTCCGATTCGAGCCAAAATTGGTATGTGGGGGTTTTCGAGGTCGAAGATTAGGAATTTGTTGTCAAAATTCATAAAATCAAGATGGTGGACGATCTCTGTGATTATTGTCCGATTCTATTCAAAATCGGTATGTGGGGGTTTTCGGGGTTGAAAATTATGATTTTTTGTCAAAATTCATAAAATTGAAATGGCGGCACCAAGATGGCGGACGATCTCTGTGATTATGGTCCGATTCTATTCAAAATTGGTATGTGGAGGTTTTCAGTGTCGGAGATTATGAATTTATTGTCAACATTCATAAATTCAAGATGGTGGATAAGTTTTGTTATAATGGACCGTTTCTAGTCAAAATTGGTATGTCGGGGTTTTTGGGGTCGGAGTTTATGAATTTAGTCGAAGATTATTGATTTTTGTCAGAATTCATAAATTGAAGATGGCAGCTCCAGGATGGCGGAAGAGGTTAATCTTTAGATGGTCTCCTCATTGAAGCTCAGAACTTACAGGAAAAAGACATCATAATGACGTTGCATTTACAAAAATGCATAGATTATTTTTACTAAAAAGCACAAAATAAAATAATTAATAAAAACAATCTTTTTAAAGTCAAGCTTTTATTCAAATGCTCTAAAAAGTAAAAGCTAATTGCTTTGGATGTGCGACATAGGTTATTCCGTAAGTTATAGATTCGAAAGCTTGTCACTTTTGTATTCGAACTGAAAACTTTGCGCGACAAGCTCTTGAATCTATAACTCATGGAATAACCTATGTCGCACATTCAAAGCAATTATTTTTTACTTTTTATCGCATTTAAATAAAAGCTTGTCTTTGAAAAGGTTTTTTTTGTTAACTATTTTCCCATTACAAGAATGATAACAGAACTGGAAAAAGGGAAATTGCGGAAAAGAAAACTACTGATATAGTAGGAAAATTCAGAGTAAAATTAGAAGATATTTTCAAAAAATAAATAATAGTTATTTATAATATTATTAATGAAAAAAGTTTTTCCACAAAAATTTAGATGAATTATTAACGGAGTGAATTGAATGTAGCTTTTCTGGTACTGGAGATATATAAAATACAAAATGAAAATTCAAGTATGCGTATGAAACTTAAGTAAAAAAACGGTTCCTTGTCATTAGGACTCTTTTTTTTTCAAATTAGTGTCAACCTTTATGTGAAGTAAATTGGTAATTTTATGGACATTCGTTTTATTCATTTTGCCTTCAACTTCAAATACAGACCTTTATTAACTTTTTTTCAAAATTATGTGTTTTTGCCACGGACTTGATTTCATATAAATATACAATAATTATTTAAGAAAGAAAATACGTAATCAATGAAATAATGATGAATTTGAGCACAAAACCATAACTTATTGATATAAATTTCAGATGACCCGTGCTCTAAACAATGCAACTTCTTCGTCTCTCATTCTAATAGACGAGTTTGGAAGAGGGACAACTGGAGAGGATGGTATATGTCTCCTTGCTGGTGCGCTGAAACACTTTTTGAATAGGGGAAAGAGCTGTCCCCACGTTTTGGTTTCCACCCACTTTCAGCAGATAACCCATCATATTTCACAAACTTCTTTGGTAGAATATAAAAAGATGCAGCATAAAACAGAACTTGGAGAATTTTGCTGTTTGTTCAAGTTGGCAGATGGTAAATATAGAGTTTATATCTGGTCAAACTTGGACATTGATAGATGACTATTGAAGCCTGTCAATAGTTCACTCAAATAATAATAATAATACCTATATTACCCCTTAAAAATATATTTTATGGCAAGAGTGCGTTAAATCTGAGTTAGCTGTATTAAATTTGTCAAATTCGGTATCAATAATAATAATGATAACTAATTATCACAGTAAACTGATATATACACATGCATACTTATACCGCAGCTGGTGAAAATTTTTTTCAAGGTCCCAAGAGTGGTTTCGGATCCCTCTATAAAAGGTAAGGTCCCCGTGATTTTAACTCGTACAAGTTTTCATTAACCTCTGAGGGTTGTTCAAACAACTAAGAAAGCGGTTAAAAACAATTTTACAAACTTTTTATACAGTCTTTACCACAACATGCGGAAAATTATGCAGTACGTTGTCGTCCCCACCAAAAAAAGAAATAAAAAAAAAATGCCAAATGGGTCGTGATGCATATTTTCTGGTAAATTATAATACAGATAATAGAATAGAAATATGATTGATGTGATTGATTTAATTCACCAGAGCACTTCTAGGACCGTTTAAAATGATTGGAAGCACAGAATTTGAATTATTTATTACAAATTCCGCGCTAAAAAAAATAATGCAAAATGATGTTAACGATTTTTTTTGGTATTGATCGTTTATACCTGTAAAATTTGATATATTTCCAAAAAAATTACAAAAAGTTTGATTACTTCTCGAAATTTCGGAAAATGTTCAATGCAAAAGTTTTTTCACTTCAAGTTATCTACACACCTACCAAATTTGGACAATGTTTTTTCACGTTTTCTTAAGCTAACAATTTTTAGGCTGATTTCATTTTCCGAGAAGATCCGTTAAAATGTTATCTGCTGAAGGATTTTTTTCTGTTTAAAATATTTCTTATTGGATTTTTTCAAGAAAATTCCAAATATGCTGATGAAATTTTATCATACTTCATTGAAGTTGCTCAATTTTCAACAATTTCAAAGCAAAATTTATTTCATTATTTTCATCACTATACCAAAAAGTATTTTAGTTCAGAAATGCATGAAATACAAATGTTCAAATTCATTTGCCAATCGATAGACTCAAGGTTCTTGCTAATTAAATTTAGAAAATGATTCTCCGAATTAATAGTTGAAAATTAATCATTAATCAAGTTGCTCTTGAGCTAAGAATATGCTATGGAAAAGTGATCTATGTGGGAATTGCCGAAATTTTTTATATTGTTTAGAGGAAGTCTTCCTGATTAAAAGTTACCATTGCGCTAAAGCCCAATAACCAATAGTTTCAGAGATATTGGCCAAGGATACTGGATTATCCCGTGTTTGATTCCTATCGGTGACGAACCTTTTTAAACGCTTCACTTGTATGTTTGTTTGTTTGTAACCGACTCCTTTGGGCGCGATTTTGACCCACTTCCAGACGTCCGAATGATTTGAAATTTGGCAGGTGTACATAATTCCGGTGACAATGCATTAAGACATTTTTGTGTGAAAAAAAAAAATGGCGGCTCCAATATGGCGGACGAGTTTTGTGATTATGGTCCGATTCGCTTCAAAATTGATATCTGAGGGTTTTCGTGGTCGGATATTATGATTCTCTTGTCAAAATTGGAAAATTCAAGATGGTGGCTCCAAAATGGTGGACGAGTTTTGTGATTATGGTCAGATTCTATTCAAAATTGGTATGTGGGGGTTTTTGGAGTCGAATATTATGATTCTTTCGTGAAAATTGAGAAATTCAAGATGGCGGCTCCAAAATGGTGGACGAGTTTTGTGATTATGGTCCGATTCTATTCAAAATGGTATGTGGGGGTTTTTGGAGTCGAATATTATGATTCTTTCGTAAAAATTGAAAAATTCAAGATGGCGGCCCACTGTATATATTGACGTTAAAATCTTTGAATGACTTCTAAAATAGAGATTTGACTATTAATACAGCTGTACACATTAATGATTTGGAAAATAATTACAGTTACTAATAGTAATCACGGAATTAATAGTAGATTAGAACAAATAATAGTTTAAAAAAATTAAAAAAACACGCTTTCATAAATAAACCAAATTAAAAAGTAGAAAATAAATAATAGTTTAACAAAACTAAAAAACATGCTTTTTATAAAAAACCGAACTAAAAAATAAATAATAGTTTAAAAAAACTAAAAAACACGCTTTTTATAAAAAAACGAACTAAAAAATAAATAAATAATAGTTTAAAAAAACTAAAAAACATGCTTTTATAGAAAAAAAAAAAAATAAAAATAAATTTTAATAAATTTGAATTAAGAATAGTGTAAAAAAATTTAATAAATATAATAAATAAGAAAAAAAATTTTTTTTTAAAAAAAAGGGGAATTAAAAAATTTTATAAAATTAAATAATTTTTTTCTTATTTACATTATTATTGATTTATATTTATTAGAAAAAAATTACACTATTCTTAATTCAAATTTATTTTCAATTTTTTTAGTTTGGTTTTCTATAAAAGTGTGCTTTTTAGTTTTTTTAAAATATTATTTATTTATTTTTTAGTTCGGTTTTTTATAAAAAGCGTGTTTTTTAGTTTTTTTAAACTATTATTATTTTTTTAGTTTTTTAGGTTTATTAATTTTAAGGTTGTTTTTTGTGTTGAATAAAAGAGAGTTGAGGTCTGGCTCCGGGTTTGGTTGCATTTGATTTTTTTAAAGGTTATCTTTGTTTTTTATAGTTTTTTCATAAGGTTTGAGTGGGGTCCTTTAAATTATGTACACGCGTTAGAAGTTGTACTTCACTTCACACTCAACATTCAATATTTAACTTTCAACATTTAACATTTGCTATAATGAAATTTTCACGGCACAATATAAGTAAAATTATTAAATAAGGTATATATATATATATATATATAAACTCTTGTAGGGGAAAATTTAAGGAGCTGGGATTGTTGACACTGACTGGCAGGTCTATATATTTAAGAGTGCTTGTTGTTCCTGTTCAGAAATAAAGATAAGTTTGTGCAGTTTGAGACAAATCACAACGTACCCACTAGGTATGTGGGGCTTAATTTTCCAATACATAGACTCACAGCAACAGAAAAAGGACCAACGTATTCTTTTATAAAGTTTTTTAATAAAGTTCCAGACAGCATAAAGTCGCAGCAAAATTTAAAAAAAATTAAGGATGATGTAAGAAATATTTTATTGCAAATAGAGCCGTATTCCATCTATGAGTTTTTAGATTATATATTTTATTATTATTTGTACAAATTATTCTAGTAACGGATTTGATAACTGACTTCTATTGTGATAATTTTGTTTGTGTACAATTTTTCTAATAAAAGACTTTTAATTTAACGTTTATAAAAAAAAAAATTAATTTTTAATTTGGCCGATACTTGATTAAAATGCATATTAAAGTAATATAAAAACTATTATTTATATAAAGAAATTGAGAATTACGAAATTCATTTATATTTTGTTTATTTATTGAAAAAAAAAACTATTGTTAGGAATCCTCTACGCCACTGGCCGAAATATGTGATAACTTTAAAATTATTGAATTGCTTAATTATATTGAATTCACAATTTAAAAAAATCCAGAAGAAAAATTGGCTGTTGGTATGGATGTATTGAGGTACTATGTATTGTGATGTCTGTACATGAAGGTTTATGGAAAAGTAAAAAAAATATACTTTTACCCAAAAATAATATTTGACATGTCAACTGAACCCTTAGTTGTTCAGGGACTAGCTTTGTTATTTTATAGGTTTTTGTAATCAAGGTAAGATATTTTGCTTCTTGATTTTTTTCTTTTAATTTTGTAGGAATATTTTCATTACCTGGACTTGAATGTTTCATCTAAAAAAGATATCTAATAATTTTAAGTATTGTGGCGGATATCCTAAACTTCCAAGTGATGGGGTTCGGTTCGGAATTTCTTTGAATGAGGATATTATTGAATATGTTTCAGGTGTTTCCAAGAGTTACACTTTTGATATAGCAAAAGCCATAGGAATGGATACAGATTTGATTGATAGAGCAAAAGAAATCCTTGAATGTTTGCAAAATAATCGTCCTATTCGTCCTTTGGAAAGACTTGTAAGAAGGAATAATTTCGATCCAGACAATCTGGACCAGCTCAATATTCCGGAACCAGACGAAATTGATGAATAAAACTGATTGTTGTGAACTTATTGAAAAAGACTGACTCTTTGGAAAAAAAAAGAAAACTAAATGACTAATATTATAAGCGAATAAAAGTTTGATTTCTTCAAAGCCAATAGTTTATTATATTCCTCCCAAATGGTTTTCGAATGTATGTAGGAACAAACGTCGCTAGAAATTTGGTAAAAAATAAAAAAATCCTTGGCATATTCTCAAATTTAAAAAAGCTTTCCATACTGTTTCCCATGAAGATAGTTTATGGTATTTGAGCAAAAGCCTTGAATTGTTCAAAAGTTATCTATCTGAAAGAGAACAAACTGTCACCTTAGTTAATGTCTTGGATGAAAGAGCATTTATATAACATACGGATTTCGCTAACGAACCATTCTAGGCCCCCTTTTATTTTGTATATATGTCAATAACATTTAAAAACTAACATTTCAAGTGAAATAATTTCTTATGCTGCTGACACAGTTTCAATTGTCAACAGTACTGCATGGGAAGAAACAGTTGTTAAAGCAAAAACTGAAAAATAATTTCGATTTTGATCTTTTCAGTTTGAATTTATATAAAACACTTTTAAGAGGAAGTTGTACTATACTATAAAGCAGTGTATGCAAAGGTTTCGTAGTCCCTAACTTTTTAGGATAATTTTTCATTTTGAGTGAATGAAAAAATAAGTACATATCGACATCTGTGTTCCCCTCGTCTCACTTTTTCAAAATTTTATTTGGTTTTTCCAAAAAAAAATCACGAAGTTCCACGTTTTTTGATGATTTTCCCATTTTTTTTAGAACAGATCTAAATCAAATTTATAAAAAGTGAGACGAGGGAAACATAGATTAGATCTTTACCAACATGTACAATTTTTTTCATTCGCTAATAACGAAAAATAAACTTTGAAAGTTAGGGACAACGAAACCCTTGCATGGCAACATTTTGTATCCGTAGAGTGGCGCCGATCTCAGAATTTAGAGGAATTAATCATTTATGAATGGAGATGAAATACATTCACTGTTCAAAATGTTTACCAGGGATAGACGGATGGCAATGAATTATAATTTCCGTATTATTATTTCATATCGTATGTAGATAAGTAAAAATATCAGAAAAGTCACTCATAATTTGATAAAACTACCTGAACTAAGTAGTTTGTGTACGGGAAGAGTCATTGTCATGACCTCGATTCTCGAGTTTATGACATCTGCACCGGCACAGACCCAGTGGAAGTGCGGGTTATTCTGTGCACAGTGAAAGTATTGCAATTTTGATTACTTTTAACAATGCCGCACGTAAAGGTTGAAGAAGCGGTTATGGATGTCATCTTGAGAGTGTCATCTCGATCCAATTTTCCCGAATACATAAGGTGAGTTGAACTGGAATCAATCGTAAATATTTTATTAAATCGGGTGAACTGACAATGCCCATATTTCTGAAACACATATTTGAAGCTGAAGTTACAACGGCAATTTGCTGGGAAATAAAAAGTACTGGTATTTTTTTATTCCTTCTATCAAGCTGTGTAGTATATGACATTCTACATAAAGCACAAAATAAGGTTAAAAAAGTTTTTTATCGCAAAAAAAAATTTAAGAAAATAAATGGTTTATTTAGTATCCAGTTTCTGGTGTTACACATACTGAAGACACTATACATTTTTAGGTGTCATCCAAGTTGAAGCTGGGACTTCAATATTATTAGATATACCAAAGTCTGGTACATCACCAGTGGAATATATGGATATTCATGCCGTGACTGCCCCTACCGCCGTGGATGAAACAGAACAGTGGGAGGATTTCATGGATATCGACAATAGAAATAAACAATTTTCGGACAGTGATATGGCTGACGTGATTCTTTGCGGTATTCATATGTAGAATTTAGTTATATGGCTGCCAGACCTGACGGAATTTTGGAAGGAGAAAACTCCATTGTGGAAATAAAATGTCCATATGGAGCCAGAACTATGACTGTGGATCAAGGGATAGTTGAAGGGAAAATAAGATTTTGGAAAAAAGACAGGACCATCAACGAATGCCATAATTGGTACTTTCAAATCTAGGGTCAACTGCGGATCACCAAAATGAATTTGTGTTTTTTGTGTTTGGACCCTTCATGGAATGAAAATGGAGAAGAATCTCTCGAAAAGACGACTTCTGACGTGACAAAATGGAAATAAAAATAAAAGAATTTTATATTGAGTACGTTCTACCTGAAATTATAGATAGTAGGACGAATAGAGGCATAGAAGTGCGAGACAGAATAAAAAATTTAAAATGAAAAATGATTTTAATTCAAAAATCTCCTAAATTTTTTTTAATATGTACAAAAGTTGGACTCTCCAAAATAGATTTGATAATTTTATATATATATATATATATATATATATATATATATACATATCTATCAGTGTTGTGAAAAAATTTTTTTTGAGATGAAAGTGTTGGTGTTAATAATGAAAATATTAAAGATTTTTTTTTGACACATTCATATAAATGAAAGTGTTGAAAAAATATATTTTTTTGTCGATAATGAAAATATTGAAGTTTTTTTTTCTCGACACTTTCATATAAACGAAAGTGTTGAGAAACGGTACGTCCTAGATAAAATTTTGCTATAAAAAAAAATCTTTTTCATTTTACGTTTTTTAAGTAATTTTACATATTTTTCTATTTTTGGTATGTATTTTTCTAAAAACGTTTGGGGGGGCAGGCGACCCCCTCGGCGAAATCCTCGAGCAGTATTCAACGAAAAATTATCTGAAAAAAATTGATATTTCCAATATTTTCGGCAGGTAACAGTAATATTTATTCGGTGAGAAGGGGGGCAAAGAGGGTTCGAAAAATATGATAAATCAAGATTAATCGTTGGCATATTTTTTTATTATTTTATGATTTTATTTGAGAGTTATTTTCGAAAAAATTTATTTCGACCCCCTCACCTATGTAAAAATATGCGTAACTTGTTTTTCGATAAAATGTTTCCCGGACATTTCTCGATAGGACATATTGTTATTATTTTAATTATATTATATGATGCAGAGCACGAACGGGGGGTCGTAGAGGTATGACGATTGTGTCAAAAAAAATTGAAAATCGAGAAAGTCTATTGTCAATCAAAAATCTTAAACAATTTCTTCATCTAGTAAATTCCTAGAAATGGTGTGGGGGGGTCGGTACCCATCGGAAAAAACGCATTGGATCCGATTCCAAAAAATTGTCCTGATAATTTTTTTTATTAAATCAAAATTACTCTCGTTATTCAAAATAGTCCATGGGGAAGTGCACAGCCCACATGGGGGGGTCATAGAAAAATGCGGATTGTGCCAGGGGTTTTTTAAAGAAGGACGGGGGGATATATAATCAGTTTTGCCCCACGACGCTCTCTAAACCCTGTTCATGTTCCTCATTGGTCAGAATAAAGAAAGAACAGCTTTCCACTGGTGTGAAAATAATTGGAAAATACTGAAAGCCAAGCTCGTAAATGCGATTTAAAAAAAAGAGTTAGCATCAATTTCAAAAAACGGAATATGTTTTCTTGCTACTTGCAATCCGATAGGAATGCGCCTTGCTGGATTCTTCAAGCTTGTAACGGTCCACTGTACCGAATTTAGACTCCCCCTCGTAAGTGTTCGAGATCGATGAGCTGCGGTCTAGGAAAGAATCCAGAAACAAGTAATGATGTTTCCGTAGTATTTAGGCTCCTCCCATCAGTAGCGAATTTTATACCTCTGCCTCACCCCCCTGTCTCACGGGTCTAAAATGAAATAAGCAAAATTTATTGTGTTGAACTTGCAAAAAAATAAAGAACAACCCGATGCAAATTTAGTTTATTATAAAATATTGTGAACCGAAATTTACCGAATGTTTTACCATGCAACGATTTGTTTGAAAATATGAACAGGATGTCCATAAAATCAGATGTGGAATCATCTGCGGCTCCCTGGGTACTCACACCCTGTATTCCAAGCAGAGGTACTCAAGTTGGTTCCAAAATAAGTTTGCTGATGACAAAAACACATTGTTTATTTCAATGAAATATAATGTAACAAAAGTTAGTCAGCGATTCAAAACAACTCAATTATAAAAAGACTAAAAATCATCCGTCTTCATACAATGTCCCATTATAAAAAGATTAATAATCATCTCCTTTCGATACGACCTCCTTGCATGTTGGACGCAACATGATGGTGTGTTCGAATTGGGCGGTGTAACATCCTTTGATGTCGCACAGTGGAGGATAGTCGTCTACAATGCCTTTGTCACACAAGTCCTTCAAGGCCATTTGGTACTTAGTTGCTCCAGCACGATCCAGCCATCTCTTGCAAAAAGCCAAAGTGCCAAAGTTCTTGTTTATGGTGTTTTTTTTTTTTTTTTTTTTTTTTTTTTTTTTTTTTTTTCCCCCCCCCCCCCCCCCCCCCCAAAACTATTAAAAATATAATTTCAAAAAACGAAAAAACACAGCTTTATATCAAAACCACTTAAAAAAAATAGAAAATAAATTTTAATAAATTTGATTAAAATAGTGTAAAAAATTCAATAAATATAAATTAATAATAATGTATAAGAAAAATTATTTTATCTGAATTGGAATAAATGATGTAAAGGATATTCAAGCCTTTGTTCACACAATCTCAAATATTAATATTTAAGAACTTTTGAAAAGATCCTAAATGTTATGGTGTGAAATTTGATGATTCAAACTGAAAAATATTCTCAAATTTAATTTTTGAGTTAACAAAAAACTGAATTATTTCTTTTCCATCTTATTTTGTTAATAACAATTGCAATTTTTTATGTGCTAATAAATGCTCGAGATCGAATGAGCTATCGTACATATTTGTAGGACCGGGAACAAGAATTAACCCGTTTTTTAATTTGTTAATCAGACTATGAAAGCTATTGAGGGGTAAAATTCATGTATATACAAAACAAGTACAAAAATAGTCTGAAAAAAAACTGGTAATAACAATCATATTTATTTACGAGCGTATTGGCGCCATCCGATATATTTTTTTATTTAAATCTCAAAATTTTGACTTTTTTCCCAAAATTTTGAGACTTTTCTCAAAATTTCGTTTTTTTCAAAATGTTGACTTTTTTTCTCAAAATTTTGAGATTTTTTCTAAAAATTTTGAGATTATTCTCAAATTTTCGACTTTTTTCTCAAAATTTCGACTTTTTCATCAAAATTTTCACTTTTTTTCTCAAAATATTGACTTTTGCATTCTCAAAATTCTGCTTTTTTCTCAAAATTTCGACTTTTTCATCAAAATTTTCACTTTTTTTTCTCAAAATTTTGAGTTTTATTCTCAAAATTTCGACTTTTTTTCTCAAAATTTTGAGATTATTCTCAAAATTTCGACTTTTATTCTGAAACTATAGAGATTATTTCTCAAAATTTTGACTTTTTTTTTTTAATTTTGACTTTTTTATTCTCGAAATTTTGACTTTTTTTCCCAAAATTTTGGGATTTTTTCTCAAAATGTTGACTTTTATTCTCAAAATTTGGAGATATTTTCTCAACATTTTGAGAATTCAACAAAAAAAGATGCTGGTAGGATGGCGCCAATACGCCGTCGTAATTATTCCACTTGTTGAAAAGCACAAATTAATTATAAAAAAATATTTCACACAATAATCTTCCCAAAAAAAGAAAAAAACAAAGGCATAAAACCTTATATTATAAAAAATGAGGTTTCAAGCAAACTTATCAAAGCTATATTAGCTAGTTCTTTTCTACCAGATATTCGTTCAGCCTTGATTTAAATATTGAAATATTTGGTGAATTCTTTATAGAAATGTTCAACTTGTTGAATAGTTTGGGTGCGAGGTACAAGAGTCAGCAAACCTCTATCTCTAGTAGGATATGGATGATGATAACTTAGTTATCTGAAAGCGCATATAGGTGTGAAGTGAATACTTGTGCAATTTATGATTAAGTCATGACAAAGATAAATCATTACCGTAATGGCACATATGGAACATCGAAATTTTTCATGTAGTGGAGAGCATTCCATGTCATCGTGTACTACTCCTCGACCTGTAGATCCAAAGGTTTCAATGGCATAGAATTCGTTTTCTTCCATTACCGTGGCCTCTCCTCCCTTCACTATAGGTACGGTCTTTCCCGCATGAATTCCTGAAAAAGACATACGAGAAAGTAGACACCAAATTGTTTCTCAATAACTTTAGTATATCGAATTTTAAAATGTTTAAGGGAGATCTGGAATTCAGCACAATGAAGACATTAAACATATTGAATTTTTATTAAAAAAAATTTGTTGTAAAATACAAAGTAACAAAATGAGTCCTTTATTTAAATGTACACAGAGTACGAACATAAATTATCAAATGTGATTCAACAAAAACAATTACAAATAAATAATGGTTTAAAAAAACTAAAAAACACGCTTTTATAGAAAACCAGACTAAAAAAATAGAAAATGAGAAAAAATTTAACTTAATTTAAAAAAAGCGTGGGATGCATGGTATTGCCTCGGCCAACAATTACCTGTGATCTGCGACATTTCTTACTTTACTGCCCTAGGTGTGTAATGTACTATATAATTATTGATTGCATGGTATCACCCACGATTTTTTTTAAATAAAATAAATGTTTTTCTTATTTTCCATTTTGTTTAGTCTAGTTTTCTATAAAAGCGTGTTTTTTTTATTTTTTAAACAATTATTTATTTTCAACTTTTTAGTTTAGTTTTCTATTAACGCGTGTTTTTAGTGTTTCAAACTATTATTATTAATTTTTTTTAAGTATTATTCTCTAATATTGAATAGAGTCGGACCATAATCACAAAACTCGCGGCCATTTTGGAGCCGCCATCTTGAATCCTTCAATTTTGACAAAATAATCATAATCTCCGACCCCAAAACCCCCACATACCAATTTTGAATAGAATCAGACCATAATCACAAAACTCGGTCGCCATTTTAAAGCCGCCATCTTGAATCCTTCAATTTTGACATAAGAATCATAATATTCGACCCCAGAAACCCCCACATACCAATTTTGAATAGAATCAGACCATAATCACAAAACTCGTCCACCATTTTGGAGCCGCCATCTTGAATTTTTCAATTTTCACGAAATAATCATAATATTCGATTCCAAAAACCCCTACAAACCAATTTTGAATAGAATCGGACCATAATCACAAAAACTCGTCCACCATTTTGGAGCCGCCATCTTGAATTTTTCAATTTTGACAAAAGAATCATAATATTCGGCCACGAAAAGCCTCAGATATCAATTTTGAAGCGAATCGGACCATAATCACAAAACTCGTACGCCATATTGGAGCCGCCATTTTGTTTTTTTTTCACACAAAAATTTCTTAATGCATTGCCACCGGAATTATGTACACCTGCCAAATTTCAAATCATTCGGACGTCTGGAAGTGGGTCAAAATCGCGCCCAAAGGAGTCGGTTACAAACAAACATACAAGCTAATATAAAGCCTGTAAAAAACAGACAAAATATGAAAATATCATATTCTCTATATCTCAGCAAACTAAAACACATTTAAATTTAAAAAAATCCAACTTAATAATATAAATTCCCAATCTTCAGAAAATAATTGCTTAGCATTGGAATCAATCAAAACTTACTGTATGGTGAAATCGAGTGCCCATTCAAATTACGGATTGATTTAACTTGATAAGTTTTTCCATCAAGCTCAACTTCATATGATTCCATTACTTCTTGTATTTGTGCACCAATATCACAAAGTTGGACATCAATACCTAAAAAAAAAAGGTTGTACTATAATCAAGATATGGAAAATTAATGAACTCTCAAATGATTCAACTACACTTTGTATTATTTTCCAAGGTGGCACAGGAAAAATTCGTTGGAAGTATGTTCAATAAAAATTGAGTATTATGCATTATGAGTATTACACAAAATACAATTCAGTTAAGTTGATATATTCTTCAACTAATCAGAAGGAAGAGGCGTGAAAAAAAGTCTCTCTCAAATGGAAGAGTACCACATTTTCATAAAATATATTTTTTGATGAGAAAATGAATTGGATGGCACATCCCCTACATTGTTGGGACGTCATAGGAGGCATTGTTTCTGTAAAAGAATAGCTTGTCCCACACCGGTAAAAATTGAACTGTATTTATCATACAGTGATAGAGTGTTGATTATACTAATGCAGAAAACACTCTCTGCAAAATATGAATGCGGCTATTGGTTTCCTTCACAGAAAAATAGATTTTTCGAAGTTTCTAATTGGTGGAACCACCTCTTGGATGCCTCCCAAATCGAAGTCGTGTGAACAGTGTATACTTCTAATGCACAAAACACTCTTTGCAGAATAAGAATGTGGCTATTTTTCCCTTCACAGAAAAATCGTTTCCAGGAGTCTGAAACCTCCCCTTGGACGCCTCCCAAATCGAAGTCGTTTATACAGTGTAATGCACAAAACACTACAAAATATAATGTAGCAATTTTTTTCCTTCACCGAACAATCGATTTTTTTAACTTTCCAGGAGAGTGAAATCACCCATTGGACACCACCCAAATCAAAGACGTCCATACAGTGTACTCTTCTGATACATTATTCACTTTCTGCAAAAGTTTAACTCTGCATTTTTTCGTTCACAAAAAAAAATATTTTTTGCGTTTCCAGGAGGGTGGAACCAACTCTAGTACCCAAATCAAAGTCGTTCGTATAGTGTATTCGTTTAATGCATAAAACACCATCTGTAACATATGAAGGCGGCTATTTTTTCCTTTACAGTATTTTACTTTTTAATTTTCACTTATAACTGGAAGCTCACTGAAATAATATCTATGGATGTGCCTATCTTCACATTGGATAAAACTGAAGATAAGAATTATTTTTAACGAGATTTTCTAATAGCAAAAACAAGTAAGTAGCACCGAATGTAATTTTTAACATCTATTAGTATTAAATTATCTTACCTGCTGCTTTGATACCAGTATTAGTGGCATCACGTACAGCTTCAACCAGTTTATCGTACTTGGGATTAAAGGTGTGAGTAAAAGCACAATCGATAATTCGTCCATTGATGTGAGTGCCGAAATCTATTTTTACTACATCATCATACTCGAAAACTGTCTTGTCTCCAGCATTTGGCGTGTAATGAGCAGCACAATGGTTTCTTGAACACCCAGTGGGAAAAGCCAAGCCAGCTTTCAGGCCATTCTCTGCTATTAATTTTCTTGCTGTATTTTCCAGTTCTTCACATATTTCTATCATAGTCATTCCCGGTTTGATCCACTTTTGGATATGTTGCCTTGTCTAGAGATAATTTATTATACTTCCAGTAAGGTAAACGTATCAATTATTGACAGTGATCCAGTAATTGATACTAAAATAAAGACCCCTTATTGCCAAATAGTAGACGATTGCAAATTTAAATCACTACTATATTTGACAAAATATATGCAATTTCTTAAGGTAAGTAGAAAAAAATATATATTGTGATATTTACATTCACTTTTATTTACATAATTTTCATTTATTGTAACTGTTAGCTTAATATACGTGTCCCTGGACTTCCTCTTTTCCTCTCGGAAGTGTATAGATGGGGTCAAAATATCACCAGTACTTCATATAATTTGTGTTCCTAAAAGCCTTCGTTACCAAGTTACGGGCCCTCAAAGTTACAAAATGAAAAATGTTTTTCTTTGATAACTTTCAAGGTGAATATTGCTAAATTTTGGTGATTGACTAAACAAATGAATTCCTTCGATGAGCTTTCATGCAGGAGTCAGTTGTTTTGCTACAAAGTCAGGAACGGACTACCCCCGATGGTCCACACCCCAAAACTTTGAAATGACAGATAATTTTTCAATAGTTTTCAACAAAATAAGGTTACGTAGACAATTTTCTGAATAAAAGTACTTGTGTGGAAAGTCGATCGGGGCAACGATTCTTAATAAAAATGCAGTTTTACTCGACAACATCAAACTCGATCGTCCACCATTATTTGAAATGAAAAATTTTCACAGTAAAAATACTAATGCTAACGTTAATTCAACAACATTTATAACAGGGATAATACAAAATATGCTAAAATAAAGTCGTAAACAAAAAGTACAGTACCTAGTTGAAAGTTTCATTCACAATGTAGATATTTTTTCAAATGAAATATCAAGTTATGTAGATTGTAAACGTGTTTGCATGATAAAAATTCGTTATGAACATTGTACCTATCATTTCTATTTTCATTACAAATTAATCTTTTCGAATAATGGTAGACATCTCAGGTTGGATGTCGTCGAACAAAAATGCATTTTTATAAAAAATCGTTGCTCGATCGATTTTCCACACGAGTACTTTTATTCAGGAAATTGTCCAGGTAACCTTGTTTTGTTAAAACATATTGACAAATCCCAGTCATTTCAAAGTTTTGGGGTGTGGACCATCGGGGGTAGTCCGTTCCTGACTTTGTAGCAAAACAACTGACTCCTGCATGAAAGCTCATCGAAGGAATTCATTTGTTCAGTCAATCACTAAAATTTAGATGATTTTGATTATTCACTTTGAAAGTTATCAATGAAAAACATTTTTCATTTTGTAACTTTGAGGGCCCGTAACTTGGTAACGAAGGCTTTTAGGAACAAAAGTTAAATGAAGTATTGGTGATATTTTGACCCCATCTATACATTCCCGAGAGGAAAAGAGGAAGTCCAGGGACACCCTGTATACAATTTTTGCATTTATTTGTAAAAATAAAAATTCAAAACTTATTATTTTCGACTGTCAATAACTGAATAAAATAGTTTATGTAACTAGTACGCAAAATGAGGCTTATGCGGACAAATCGTAATGTTTACGGACAATGCACTAGCCGAGTCCGTAATATGAAGATGAGTCCGCAAAAGCCATTTGCGTATGTGTTGCATACAATATTTTTTTGTATAAGCTTTCCAAAGAATGTTTCATGTAGGAACTATGATTTAATTTCTGCTATCAAAAATGCAAATATATTTGTAGGCAGCACCGGCAGAAGGCCTTGTGAAATATATCAATTTATTTATTACCGCCGTGTCAAATATGTCCTAGTCCATTTGCGTTTGTTGTTATGTTCTCTAACGGACCATATTAGTGAGGTTACAATCACTCTCTTGGCGGTAGATCCATATTCAGTGGTACAGTCAGTACTACTGTATGCGGCCCCGATCTGGAGCAAAGCAATGAGAGTAGAAAGATATAGAAAGTAGAAAGATATAGATCGCAGATAACCGCAGCCAAAGAGTAGCAATGACATACAAGACGGTTTCCACAGAAGCTATAAATGTTGAAAAGGGAAACATTCTCAATTGAATAGAAATATTTTTCTGTGTATTGAAGACCTAGTGAATGCGATGCCTCTCTTGCGTCAATGTTACAAATGATTTCTGGTGAGTACTCTTTTTTGGAAAACATTCTTCTTTGCCTCATTCATCTATATGAGTTTCTAATTAGGACTGGAATAGAAAATCAAATAACTATCTGAATAAAAATGCAAATTTTCAATTTTTCTTTTAAGTTAGGGTCCTTTCAGAATATCTATCAGATGTAGTTCAATGTCCAGCGTGGCTTTAGCCGGGGAAGTAGTAGTTGTTTTCTGTTAGACATTCACAAAAAATAACTTCATTTTTATCGTGGATTTTTCAATTGACAGAAAAATCTTTCTATTCAATTGAGAATGTTTCCCTTTTCAACATGAATACCCCACAAGAGGTTATCTTGAACAATGGAAGATAGTGACTAAAGTTTATCTTTCAGTCGCAGATGATTCCACATCTGATTTTATGAACATCCTGTTCATATTTTCAAACAAATCAATCTATAAGTGTTATTACGGTGATCCCACCTATTGACCTGCTGGTGAAGGAACGGATTAGATTAGATTAGTTAGATGCTAGACCCAACATTGATGAAAATGCAAAAAAAGAGGAGAGGCAGAGAACAAAAGAAGAGTGGCAAGAAAGATGGAACATCACCACAAGTAAGGCACTATGAACAAAGCGCTTGATTCCTAATATAAAAACCTAGATACAATGCAATTTTAATTTTTTTATTTATTGCTCACATAATATACAGTTATAACATATGTATAAAACCTATGGAAATAATAAGTTGCATTTAATTTTTTCTTTTGCACCTAAATGTATAACACTTGTATGTGCAAGTATCGATTAACTAGATTATTGTAATTTAAGATATAGGTTTATCTGGTTATAAGTGTTTGTTTGGTTTTATAATTATAATATATTCTAATGTGTAAATGATAATCGGTAACATAAATAATTAACCTAAAATTTGTTGAGTATTTCTCAAGTTTACAAATGGCTTTCATAACAAAGCTTCAAACTTATTGTAGTTTGTACAAATATATTTTTTACAATGTTTATTGAATAGTTTCTTATTTCTAGAGGCAGTATATTAAAAACTTTTGGTGCCAAATAATTCACAAATCTTTGTGAGGAGTCTTTTTTGAACATTGGTATTGATATTTAGTCATTATGTTTTGCTCGTGTGTTATAAGAATGAGATATTTGTTGTAGATATTGATTATTTTTGTAGTAGAATGTTGAAATTGTTATGAAATAAAGATATCTGACATTTAAAATGTGTTCATTATATAATAAACTGGTAGAAAAGAGCTTACCTCTATTGAACAAAACTTTTAGTACGTAATTTTGGACTACATTTAGTGGATGAAGGGTGTTCTCATATGATCCGCCCCATACTAATATGCCATATCTTATAAGGGATTCTACTAGTGATCTATATACAATAATCAGTTATTCTTTATTTAGTTTTTTATGGACATGGTACATTTTGTATCTGAGTCTACGGACTTTTTTCACTAATTCAACGATATGTAGATCCCATTTAAGATGTTTATCGATGGTAACACCTAAATACTTGATATTGTCACATTCTGTTATGAGATCAGTAGAGTTCTCAATTTTAAGATTATTGTAATTAGGTCTATTATAATTTGTTATTGAAAATGCTATGTATTTTGTTTTTTTTGTTTTAAGTGAGAGTTTATTGAAATCCAGCCACTCTTTAACATTTTGTACACTTTCTGCCGCTTTTACTTTTACACCATCCCAAGAGTCGTCTTCGAAGATCAATACAGTGTCATCTGCATATGAGATTGTAGATTTACTCATATTAAGGCTTAGTAGTGAATTTATGTAGGTGATAAAGAGTACCGGCCCCAATACTGTGCCCTGGGGGATGCCTAGTTGTGTATTTAAAGGTTCACTTACTGAGTCTCTAATTTTTACAGTATGTTTTCTATTATTGAGGTAGTTATTGAAAATTTCTGACACGGTTCCGCGGATCCCGTAATTTTCCAATACCTCGAGGAGTCTATTTTGTGGGAAGAAGGAAGAAGACTTCAATACATTTTTTATTTCTTTCCAAGCTGTCTTTTATTGAGTTAACAACTTCATACATTGCGTCAGAGGTACCTTTACTTTCCCTAAATCCAAATTGATTTTTATGTAATATTTTATGCTTATTTAGATGATCATGGAGTCTAATCTTTAATTAGAGATATCTGTCACATTACCATTTTTATAGATTGTGGTTATTATTGAAGTATTAAATTTGTCTTGGACTATTCCCGTTTCAAATATCAAGTTGATTATATATAAGAGGGGGGATATAATATACGAATGTATAAGTTTTAATGTTATAGAAGTAATCCCATCTATTCCTGGAGAAGAGTTATTTTTTAGCGAGTTAATGTGTTGGATTATTTCGTTTTCAGTAGCTGGTTAGAGGAACATAGATTCAGAAATAGTTGGGTTCTTATTTTTGTAGTCATTAGCAGATCTTTTCATCTGACTAGCCATTTTTAAACCAATTTCATTGAAATATTTGTTGCAATAGTTAGCCATGTCAACATCATTATTAAATCTTACATCATTCCCATCATGAATTTCTATTATATTATTTTTTTTGCTACTGTCGGTATTGCTTAATTCCGAGACTACTTTAAATAGTTTTCTGATATCATTTTCATTTTCGTTGGCTGATTGTTTGTAATAGTTATTTTTTGCTGCGTGTATTATTTTGTCGAGTTGATTTCGGTATGATTTATATTTATTCAATAGTAATTCATTTTTACTCTTGATGGCTTTAAACTTCATTTTGTCCCTGTGTTTTATAGAATTGATAATGGCCCATGAAATCCAAGATATCAAAATACTTCATAACCCAGGCAATCAATGGGCATGGTTCCTTTAAATCGTATACGCTGAGGATAGGGAAGTCACAAGACAGCAAATGCCCATACTGCCCGGAAATAAATGATGATCCAGAGCATACAATCTTTACATGTCCCAGTGGACCAGAGAACGAATGGACCTAGAGTTAGAATTCGGAGAACTAAATGGAACAAAGGTGCAAACTACCTAGAGAAAGTTATCGAAGAGAGAACTTTTCAATCACAAGCCAGGAGGTAAACGGAACAATTTAGGAAATGCCACTTATACCCAACGCAATGTCCCATCGGACAGTTCCAGATACAAGAGAGGGCATGGGGTGGTTTTACTCAGTTGGAGTCCGACACTGCTGTTTTGAAATGGTCACCAAGCAACCAACATTCATGAAAATTTCCAGCCTTCAAAAAAAAAAAATGCCGTGCAATTACAGTAGTATTCAGAGCCAGAGACAGCGGGAAAGGACCCTAGCGCTCAGGCCGGTTTCTACTTAAATTATACCTGATGGTCCATGGGAGACGTTTTCACGCAAACAAAATACGGTGTTAGTATAGCGATACTACCCACCCCGATCTCCTAACGCTGTGAATTACTGGTGCGTTTACCTTACAAACTACACATTTAGCTGAATGTACCAACTCACCTGTCTATGTGCTTCCGCAGCTAAACGCACTTCATTGTATATGTCATTATGCATCCTATCCAGCGCTCTCTTCTCTTCAGACATGAAACGGTCTTTGGCTGTTCGATCATCTTTCAAGGCAGGATAATCTTGAATTTCTCCAATAGGAAATACGCCGTCCGGATATAAATCCACGATGGGAATAGTCGGAGGATTGGTCTGCTGTACCTTTCCGCCTTTCTTTCTATTGCGCTTTTTCTTCTTTTTCTCAGCATCACCATTTTCAGTTACATCATTTTCTGGATTTTCCGTTGCTGTTTGGTCGGTGGCTTCTTGATCTTCGGTTTCAGCAGGGTTAACCTCGGCTTTAGTTTGAAAAATTAAAGTTAATTTTAAATATTTCGTAACACGTGAAAGAGAAACTCACCGCCTTTTTTCTTTTTCTTCTTGTTTTTCTTTTTTCTAGGAGCTTCTATATTCTCTTCATCTATTACTTTGTTAATTTCATCTTGTTCACCTTTTTCTTCGACGATTTCAGTTTTCAAAGCAGCCATTTTTTTTATTCAAAATTCAAGATTTTGGATTTTCATTCCACAAAATTACAAATGACGAATTGACAGAGACAAGAGACAGTAAACTCTTCGAATTAGTTCGAATTGAAGGCTATAGTTGATAAATATAATCAGAATGGAAACTCGTTTAAATCCCCTTCCTTAGAAACAATGACCTTGACAAAATGTAGTGTAATCGCCTTTTATTCTGGCGAAAGTCAGCGCAACCTGTCAACCGCTTCGGTTCATTCTATTGGTGCTCCGTTATGACCATGGGCGTGCATGTCATTTTAACACCAAAGTACAATGCAAACTAAGATTCTACTCGCCACTGTCCTGCCACTGCGCATATAACCTCTTCGCCAGAATTAGTTTCGTGCACATTTGACAGATGGTCGACGTTGGAGGTAAAACAACTTCACAGCGAGTTATCAATCAATTATTCATTATGTTTTTCGACCTACCACTTATGTTGGCAGTATTGTCCTAATTCCATATAAAACACAATTTAGAACCGGTCCGAGACACAGAGTAGAGATACACAGAGGAGAAGGCTAGACAAGACGAATAAAATTGAAAGAGATGGAATCCTATCTTGAATCTCAAGTTAAATGCCCTGGGAAAACTTGACAAAATGTGATATACGACGCCTTTCTGCATATCATTGCCAGGCAACATATCTGAAGCGATACCCTTCATATAAGATCTCTACCTTCATACCATTCATTCTTGTGCTCGAGGAATTCTTTACCACAGGAAATAATATATTTTTTTCGTTGAGTATTCCGTTCAGTTCTGCTTGAAAGAAAGAAAGAAAGCATAATATTAAATCACAAATGATTATCCCTCCTATAAGCATAATAGTCAAAATTCAACAACTGGTTTAGATATGAATTCCCGTTTCAAATGGCAATTATAAAAATCAAATTTTATATTATGGAATGGCTTTGACATGAAATATATCAACCCAGTGATCTGAAATGCAGTATGAATTGCTTCGAAATTGAAGTTCCTCGTAAAAATGTTTTTTTAATATCCTCAGTATTTCTTGTGTTGATTTAATCATAGTAGGAGAGGTTTTCAGCTCTTGCATTTCTGCAACGTACTTTTTATATAATTTGTATTTGAAGAGTTTTGTTCCTTCGATTTTTTTGCGTTTTCAAAATTGCAGATTTAATAAACTTACTACAAATCTTCAATGAGACAAAATCGTTAGTATATTGATAGATAATGTTAAATTTGTTCAGATATGTACAAAAATACATTTTCTTACAGTAGGTACACGGTTCGTGGCTCTTTAAATTGCACCATACACTAGAAACAATCATATTTCAAATAACACGCTGTACAGAAGAAACCGTTCTTTATAATGAAAAAACTAACCCATGTCAATAAACCTAATTAACTCAATAACAAGTCTTATAACAAAATCCTAAGAATTTAATCCAGGCAATTAGGTAAATATCCTCTTAAGTTGAAACTGTTTTCGGCAAACATCAAACGTCGTGTTATCCTCGCGTTCCATCTATCGCGGACAATCACCCTGGCGTTTTTTTTATGGTAGAGGGCATCCTTTATGAGCGCCACGCCTCAGATGAACCCACTAAAATCGGGCTCATCTGATCGTGGCCTACTACACTTGTGCCTTTTGTGCCATTGTATCTTGCCCGTTGTTTTCCTGTGTGAAAAAAAATCTGAATGTAGTTTAAAAAATCGTGTGTATTCGGGAGAACTAAGTTCCTTACGCTTCTTCTTCAATTCTCTCTCTTTCTAAAATATGTATAATTTTATTTTCTATGATTTTTCCAATGCAAAAAATGTAAAGTAAGGAATTATATCAAAAAGTTTCATTCAATATTTTATATATTAAAAATTAGATATAAAATAGTGAATTATAAACAATATCGAGGTAGCAGAATATGTGGCCATCAATCTCATGTATCCACCATTTTGTGTTTCGTTTTTCTCAATATTTCTCCCTTTGAAAATTGACGTTTTCTATTCCATCACATTTAATTGTCATTATACCTATATCATTTTTCCAAACTCCTCCGCCACAGTAAAAGGTATTAAATTCCTGAAAATACTATTTATATTATATCAAATTGACATGCCACATATTCAATGTAAACCATTAATCCAACTTCGGCATACAAAAAACATAAGGAATTATGCCCAAAAAAGGATATAATCATCTAAACACACGTTATATAGAAATATAAAAGAAACAAAAATATCTTCCACGTATTACCACTCAACGATAATATCTGACTTGTATTCGCATAGATGTCCAACCACTAATGTATCATTTTAAATTTCCCGCAATCAGAACAGCAGTGTGAATGGTTTCGTACACCTTCGAAATCATATGAGCAAGGGCTAGTCACTTGTCACACAGACTCGTATATAATAGAAAGAGACAGAGAGAAAGTCGTATCGAGGGGCATAACGCTTTTTTCTTACGTGACGATTTTTACCAGTCCACACATACCACAAGCCGCGTAAAAGAACTTCGTTCCAATAATACGAAAAGCTCACTGCGACATAAAAAGCAACTGTTTAAAAATTAACATAAATTATAACTTGTCCACTCTTTTTGGCTATTAGCTTGTCATCTGTTTTTATAGTGTTTCAAAACAACAAAAACTCCAAATAGCAAATAGTAATAGCAGCTGAAGAAGGATTGATGGTTACCTGCAGCATTTCCTTATTTAAAAAGTGTGGCTATCAATACTTCTGCAAATAACATCCCGGTCTTATAGGGTACTGATTTCTGATTGGTTGCTGAGTAAGAACTTCTATTCCCAAGTCAACCAGGAAATAGTAGTCAAACCTGGCTAGAGGCGTGTGTGAGAATGAATGTATGGCAAATCACTATTCCTTTTTGATCACTTATTTGAAATAAATTTAACACATGATACTCTATTGAGAGAATGTGTCGTGTTTCATAAATTACTGTCACTCTCCGCAAAATACTCACGTTTGAGAAAACCCTCACAATAGGGAACACACATGTGCCTCTTTTCTGAAATATTTTGATTTGCACATGATGATTTCCTCCTAGGAAGTTCAGTGCTAACTTGGAAATCGAAAAAATGTTGGATGTTTTTCATAATTCGAAATTGAAAAGGCCAATTTTTTCATCACTTCCAAAAACGTACTCTTAGCGCCTCTTTTTTTACTGATTACATACTGTATATTTCATTAATTTTATTGTATTATTCCTAGTATTAAACAATTAATACTATAGAACTGTTCGTAGATAAATAATTGAAATCTTGTTTTTTAATACATTGAAAACTTACTATTCACGGGTTATACTTATACACGTATAATCATGGCGGAAGTTGAGGCATGCGTACAAACAAATCTAGAATAAAGAGATCTCAATCATCCTGATACGACCCCTATCGGAGCTGAACTGAACTGTTAAGAAAAGGTATGTTTATATTACCGCCATATGACTGTTGGGTTATCAACACGATATGGGTGTGAATATTAGAGAGATATTGCTGTGTCAAATTTTGTGTTGCGCTAGTGAAGCTAACGTTATATTGACATCTGCGCATGCTCGGATTAAGTTCAAGGCGGACGCTACGGTAATACTGTTAGCGCACGACGTTATTTACGGGATATTACACCGTACGTTAACCGTTGCGCTATCCTATATCGGAAGGATTCGGAAAGATTCGGAATCCGATCAGCCATGGCACTCTGTTGTTGCACTCTCAGAGTAATAATAAATCCTTTGTTTTTGAATAGTAAGGGCACCTCTATATTTATTATCACTCTGAGATTGCACTTGATTTACACTCGATGCTGGTTAGATCACCATAGGGTTTGAGGTATGTTATGTTCTTATGCTTGTTCTGATGCTTCACAAATTTTATTTTAATTTAAGTAATCCAAGAGACGAACACAAACTCAAAACCGTTTATTCGGAACAAACGTTAAGACCATAGACATAGACGTTATATTTAGCGCGTAGGATGAACACACATCATGCGGTATTTCTAAGTTGCATTATCACTCTATTATCTAATAACAAATCCTCCACTCCACTAAAGAGTCCTTAAAGTCATAAAACGCACAAATAAAAATGTAAACACAGCATTCAAATATTGCCGCCATTTGTAGAAAATGGTGGCGCCCCTTCATCGGTCGATTTCCTTCCCCATTACTACACGGTGCGTAGCCACAGAACTTAAAGTTTAAGTTCTGTGAGCGCACATATCTACTCAAATTTATATGACAGCTTTCCATATTTTTAACTTAAGACGTACTGTTTTCCGACACAAAATGAGAAGTTCTTAGTCAGAAGTCAATCGGAAAACAATTCGCCATAAGAGTAAGTTGTCATGTGTACCCAGCGTAAGGATGGAATAAATTCAATAAATCGAGTATTCATATACGGAAACACCGAACACACTTATTGTGTATATTTCTTTCCGAATTAATAACCGAATGGTGTTCAGAGTGAACGGACTAAAATTTTTAGAGTAAACGTTATCTGTATAGGAGAGTCTATTCCCCATAACACAATGGTGACACTAATAGAAAGAGATGAAAGATCATTTGTGAGTCATAGTGACATATATGGAGATATCATGGCCACCATTCTCCCTGGACAGTGGCGGACTAGCGCACTCCGCACTCTGGTATCTGAGGGTTACATTGGTCCACTCTGTATGTTACGTGGGCCACCTGTACTAATGTCCATGTACGTCACTATGACCCGTTAATGGTACAAGATTCTGATTGGTTAGAGCTTATTAGTACCTCCTAATCGATAATGTTTACTCTCTTTGAGGAGATACCACATGCAGAGATTCAAAATAAGGGATACTCCCTCTGGTGTCGATTTTGGAAACTATACATACTTACATTGTTTACTTTTCCAAACATTAATGTTTATAATATGATTTTAGCCAGTGTATACCTAAAACTCGTCGAATCTCTTGTGATTCATCATTTTCCATGAGAATATGAATGTAACGTTCTGCTGCAGACTAATCTAGGATTGAGCGAGTTTATAGACAGACGATGGGCTCTTGAAGAAGAATCCAGTCCCTTCCCAAAATTCTCCTGTATCGTCTGTGGCCAAGATAAAAGTGAAAAAGAGAACCTTCAAAGAGAGTTGTGAGGAAAGAAAAGGGAGTTAAGAAGAGAAAAAAGAGATATTATTCAACATATCGAAAATTATTCAATACAGTATGGAAAAAGAATGACTATATCTAAGTGATATAAGGACACATTGTTTACTTTTCGAAACATTAATGATTATATGATTTTAGCCATTATACACTTAAAACTTCTCGAATCTCTTGTTGACATTCAATGAAATTCTGGTTTACCTGGTGAATATTCTGTTGACTATTGTACGCCCTCGAGTGAAAAAGTGAATGATTCTAGTTCAAATCATTATTATTGTGTACCTCAATGTGACTCTTGGACAAAACGATCCCGTTGTACTGGAATGAGTTTTTATCATTTTCCGTGAGAGAATGAATGTAACCCACTGGTGCAGACTAATCTAGGATTGAGTGAGTCCATAGACAGACGACGGGCTCTTGGGATCTTGAAGAAGAATACAGTTCCTGTATCGTGTGTGGTCAAGAAAAAAAGTTAAAAAGAGAACCTTTGAAGAGAGTTGAGAAGAAAAAAAAAAGAGACTTAAGAAGAGAAAAAGGAGATATTATTCAACATACCGAAGATTATTCATACAGTATGGAAAAAAAGTGACTCTATTTGTATATCTAGGTGATAAGGACACATGTTCACAATCTTGTTTGTTTTAAATGAAATAAAAAAAACTGTTTTTGTTAGTTTTATTATCAATTCGAACATTCACAAATAATAATGTGTAACATTTCTTCAAAATAATTCCCGATGACTTCGCTAAGCTGTCGAAAAACTTCGAAAAAGATTTTTTTTGCAAGCAATTTAAACCATACTTTGTCTCCTTCAAAGAGAGTTTTCGCAAATGATAATGTCTTAAGATTTAAATACACCACTTCACTAGAGTCTTGAAATGAATAACACTACCCAAAAAAACTGGAAAATTATACCAAATGGAAATATTTTCAGAAAAACTCAGAACACAAGTGTATAACCTCTGAGAAAACAGACAAACAATGTATTATGTAAGTATGTCTGGTTTTAATTTTCGCCACTCTGGCGCTGGCATCTAATTTTGATTTCCCAATAGGGCGCCGCCATTAGACTCCCATATCAGAGTTGGTCTCTCTTTAATTTTGGCTTCCTTCATTTTCATTTGAATTAATCATTCAATCTCCATTTTGCTTTTTGCTACTCGTAAATGTATGAGCCTGAATATGACACATTGTGAATATCTAGCAGTTTAGTGCTTCTAAATAATAAACTCGCATATCAATTAAAAATGAGAAACCTGCCCTGAACTCTGAACGTCAATCAAGTTTTGACACAATTTTATGTCAAATCGTGAATACTTCTCATCTCTCCAGTGTTGCCAATCTGCGTGTAATTACACGATTTTCGGGTATTTTCCTGCTTTGCGTGTCTTCTTGTGGGTATTTTAATTTTGCGGGTAAAATTCGGGTATTTCCTTCCATTTTCATCTCATGTGAATTATTTACTGTTTTGATGTTTTGTGGAAGTGAGGCCACTACCACGAAACTTAAAAGGTACAGCTACAGCTTTATAGATATATCATTTCATATGTTTAAAGTCTGTGTATATGTTTTAACTTTTGTGTGTTATGTTTCTATATGAGTGATGATAAATAACTGTGTTTCAAATTATATATATATATATATATATAAATTTTGTTATGGAGAATTACTTGTTTTATTTATGTTTGAACAATAAATATTTTATTGCAATGTTTTTGTCCTATTTTTACATTTAATACCCTGAAGAATAACTCAATTTCTAATTTTAGTCTCCACACAGAAGATTTTTATAGTAATTGGCGCCGAACGAAAAGATTATCCGCCCAGCTCAATTGAAAGTTGCCTGAAAACGACTCTGTTACTATGTCATTGATAATGCATTTTGTTGACCATTCTTATTCTAGAGTAACTGATATCCATGTTTTAGTATTGACAGGTATGCCAATAGTACCGATTAGTTCTTCCAGAATGAAAATAATGGCCAATAAAACGCAGGTCATCTCGATTGTTCCGACTGATCGTTCTTAAGTTTTTAACAACCTACCCGCCAGAGGCGTAAAGGAGAAAACCTTAGATCATATATGCTATGATATATGATCTAAGGAGAAAACGTATAACCGAAACGCTTCAAAATTGTAAGCGGGTAAAATGCGGGTATTTTGAAATTCCGGGGTAAAATCGGTATTTTGGGTCAAAGTAGCGGCACTTTGTTGATTTGTCATTGGCAACACTGCATCTCTCATCTCATCTAGTTTCATTCCCAGCGCTGCCGTTTTGAGAGTAATTACTCCATTTGTAAGCAATTCGGAAGCTTTGGAGTAATCGTGGAGTAATGACGAATTGTAAGGATTTTGTAAGCATTTTGCACTAAGGAGTGGGAGAAAAGCGTTCATCTTCCTGACTACTTGTGTTTGTTCCGTGTGGCACATGGCCAATGGCCAGTCAGGTAATGGCACAGAACTCGTTAGTCGTTACTCTTCACGTCTTTGTCTATAATAGTTTGCTAGTTTGAGTTCTGTGTTATGTTTGTTTATCGAAATTAAAATTGGCATGACATGACATATCTGAAATCTTATCTCAGCCTCAGGCTTCTATGAGTTTTATCATTGTTCAGATTATACTATGGTTTTATCAACAGGTTTCAATGCTCCAACCCAACTTCTGACCTAGCACCAAGTAGACAATGGGAGACACGCATGATTTTATTTTAATTTTTCTTTGCCTCAGTTAGTTCCACAATAATTACATTTTGTGAAAATAATTTCTCATATCCCAAAATTTTGTCGAAATTTCCAAGTTTAAAAGTCAAACTCGATTTGACCTTCATTTGAATAACTTCCCCCAAACACTAGCGCCAGTTGTGGTTGTTTCAGGAATATTGATAGTAGATACTATTTCTTTCAACCCAAACATAAATACTATGATGATAAAAATATCAGTACAACACATAAACGAAGGCAGATGAAATTATAGTTGATAGTTCGAAGCAACTAGTGGTAACAAATTGAACTGTGTGAAATAACGATGCTTACGTCCACCAGAGGCGCTAGGAGTACTTTTTTGAATGTGACGACAAAATTAGCGTTTTCAATTTCGAATTATGAAAAACATTACATATTTTTTCAATATATGGGTTTGTTGCTGAGCTCCCTAGGTGGTAGTCTTTATGTGCAAATCAAAATATTCTAGAAAGGGGGCACGTGCGTGTTCCCTATTGCATTTCCAGTTCAATGGACATTTGAGAATATGTGCTTCTTCTAGTCTAATTTGTTCTGGTTTCGTTTCAGAATCAGTATCTATCAGAACAAGTCGACCCTCGAAATCATGTAAGGATTTTGTAAGCATTCTCAAAATTCTGGGAGTAAAACTCCGCATTTTGATAGATGCTAGTCAGCATATTGTATACTTTCAATTGGCAGCACTGTTCATTCCTTTTATTAGACAGGTCTGTGGTTGGTTATAAGTTATAATAAGGAAGATATAATTATAATATAGGCCAAGTTAATAGGAAGTGGTGTATTTTTTTTGAAACAAAAACGGGGTTCTTATCATTAACAACATGAACAGTGATATTTTTATGGCAGTCAAAAGAAATGATGTTGTTCTTCTGAAGACTGCATTATGTGAAAATCAAAATGTGAATATTCTGGATAGGGATTCTATGACACCTTTACAATATGCCGCTTATAAGGGACATAAGGAAGTCGCTCAGATCCTCCTTGATCAGGTATTTACGAGAAAATGTTCATTTGATACAATTCCACAGTTATGAAATATTTTCAAGAGGAAGTAATCCACTACTCCGTAGCTATAAATGTTTTCCAAATGAACAAATTCATTATAAAATGGCAATATAAATTTTGGAAAACATAATTTTAGGGAGAATACACAGATTGGTGTAATACATTTTTTTTATAAATAAACAAGCCCCCTAACCTCAAAAAAAAAAATCCGGAGGAAGTAAAAAAAAAAAAAAAAAGAAATAATCTTTTACCATTATTTTAACGACTAAATATCCAGTAATTACGAATGATTAGGGTTTTGGGGGAATACAAAACTATCATAAACATGGCATTCTCAAATACTTTCCGAGATACAAGCTTCCAGAAGTACACATGTTTTTAGTACTTTTTCGTACCATAAACCGCCGTTTTCTTAAATATCCACATTTCTTCATAATGTACATAAATACCATGATTCTTACTTGCACCCACCAGAAGCATAGTAATTTTATGTTTATAATGTTGATTGAATTAACTCCAGGTCAAAAGCCAAACGCTACAATTTTGTTGACTTCCCAATTTCTAGTCTACAGCCCAAGACACGCCTTCTGCATGCATGTTTTGAAGACAGGATGAGGCACACCGAAACGTGAAAACAACACAGTCAATATCTTATGTTAGAGAAGGGAACACAACATAACCTAACTTGGCTAACCTTGCTATCCAAGTTGAATGCAAGCCAATCAACCTTACGAAGTAATGCTTCACTATTGAGGCACGATAGTGAAAATCAGCCCCTAGATGCAAGTACATGCTACATCACAGACATCGGCCAATAGAAAACACCTAGGCCAACTAATTGAAACCTCATGATTGGCTGTTTCTTCTTTCACAGGCACATACATTCAATCAAAAGGGGACATTTTAAAATTGAATAATCTCTTCAAAATACGTAGCACCAAGATTTTGTTTTAATTTCTAGCTTTTAGAGAAACATTTTGGTGATACGCGAATTCTCCCTAAATTGCATTTTTACCAATGTTTGTTTTTCAAATCAACAAATTCATGTTATCTATATAGGGTGAGTCAGAAGTACTTTGACAAACTTCAGGAGGTGATTCCTCACAATATTCTAATATGAATTGTCCAAATAAATATATTATCTTGTTTTTTTTTTATAACTTACGAAATACTTACCTTAATTAAACGAAAATGAGTATTGAGAGGTTTTTTGAGGTGTCGAATTCGAACCTGATGTTATTATTGCTCTTACTCGTAGGGGTCGCCACCTACACGTCTTTTTCTTTTTTGAAGATTCATAACTTTTTTGAGCGTACTTCTAGTACATTTTTCAATAAAAAAATCAATTCCTCTATTATATCTACGTAAAAAAGCTATCCTTGCTACAAGTCGCTATAAGCAACCGTTTTCTAGATATTTGGACTTGAAAATTTCAAGTCGATTATTTGATAATCGATGCATGTTGAAGTTATTACCATTATTTTTGCATTTTTCACAAGAATTCTTAGGAAATGAATTTGACGTTTAAGTAAGTAGTTTTGGTTTTTTGTAGGGGGAATCTATTTTATTTATTTTTACTCCTTTGAAATAGTTATTTTTGTATCAAGGGTGCAAAATCTGTATTTGTTTTAATAAAATTTGCAAGAAATATCAACATGTTATTTCAATCAATTTTGAATATGTAGAATAAAATAAAATAAAGGAAACTAAATTGTACTCAAATAAATTGTTCAAAGTGTCCACCTTCAGCGAAGATACATGCATTCAGTCTTCTAGTCATTGAATCTCGTACCTGCTCAAAAATTATTGGTGTGTTTCTTATTGTTTCACAGGCGTCTACTATTCAGTTTCTTAGATCTTCCTCGTTCGCTACTGGAGTTTTATAAACTAGTGACTTCAAATGTCACCAAAAATAAAAATCTAGCGGGTTTAGATCTGGGGATCTTGGTGCCCACGCCTGGTTAGGTTCTTCTACACCCCTACCTATCCATTGATTTGGATGACCTATCAAGTAATTCGTGCGGATTTTCTAGAGCCCAAACATGGTTGTTATGAAAGTTTGTGATAGCATTTCGGGAGAAGTTTCCTTCGTCCGTGAAGAGTACATATCTTAAAAATTGAGGATTTCCAGTCAATTTTCTTAAAAACCACTGACACATAGTAATGCGTTGGGGAAAGTCTCAGTGCAAAAGAGCTTGTACCCTTTGAATATGGTATGGATAAAATTGTTGATCGTGGATAATTCTCCAAACTGTGGACTGAGTGGAATTGAGAGCTTCAGCAATTATTCTTGTACTTGTTTCTGGATTCTCCTCGAGAGCGTTCAAAACAGCTTCTTCCAATTCTGGGGTTCGGACTGCTCGTGGTCTTCCAATAATATCAGCTGCCCTCTTAAAGCTACCTGTTTCTGCCAAACGACGGTGGAGACTGGTAAATGTTGGAGCTGAAGACAGTACTCGATTAGGAAATCGCTCCTGGTAAATACGTCTTGCTTCAGCAATGCCATCCAAGAAGGCCATAAACGAAATGCATATCGGCTAAATGAGCATTATTGTTTAAATAATAAATTTTTTTCAAAATTAGTGTTTTAAAACTTACAGAAACTTCAACAAAACAACAAAACGTTTAACTGTCACATAATATGTAATTACCAAAACTACTTAAACGTCAAATTCATTTCCTAAGCATTCTTGTGAAAAATGCAAAATAATGGTAATAACTTCAACATGCATGGATTATCAATTAATTGACTTGAAATTTTCATGTCCAAATATCTAGAAAACGGGTGCTTATATCGACTTGTAACAAGGGTAGCTTTTTTATGTAGATATGATAGAGGAATTGATTTTTTTACTGAAAAATGTGCTAGACATACGCTCAAAAAAATTGTGAATCTTCAAAAAAGAAAAAGATGTGTAGGTGGCGCTTCCTACCAGTAAGAGCAATAATAACATCAGGTTCGAATTCGACACCTCAAAAAACCTCTCAATACCAATTTTCGTTTAATCCATTATTAACGCCTACCAGGCCCATATGGACCCACCTAACCCCTTCCCAATTATTAGGTACAGTCATGGACAAGAACAATCTGAATCAATACAGATTGCATTATTATATTAGATTTAGCTGGTTGTGACCGGAGGTTGTTTTTAGTGCAATTGTGCAATGGATAAAAATTGCGGGTTCCAATTACGGTAAGTGGATTTTAGTATATTCTAGGAATTATCACCCAATTATAATTGTAGTTAAAACTTGCTAAAAAGTATATATTTTTTATATTACTTTTCAAAATTAATATAAAAATTTAACTTTTTTTATATCAGTGTGTAAATGTTAGTGGTCCCATATGGAACCGCTAGGCGCCAAGCTGAAATAATTTTAGATTTTTGTTATTTTAGGAGAATCACACTTCAAGGTGCACGAGATATACCATAAGCTTCAGAAAATGAAGGCGAAGTGACAGAATCCATATGGAGCCCAGATCTTGATTCACTTAATTTATTTATTACCATTTCAATAATATCTGACAAGGAGCAAGAATCCTCCGAGTCAGAGTGGTGGACCATCTTCTCCTGTGGGTGAAAAGCTACGTGTGGCTGCTAACATGAGACAGGATAGGCTTGATTATTGCCCAATTCCAGTTCCAGAGGGCAAAAGAAAGCGATGTGCTGCCTCAAATTGTTCAGAAAAAGTTAGAACAATGTGTAATGAATACCAAGTTCAACATTGCATGAGTTTTTTTAAAGATTTTCAATGCTAATAGATACATGGTGATTTTTACTGTGGTTAATGCTTGATTCTGCAATGTATAATGGAATAAAAACTTTCAAAACAAGGAATTAGTTTTTTATTATCGTGAAGTAATTCAACCAGGAAAGCGCATAGCGGGACCATATGGACCCATCAAATTTTTTGAAAAATTCGTTTTTTTTTTTTTAAAAAATCTTATTTTGGTACCCATTGAGGTGAAGAAAATCAATAAAAACAACTAATATCGTTTCAAAGTCAAATTAAACATCTCTTTGGATTTTTCGGCATCCAATACAAATAGTAAAATGAAGTGTTTTTACCAAAATGTCAGGGGTATACGATCCAAAACGCATCTTATTTATAATAACATTGCACAAAATATTTTTGACGTGATTTGTCTCACTGAAACCTGGTTGTCATCTGACATTTTGGATTCCAAAATAACCAGTAACCAGTATACGGTTTATAGAACAGACCGTAACTTTGATCTCACAAACACAACAAGAGGGGGTGGGGTGCTAATTGCCGTAAACTCAAAGTTTTACACATGTCCTATGGACCTCAATTTCATAACTGAATCTTTCCCCAATATTGACATTGTTGGTATTAAAATTGTTTTCCATAATTTTACTACCTACATTATAACGTTCTATATACCTCCAAATACATCTATTATTCATACGAGGGTTTCTTCGAAGCTATTTGTAGTCTGCAATGTTTGCTTAATGATGATAGTAACCTGATTGTAACTGGAGACTTCAACATCCCTGAATATGTTGTTCATGCTAGTACCAATTTTCATAATGTGAAATCAATTATTCTACTGGAGAACTTTATGAATTTCCTAGGCCTAGTTCAATATAATGAGGTATTGAACGCCAACAATAGAATCTTAGATCTATTATGTAGTAGATGTCCAATGAATGTACAAGAGTCATCATTTCCTCTCGCTCCTATTGATGTGCACCATCCTGCTCTAGAATTTTCTATCCCCTTCAGTCTGAAACCTAACACATTCAAAACGAATACAATGAAAACCTTCAACTTTAGGAAAGCAAATTTTCCTCAATTGTATGACATGCTCTTCAATGCGGATTGGACTTTTGGAAGATAATGATAACGTAGATATAGCTTGCTATAGGTTCTACAACCTATTAAATAATATTTTAACAGAATCGTTCCCAAAACAGTTGGTAAAAATCTTCCTACCCACCTTGGTTTACCGGCGATATCATAAGAAATTTGAAAGCAAAGGACAAGTATTTACGCAATTATAAATCAACGGGTAACACTGAATTTTCAATTGCATAAAAATCTTCGCAAAGATATAAAGAAAAATATCGCCATAGCACACTCAATTATATTCGAAGCGGAGAAAGATCTAGGAGATGATCCATCCAAATTTTGGGCTTATCTGAATACAATTAGGAGCAGCTCAGCTATTCCTGATTCTCTAAACTATGAAAATAGTAGTCTGTCTGATCCCCAATGTAAGTCGATGCTTTTGCCACCTACTTTGAATCTGCTTTCATCAGATCATCCAATTATCGACAATCTGAAAGCACTAATAATTTCAACATACCAACTTTGTCCATCCCTAAAATAACTGAAGATGATGTGTGAAGTCTTTAAAAAATGTAAACCAAAAATGACAACGGGACCTGATGGTATTCCATCATTTCTCCTGAAAGACTGTGCTGTCAGCTTCGCTAAACCTTTATCCATCATTTTCAATCTAGCACTGACAACACTTTGTTTTCCGGATGTCTGGAAATATGGTAAAATATGTCCTGTTCTCAAAAAGGGGGACAAACATATGATTGAAAATTACAGACCAATCGTTATACTATGCAACTTCAGTAAACTCTTCGAAATGATCTTATATGATATTATATATGCACATGTGAGATGTCAGATTGTCGATAATCAGCATGGATATGTTAAGGGTCGTTCGACCACAAGTAATCTTACATGCATTACTCAATACATAGCAGGAGCTTTGGATATGTCTTCCCAGGTTGATGTCATTTATACAGATTTTTCAAAGGCGTTCGACAGGCTTGACCATGGTGGTACTTCTCAAAAACTGAGTTCGGTTGGTTTGACTGACAGCCTTACACTTTTGGAGTCTTATCTAAGCGAAAGACTTTCGAGAGTTCAATACCGTGGTTTTAAATCTGTCGAAATAATAGCCACCTCTGGTGTTCCTCAGGGATCTGTATTAGGTCCCTTGCTATTCATTATTTTTATAAATGACATTTGCCTTGAGTTAGACTCTGAAATTCTACTATATGCAGATGATTGTAAATTGTTTCGATCAGATTTCTAATGTGAACGACTGCAGTTACCTACAAAAAGATATCCAAAAATTAGATTTATGGTGTGAAGCGAACTCACTTTCTCTCAACATACAAAAATGCAATTTTGTCTCCTTTAGTCGCAAAAATCACCCACCGAATATCCTTATACAATAAATGGAAACATCTTGCAAAATTGGCAGAATTCAAAGATCTGGGGTCATCTTTGACGAAAATTCACATTCACTCATCACGTGAATACAATTGTTTCAAATGGCTTCAAAATCCTCGGTTTCATCATTAGAAACTCCAAAGGGTTTTTCTGATATCAACACTTACTTACTCCTTTTCAATGCGCTTGTGAGATCAAGGTTTGAGTATTGCTGTGTCGTGTGGAATCTTGTTACAACATACACGTATAAATTTAGAGAATATTCAGAGAAGATTCTTGAAGTACATTAGTTTTAAGTGTGATGGATTCTATCCAAACCAAGGTATTCGCATGAAGTGCTACTTTTGAGATTCCAGGTTCACTCTCTAGACAATCGTCGTAGAATACCTAGGTATATTATTTTTGCACAAGGTTATTTTCTCTATAATTAATTGTCCATACTTACTTTCACATATAAAGTTGCATGTTCCCAGGCTACCTGTAATGCTAATAGTAATACATTTTACCTCCTTTCCTCAAACAAATGTACTTACACGCTCTCCTATGTACAAAATATGCTTTGATTACTTGTCAATCCAGAATAACTAGATATTTTCAACTGCAAGCCAACTGACATCAAAATAGCTATCTTGCAATCATAATGATTCTTACTGAACATATAATATAGTTTCATATTTGTTGTGATGTGTATGAACTTTTTTCTCACTGAGTTTTTTTCAGTTCATACACATCATTGCTCTTATTATTTACTTTTTATGGAATAAATTGTCTTATTTCATGTACATTAGGATTATCTCTGTATATGTCTGTACTTTAGGTTTAACTCTGTTTAACATTTCCTGAATGTATATTTCCAATTCTGTAATTGGCGTCGGCTGTTGAATGGTGTACCAAATAAATAAATAAAATAAATAAATAAATTAAACAATTCAGGCGTTAATGGGTTAATTAAGGTCAGTATTTCGAAAGTAATTAAAAAAAAACAAAAATAAAAATAAAACTTCAACACCCTGTATCTTGGAAACGAAGCGTTTCCGGACATATATTTATTTGGACAATTCATATTGTGAGGAATTACCTCCTGAAGTTTGTCAAAGTACTTCTGACTCACCCTGTATAAACGGCAAAATAATTTATTTATTTATGATGAAATAATTATTTACTAGATACAAATTTGTGGTGATCTAATTTGAAAAAACTTTACAGGGGGCAGATGCGAATTATTGTGAACATAAGCATAAGTACACAGCTTTACATTTTGCCGCACTATCGGGAAGCATAGATGTATGCCTAGCACTTCTTCATGCCGGTGCTAAATCTCAAGTAACCAATACTGTGAACCGTACAGCTTCTCAATTGGCTGCCTTCGTAGGTCACCATAATTGTGCGGCAACCATAAATAACTTCATTCCAAAGTCTGAAGTGGAATATTATACGACAATACACGGAACCCAAACCACACCTCAACTACCATCATTTTTAGTAGAGAGCTTCCAAAAATTCATCATGCAAATCAACATTCATCCAGTGAAAGTCGTTTTGAATATACAAAATTTTGTAGGGCTCTCGGATCATTTGTCTGAGGTAAAGAAGGTGCTAGAGCTCATGAGTGAGAAAGAAATGAAGCGGGGCGTAGAAACCAATGAAGTTAGGTCCCTCAAGTTTCATTATCTTTCTTATATAATTGGGGAAATAATAAAAATAAGGCAGCGGCAGGCTAGTTCAAAAAAAGATGAAACTGAAGATGAGAAGAAACTAGACATCACAGAACTCTTCACCAGAAAGTTATTGAAGCCTGGAAAAGATGGCCAGCTAGAATTTATGGATGGTTTTCTCAAGGAGTGTATAAGAGAGTTTCCCTTTAGAGATTGTACCTTGTTTCGGCAAATGGTAGCCAGTTTAGCCAGTAAAGATCCACCAACTGTATTCAGTGTCATTTCTTCAGCCATAAATGGACAAAAAGGCTTTGCGGATGATAGTATATCAGTTTGCAACACCTGTGGAGAAGAAAAACCTTCAAAGAAATGTTCGAAATGCAAAGCTGTACAATACTGTGATAGAAATTGTCAAAGATTACACTGGCATTGGCACAAAAAGGCTTGTCCAAGGTTGAGTCAAGGATTAGGGGAAGTTGAATTGCAAACCAAGCCAGATGCAGCTGAGCTATCGGCAGATTTGCAGAACCTTTTAGTGAACAATTGAGTAGTTTATATAATATGTAATTGAAACTGAGTCTTAATTTATAAAGACTTTAACAATCGTAATTTGATGGAATTTAATATATGTTGGATGTGCACTTGTGTATTTTCTTTCAAAAGCTTTCTAGCATTTTATTGAAATTCTCATTATGGATTTGGCATAGTATAGCAAAAAAATGCTTAAATTTTGTTATCTCAATTCAGTATCATTTGCCTATTTCGGGTATTACTTCAGGTTAGATAATTTAGCGTGAGATAATTTTTTTGGTAGATTCTTATATTTTCATCATAAATCAATAGGATGAAATGTTTCAGATGGAATTGTGTTGTACAATTCTGTTCATGTCCTGCAGAATGGTAATGTTTTTAAAAGGAGAAACATTGTCAAAGGATTTCGTAAAAAGCCACATATAATTTATTTTCTCGCTGATACTAGTTATATCATTGAGTATAGAAAGAAAATTATTTAGAAGCTGTTCTAAAAAAATTGTCCTATAAACAGAAGGTATCTTTATCCAGTTCTTCTAGTTATATCATATTATAGATAGATCTTTATTTAAATAGGACATCCTAATATACTTTCTAGTATGTACCTGGAAGATTTATTTTATTGAAAAATTCATATCCCAATTTTGTCCCAATCTATAAACAGGCTAAAGAAATCATCATACAGTGTGACCCATTTAAAATGGAACCACCTGTAGAATACGCTTTTCAATCATTCTAAAATTTTTTTTTAATATTAAACATAAAATTGTATCTTGACACAAATTTTCATAACTTTAGTTATATTTCCAAGGCACTCTATGGTTTTTTTCTTCGTCAAAAACGGCAAAATTTATTAGACAATTTTTGTTTTGTAATTTGACTACAACACTGGATTCGTAGTCGTTATAAATGAAAACCTTGAAAATTTCATAAAAAAATATTGTTTAACAAAGAAGTTACAACAACTTTAATTTTGGAAACAAAGTATTTGATTATAATTTTGATCTTAGACATATTTAAATCTGGCAACACTGCCGATACAAAGTAGAACACCAGTGAATTTGTACACCGAAAATTCGAAGTCAATAGCTCATTCCGTTCTACAGTTAGAAGTCCTGAAAGTATGGTTATGTGAGCGATTTTTGGTGGAAGCGATTTTGTAATAAAAATCTGACTACACCACTGGATTTCTAAATTATATTCCCTTAAAATAATTTATTTAAGTTCAGGTTATAAGTTTATTCGAAAATAACAGAAAATTAAAAATTCATTTTCAAGTTATGCAGTCTTCCATAGCCGATAAAAACGAAATGAACCGAATCAAGTATCAAAATTATTTATTGAATAATAAAACAGAAAGCAGGACAAAAAATGTTCCTTTTAAATTCTGCAAAACTCAATTAAAACAAGCTTTTAGAGAAGTAATCAATCGCTCACATTACCATACTTTCAGGAGTTATAACTGTAGAACAGAATGAGCTATTGACTTCGGATTCTCGCTGTACAAATTCACTGGTGTTCTACTTTTTATCGGCAGTGTTGCCAGATTTTAAATATGTCTATAATCTAAATAAAAATTATAATCAAATACTTTGTTTCCAAATTTAAAGTTGTAACTTCGTTGTTAACCAATATTTTTCTATGAAATTTTGATGGTTTTCATTTATAACGACTACAAATCCAGTGGTGTATTCAAATTTGAAAACAAAAATTGCCTAATAAACTTTTGCCGTTTTTGACAAAGAACAAAAACCATAGAGTGCCTTGGAAATGAAACTAAAGTTATGAAAATTCGTGACAAGATACAGTTTTTGATGCTCAATATTAAAAAAAAATTTTTGAGATTGACTGAAAAATGCGTATTCTACAGGGGTGGTTCCATTTTAAATGGGTCACACTGTATCTTAATGAGTGAAAAAAAGAAACAGTATTATCAGAATATTCGACTCTCCCAATAGGAACCGCTCCTCGTGGAATGTTGTATCTAAATGAACAAATAAAAATAAAGTAAACAATGATATAAATATTAAAATTAATAACAAGATCATCGAAGATCCGAAAAGTATAGCTCATAAGCTAAATGTCTTTTTCATTCAAGCTCCCATTGATCTAGTGGAAAAGATACCATCTAATGATGATATTTGTATTAATACGAATAATTTCAATCCCTACACAATGTATTTGAATCCTTTCACAGAAAATGAATTATTCTTATTGTTAAATAATAAATTGAAAAATAAAAAGTCGTCTGGCCCAGATGAAATACCAAATTTTATATTAAAAAAAGTTATCTTCCTGATAATAGTACCATTGACACACCTTATTAATATGTCATTCTTCACAGATGTTTTCCCACAACCACTGAAAACTGGTAAAGTCACTCCCATTTTCAAGAAAGGTGAAGCAACCTTAATGCAAAACTACTTTCCTGTTACAGTCCCATGTGGACTCTCAAAAATATTTGAATATGTGTTCTTAGATCGCTTCGAATCGTTTTTAAATAAACATTCTGTTTTAAGTCATATGCAACATGAATTTCCCTCTGAAAAATCCACCAGTACAGCTACGTTTTCATTACTTAATAAAACTATAGAATATGTTGAAGCAGGTGAATGTCCAGCAGTCATTATTTGCGATTTAAGCAGAGCTTTTGACTGTGTCAACCATCACACACTTATATCAAAATTAGAAAAATATGGCATTAGAGGTACTTCCTTAAGTTGGTTGGTGACATTTCTCGATAATCGAAAACAGTTTGTATCTATACAAGTAAATAGGGCATATGAAATTTGCAATATTAAATCAGAAACCTCGTATATAAGTATGGGAGTCCCACAAGGCTCAATACTGGGTCCCATTCTGTTTATCCTCTATGTTAATAGTATAGATTCTGTAATTACGGGAGGTCATTATACTGCATATGCAGATGATTTTTCATTGGTAATCTCAGCACCGGATACCAGAACCTTGGAAAATAAATGTGCCATCACAATAAAACAGGTATCAAATTTTTTCAACAAACACGACCTATTTTTCAACACTGGCAAGACGGAGGTTATTCGTATACACAATCTTCAAAACAAAACAGAGGAAATTTGTTTCACTGTCAATAACATGGCGATAACAAATACTAATGAAAGTGTCGATTCCTAGGTATTTTTATTATGAGTTTCTCAACTGGAAAGCTCACTGTCGGCAGTTAAATCAAAACTCAACTCTCTGAAGTTTCACTGTCAATAACATGGCGATAACAAATACTAAAGTCAGTTGATCAAAATCCAGTTTGCTCAAGTGGAATCCAGATTGAGATATGGTATCTGTTTCTGGGGTGGTTCAACCCAAACTCAAAATGTATTTATTGCACAAAAACAAATATTACGATGCATTGCAAATATTTCATCTAGAGAAACTTGCAGAGAACTATTCAAAGAATATAAAATTTTAACATTAACATCTATTTATATATTTGAACTATGTGTGTATGTATTCAAAAACAGATCATCCTTTACAATGAATGAGAATTTTCATCACTATGATATGAGAATCAAACAGCAATTTCATTTGCCGTTAGCAAAAGTGAGAGTAACTTCATATGCACTAGAGTACATTGGTCCAAGAATATTCAACAAACTACCAAAATACCTAAAGGTGCTCAAAGAAGCAATGAAAGACCATTTATTGGAAAAATGTTGCTATACACTGACAGAATATTTCAACAGATTTTAATTGTCTTGAAATCTATGATTACTATTTTTCCTTACTTCCAATTCTATTCTTTTTATTCTAATGTATTGACAATTCCCCATACAATCTAAATTTGTCCTAAGTGGAAATAAAGTATTATTATACAAATCAGCTAAAAAGTTAAAGTAAGAAGTATGTGGTACATATTGAAAAAATATAACAAACATTAAATAAAATACATTAAAAAGTTTTTAATAATATGAGCGTAAAAGTACACAAAAAGTTTAAATAATAAATATCATATTTGTGCATTTGAAACAAATTTCTTTAGTTCATTTTTGAAAATGTTCAGAGATGGGCTACTTTTAATTAGATTTGGTAATTTATTGAACTGATCAAAACCTTTGAAAATCAAAGAGTTCATGGTGTTTTTGTGATTTGTTCTATTGATATATAAATGATTATTATTTCGAGTGAAGTGGTGGTGAAGGTCATGATTGAAGACAATGTACTGTTTGAAATAAATGGCCCTAAATTGTTCAGTATTTTGTATACGAATATCATGGGGAAATAAAACAGTCCTTGGGAAATAGATTGCCAATTTAAAACATTAAGCATACTATTAATAGGAGTATCCCTTCCGCACTTCAAAATGATCCTCATACGACGATTCTGAAGTTTTTGGAGTTGAGCCAATTTATCCAGATTGAAGAGATATAGGATAGAGTAGTCGAAGGGTGACTGAACAATTGTCTTATAAACTGTGATTTTTGACTCAGTTGACAGATTATTGGCAATTCTAGAAAAAAGAATAATTTCTTTGAAATTTTTTTATGAATATAATGAAAATGATTATCAAATGATAAAGTGTTATCTATTTGGAATCCCAGATATTTAGTTGTGTTCACTATTTCAATTATTTCATCATCAATGTTGAGATTACTATTTTTTAGGTCTATTAGGCTGTATTTAATTTGGTAGTGATTATCATTGCTTTTGTTTTCAATACATTCAGCTTGAGTTTATTCATTTTCAAATACTTGTTGACACTTGCTAATGTAGTATTCATTCTTTCTATTGCCATTTCTAAGTTCCCATGACTGCATTCCAAAAGTGTATCATCCGCAAAGAAGCTCACAAATTCAGAATCAACAAACGATGGCATGTCATTTAAATACAGTATGAATAGAAGGGGACCCAGAATACTACCCTGGGGAACTCCAACATTATTTGCAATTTCACAGGAGTATATATCATTCACTCTAACACATTCTTCTAACACTCTAACACATTGTTTTCTATTGGTCAAGTAATTATAGTTTTTATTGCACCATGATTCCGTATAGTCAATACTCTCAACTATTTCGTTTATGCTTTCTACAAAGTATTAAGTTATCTGATATTTCGGTATGATCTCTTAGTGATATAAGTTCTGCTTTTTCAAACTGTATACAATTTGGAAAGTCTATGTCATCACCATTAACTAGCTTTTTAAGAGTTTCCACATTTGTTAAGAGTTATTTCTGTATATGTCGATTTTTTCAAAATAATATAGATCTTTTTTCCTTTTTAACACAACAACATAATTTCTCATTCTCTTGAATGTTTCCGAGTTATATTGTTTTTCTGCTGGACAGTTCCTGAAGGCTCTGTATGTCCGATCACGATTTTGCAGTAAACTTCATTATCAAACCATGGCAAATGACTGTTATGACTATAATTTTGTATTGGGGAAATATCATCAATAACTTCATTACAATTACTCAATATTTCTTGATAAAGAATTTCAACATCAGTAGAATTCAGTGACCATTCACATGATATCAAGTTGATTTTTATGAGTTCCAAATTATTTTCACTGAAATTTCTATATCTTTTTATTGTTTGATTTACTTTGTTATGAATATTATTGAAGTTTACAGTGATTGTTGAATGGTCTGTTATATTTGGATATAAGTGCACATGACTATTTTCCTGTTAGCAACCTCGAGTTAATGTCTTGATAATGAAATAAAGTATTTCGAAAGCTCGACAATTTAACAAAGAGTCTTCTTTACATGGCCATTTCCTATTGACTGCAACCTCAAAGGAAAACATAAAATTGTTTTTTTGTGTTTCCTAAACTCAGTTTCTATATATAAATATATATATATATATATATATATATATATACTGAGTATTCGTAATCCTAGTGTCTTTTACATAACATACACAATACTAGGTTACACAACGGATCACTTCCTTAATATCCGAATTGACCTTTATTCACAAGTATTCCAAGATAGCGGAGTGAATATGTTAATCAACTTCTCATTGGATTTACATTTTTATTTTTGTATATTTTTTCTTACGTCTAGTAACTTGGTTGGTAAGTGATATTTATTCAACATCTACAATGTCAAATTGAACTGAATGATAATGATCAAATATGTTGTCAGACAGGAAACCATTGAAAGTAGTGTTCTTCTGTTCAGTTCGAACATTCCAAGAAGGATAAATGTTGGTCTTCGATAACGTACATATTCAGCAAGTTCCAACAACTCCATCCTGATAGGTGATTCGATTCCGAATTTCTGCTCCAAGTTGTAGGATATGTTGATAATCATTTTGCCTTCTGCTGCTGTGAGGTCACATGTCAATAGAAAGCAAACCATATATCCCTGAAAATCGAAGAAAACGTGTATCGTGTGAACTATACACAAGCCTGTACAAAAAAGTAGTTAGAATATTTGTGTCAGCATTTTGAAGTGTCCGCCAAAATGTTACTTATTTCTGGCAAACTTGATTATTCGAATATAAGTGTACACGAAATGAGAGTGGAAGAACAAATACGGCTCTCAGAAAAACTCCCAATAAAAAGTGAAAAAAAACTATTTTTGTTTCATCAAGTAATTTTCAGCTGTCATATTCGTTATTCTGAAAAAGTACTTCCACATAATAGATTTAGTCGAACATCACTATTCTTTGACGATAGTTCACTTGGTATCAATATGCAAATGACGTGGACTACGTCGATCTACTTATTCGGTATTTTCTCAGAACAATGGATAAGACAGTAGATGTCCTTGATAGAACAAATATACTTAATTATTATTTTGTTTGTTTGTAAACAACGAATATGTGTCCGACATAGCCATTCCATGTATCAGTATCCACAGAGGTTTCGAATGGGTAATTACCAAAACATTGATGACACTCTCATACCTGACAAATGCTGAAGTTGATTTGACATATCCGAAACATCTAGATGACATACATCGTGATCTTCCTCTCACACCCGAACAAAAAAATCTCCAGAATGAAAATTTGCAAAATTCTTAACCCCATTTTTCGGAAAAAAGTAACACATTATCATAATTGAAAAGAGTATTTGAACAATGGTATGATTCTGACGAAAACTCACCGCGTGTTATAGGTAATTTCAATTGCATGAATCGAAACTACTATTGAACACAATATCAAAGTGGGAAAAGCTTCCCAGAACAAATTTAAAACACTGCATGAAAAGATAAATAATGCTGTTTTTGGTAAAACTATGAATAACATGAAAAAAACCTGATTATGAATACACGAGAGAAGCGTTAAGGAGCGAATAATTTAATTGCTAGCCCAGATTTACAAATCAGAATCATTTCAATGAAAGTTTGGTAGCTATTGAAATTTAAAAAAAATTAATAAGTAGGTACTTTTGTATATATGTATGGGAATTTTGGATCGGCATTGAAAACTGCTACATACTTATTCCTTTGATGAATAATAATGTGGTCGGGTTTATCAAAGATGATAATAATGTTAACAATATAAGTTAGTTTATTGTTCCGAGATGTAAGATGTATTATTTTTTGGCAGATATAATTTTCCATTATATTATCACTTTTACTCAGCTACTGTCTTACGAAAATCATGAACACGACCTAACTTTACTCGGCTAACATATAGGGTGACCCTGAGGTGCGTGCAAGCTCCATAACTTTTTTTCAATCCAAGCTATCGATTTGTCATTTTTAAACGATAGGTCCAACAATGGGACACATTCTAAAAATATTTCTATTTATATACATGATGTCCCAGAATAAGATCTGTTTTTTCCATTTTCTGGACTAAAATGTGACATATTTCAACTTAAATTAGCGAGAGAAGTTGTACTTTTAATCACTAATGATTAATAATTTTTTTTTGCAAGAGATTAAAAGTGTTACCAATACACAACCATCATACACATTGCTCATATCGCAGCAACGGAGTCGAATTATTCGTATCGAGTAGGCTGACTTCCAAATTAAATGCATCACAAGCAACGGTAGCGCAGATTTTTATCTTAGTAGGCTGGTTGCAATTTTGTAATGTTCTAATAAGTAATAAGTAATAAATAAATGTGGTGTTATCTTTTTCAATAATTTCTGCGAGAATGGAAAAATCAGATTTAAAACTTGTTTTAATAATCCCAATTCCGAATTCCAAAACAGGAATAAGCCGTGTATTCACGATTGTTAATAATAATGAAAATAATTCAAATGATCATCTTTTAATTTGTAAAAAATACATTGCCTTCAGACTACAGTGTCAAAATAATAATACTCCCCGACGTCTATTTTAAAAAAGGAGGAGGTTTTCACAGAGCAGTTCGATTCCGATGATTCTTTTGTCTTTGGATGGGTGTACTTCAAAGTTGGTCCCATTAAATTTGAACAAAAAATCCATCCCTAAGGGTACAAATGGATATTGATCGTTCACCCTCTGAATGTTGGTCCGTTAATCGATTCTATCAGGCATAACTTTGTAGTGGGTATTCCGATTTGGATGTTTTTTTTTTATTAGATAGGGTATACCTTATAGCTGACCATAATCCAATGGTCCAATTGGAATGGAATAATCCACCCCTATGGGTAGTAAAATAGGGGATGATTGATTTTTCACTTGTGAACATTGGCACACATATGTAGTTGACATTGACAGATCCTCCTGCATCCGTCACAATAATTACATTCTATGGAAGGATGGAATTATATACAAAGTGATGAAATCAACTAACCAGAACTTTCAAAAATAATTTATATTATATAACAATAAATAGTTAAAGGTTAGGTAATCATATTATTTAACAGTTAATAGTTGAAGTGAGCTAGGTAAGTATTTTGGAAGTAATCAAAAATTAAGTAGGTAGTAATTAGTAGATTTCAGCCACAAAAAATTGAAAAATAAAAACTTTTTAACAAAAAATTAAACCGACGAAAAAATCAACTGGAAAGCACAAAATAAAATAAACCTTCTTTGTCTTAAAGATAATTGAGCTCCTAAACTAATGTGAGTAACTAATTTTGAGTCGGCGCCAAACAAACTAGCTATTGAATTGGGTAAAGCGTAAAATGATGGAAGCGAGATGCATAGCGGCGTTTTAATGACTTCTTCAAAGTAATTGTTTGTTTGGCGCCGACTCAAAATCAGTTACTCATATTAGTTTAGGAGCTCAATTATCATTTAAACTAAGGTTTATTTTATTTTTGGCTTTTCAGTTGATTTTTCGTCTTTAATCTCTTGTAAAATTTTATTAGACTCTAAAAAAAATTGAAAAATTGAATTGTGGATATTAATACAATTGCCAAGATTTCCAGTGATATTGCTCAATACTTGAAAATACCGGATCATCATTTATATACTGGACACTGTTTTCGACGAACCTCTGCAACTTTATTGGTGAATGGTGGAGGTGATCTAATAGAACTAAAGAAACATGGTGGATGGAGAAGAAACAATGTGGCAGAAGGCTATATTGATAAATCTCTCAAAAATAAAATAGAAACTTCCCAGAAAATATTTTCATTGCCATCCACTTCGCGTTGTGTGGATTCTCAATCTTTGGAAGACTTTGTATTTCAGAAATTTGCTGAAATTTCATGAGGAATATCTATTAAAAATTGTCAAAATTGTACATCAATTTTAATCTAGTAAATATTAAATGAAATGAATATCTATTATTATTAGGTAATAATGTATGTTCAATAAAGTATCGAGTGTTTTTTATGTATCTGAGATCTGCGTTTGTCGAAAATAGTATTTGTACGCCAAGGCCGCGAAAAAACTTTTTAGCGTACTGAAAGAGAAGTTATCTTGAGGTCGCTAAAAAGTTTCGCGGCCATGGCATACACACTATTTTTCGTGCAATCGTCAAAATTATTAAACTAGATAACTCCAAATGAATATATTATTGCTTTAAAATATACAGCAGTTCATTTTAATGAAAAAAGTCACAGCGTTGCTATGGAAATGATATGTTTAAATATATACAAAATATTTTGACAGTTATTGACAAAACCAAATTCTCTGATAGTGATGGTTGCACTCCTCCAGAGCTAAAAATATTGTAAACTCGGCCTTTCCGTTTAATACCTGAAAAATAAAACGGCAGTACGAAAAATGTTATAACGAGTTTAAATATTGGTGTGACAAACAGAATGCCGTATTTTAGAAATGTCAAATTTGGGGTGACGTTTGGTTTGGCGGCCGTTGCTATGGGTTGTTACGGTCTATTTTCAGATCGGGATCTTTCAAATTGAGCGACTGTTTCTAGTAATGCGTATAAATATTTTCAGTGAACCTTTTCCTTGTTTCTACAAATAATTTGAATGTTCTTTCATTCGACCTCAGATAAACGTAGAAAATACTTGAATAGTCAGTCGTTCAATATGTAAACAAATACAGCAGTGAGAAGCGACAATAGGTCGCTAATTACAACTAATATTTAATGTGATGAAAAAGGATGGCCAATCGAGGTAGAGTTCGTCCAGTATTGAAACGACCTCTTTGACCTTCCCCCACCTAATAACCAATTTTTCTCGAAGATACCCGAGCCATTGTCTAACTGTGGCTATTAATAGAAATTCCATAGGCGTACCAAATTGTTTGGTATAGGCGAAACACGAGACGTAGTTTTTGGCGGACGAGTTTTGTGATTATGGTCCGATTTTCATTCAAAATTGGTATGCGGGGGTTTTCGGGGTCGGAGATTATGATTTTTTTGTCAAAGTTGAATAAATAACTGCACTACCTATTTATTAATCAAACAAACCTAACCTTTCGAATGCTGCATGACGAGCCACTGGTGAAGATTCGCCGTAGCATAAGCAGCCACATCAAATCGTGTCCACTCGTGTTTTCCCCTTCTCTACCTACCAACAGGTCGTTTCAATACTGGATGAGCTCTACTCCACTTGGAGTATTTCGCGCATTCCTATACGAGAGTTCCATTTAACATTTTTAAAAACCGAATCAGTAGCAAAAGATTTCAAGCGAGAGCACAGTGGTGTCTACTTTCATTTAAAATTACGTCCTGTTAATTTTATTGAATATTACCCAAGTGTGGGGATGAAATCTCTGTGTTCGTTTTCTGTGATTATCAAGATTATTTGGTATCTGTCTCCTCACTTTAAGAGGGATTATAAACTGAAATCAGACTCTGAGGCCACACGCCATCCAAGGTATGAATCAATTACCATTTATCTCGGATCATGGATTTATTCTTCTCCTTTTCATTTATTAGGCCTTTTTCAATCCGTCATTGGGTACACTCTCGGGAATTCCGCGCGAGGAGGATTTTTCACAGAACCCGATGTAGTCCTTAGAAATAGAGAACCACCCTCAGTGCTTACAGTTCATGGGGTTGCAGGGATTTGGATGAGTACCCATATTTTAATTTCCTATTGCCTTCAATCACTGATTTTGAAACCATATAGGAAAATACGTATCCACCCTCAGTGCTTACAGTTCATGGGGTTGCAGGGATTTGGATGAGTACCCATATTTTAATTTGCCTATTGCCTTCAATCACTGATTTTTAAACCATATAGGAAAATACGTATCCACCCTCAGTGCTTACAGTTCATGGGGTTGCAGGGATTTGGATGAGTACCCATATTTTAATTTGCCTATTGCCTTCAATCACTGATTTTTAAACCATATAGGAGAATACGTATCCACCCTCAGTGCTTACAGTTCATGGGGTTGCAGGATTTGGATGAGTACCCATATTTTAATTTGCCTATTGCCTTCAATCACTGATTTTTAAACCATATAGGAAAATACGTATCCACCCTCAGTGCTTACAGTTCATGGGGTTGCAGGGATTTGGATGAGTACCCATATTTTAATTTGCCTATTGCCTTCAATCACTGATTTTGAAACCATATAGGAAAATACGTATCCACCGCTTAGTTTTTTTAGTTGTAGAACTGTCACAACCCCTAGTACGTACTGGGCTAGGAATTTTAGCCCTAAAAACTGACTGTTTTGTATATGAAACGTTCGGATTACTATAAACTTTTCTCTTTCTCCATTCAACCTTGGTTTATTATCAGTAGTAATATCCCTAGGACATTGATAATAGACGAGATAATTTTATGACAATCGAAAGCTCGTTCCTTGGTAACAGCCCGAATAACATTTTGACGCAATCATTTGGATAAAACACGAAAGGCATGCTGGAGTTTTTGCACGAAGAACAAAGATATAATTTTTTGCAAAAAATCACTGACAGTACAATTCAATACATATGTTGACAGTACAATTCAAAAACATTTATAACCATGGCATCAACGTACATAAGCTACTTGATGAAAATGTGCAATGCAAGTCACGCAGTTAGCCATATTCGCAAGAACCAACTTCAGTATCATATTCAACTGATATCGATTGAGAAATATCCTAGAGGTGAGAAAAAGTGATTTTCATTCAGTACGATTTCTCCATCGATTTTATGGAAGAAGTTATCAGAAAATGTTTTTTGTATACACTCTACAAAACGGCAACTTTGGGAGGTGAGGTAATATTGTCGCCTCGTTTTGATATCAGTTTATGAAAAAGACAGACGTACAGGGCAGCTTTGTCTTTCACTATTGGAAACCAACCATTTACTACTTGTACAGCTTTTAGAATCACCTTGGCACGTTTTACTGAACACCGGATTGTATTCAATGCGATTTGTTGGAGAGGCATCGTTATTTTTGTCGATTTGAAAAAAATCCACCAGACAAGCAACTGCCTCGCTAACTTTGCTAACTTTGCCACGCTAATTCTACAGCAGCAATATGGTGCAATTTACGCATAAGACCTTCAGGAGTATTTTCATCCCATAGCAATATTATTTTGTTAACCTCAGACAAATTTAACGAAACTGAACTTTTACATGGATCTGCTTGTAGTTTCTTCCTGATTGCATCGCGGGCGTCTCGGGATGGTTTAAATACTATATTGTTAAACGGGTCAATCATAATATTATAGTCATTTTAAATTCGGTCCCGTCTTTCTTTCTCATATTGACCGCCCAATCTTTTAGTATCTACGCCAATTCTTCTAAGCATCTATGTTCATTTAATTCATATTCTCGTTCGCAGCAAAATTCCATAAATATTCCCAAAATATATTTGTGACTGTATGTTTTATTTCTGGGTATTTTTTCTTTGATTAGCGCATTTATACTTTGAACATTCGCATTGCCAAAACGTGACATTTTGAAATTTATTTGGAATGAAGTTGTCAAACTCAATCGTGTTGTCATAGTGATTGATAATTGCACTGAATGCAATTATCAGTAGTAATACCACTAGTGACTGAATTTTCTGTCGATTTATTTCTAAACGAAATTGAGTTGCTTGAAAACACCACGAGTCCTGGGACGAGTGGTGTTCTTCAACAACTCAGTTGAGATCTAGAAATAAAAGACAGACTTATAAGATAAATTCAATCACGAGTGGTATTTTATTAGACTATTTCACGAACAAAATGAAAGGTCAAAAAATTTAATTTCGGCAGAATGAGTGGAAGAAATTTAATAATAATAAATAATTCAAATTTAATTATAAGCATGAAATATTTATTTAAACTATAAACGATTTGTTTCAATTATAATTTGTTACCTATAACAATAAATAATTTTTTATGAACACGAACATAATATATTATTCTCGACTATAATTATTATAAATGGTGCAATTGAAAAAATTTGAATAGTATGACCGTTATTAGGTGGCTACAATATATTGTTGGTATTATTACTTGATGTACTTGAAGTACTCCTAAAAGTATTCACTAAATTCTGATGATTTTCAGCACTAAGATGTAAATACGGTTTCATCGGGTTCGAACTTCCATGTCCAGTAATTTCCATAGCTTGTTGTTCACTAACGCCGGATTGTAGTAACTGTCTAACTGCAGTGGCGCGATTAGAGTGATTTGTTATTTTTAGTTTTCTAGTATCTAATCCTATCTTTTCTGCAGATGGTTTTGATTTGTATTAATACCAATAGGGCAATTCTTGTACCAATTATTATTATTATATTTATTCCACTTGCCATTCATTGTCAGAAAAAGTCTGTCATTGGTAATAATTCCCCTTTTCGATGTAAGTTTCCGGTATAGGTAATCTCACAGAACACATTTCAGGATTTTTCAAATTTTGAGTAAACCATTTAGTATCTGCACAGTTTTTATCACCACCGTGGCGGGTTTTGGAGGATATCGGGTTATATGCAATTCTGTTTGTTAAACAGCCTTTGTTGTCAGTCTCTCCCTTAAAAAAATGTAACTTGGAAAACGTTGCTTCGTTACCTCTCCAAGCTATGCAGCTATGCGAAAAAACTTCTTTTGGAGTCCCTCTGGCGTGTCTTCGTCCCATTGTAAGCACATATTTCTATATTCATCTGTAGTCATAGCGACAGAACTCATTTTATTTTTCGGGTACAGCTTCAACAATTTTCTCTTGCTATCTCGAGCCGCCCTCGCCTCCTTGAACATTTTGAAGGGATCAATATGTCTCTGATACTCACAAAAATATTTTTCTTGTACTAATTTTGCAGTAGTGTTCCATATGGTTTTGATAACACTCTCCTTGTAATCACTACCATCAATTTTTCGCATATTGAATGCCCAGTCTTTTAGAATGAATGCTAATCTTTCGTTGCTATTTTCTGCATCTAATTTGTAGTTGCGTTCCGCACAAAACGTCATAAATTGTCTACATATATAAGATTTTGATTTTTTTGTGTTACTGGGTATATTTACTTCAAAATTTTGGTTTATTACTTCATTTGAAGTAGCACCGAAGCGACTCATTTTGACGTTTGCAGCTACAATTATTTTTGGTCAAACTGTCAAACTTTGCATCGCGATCCGTATCCATGGTTACGTCGTTGAAAACACCATGCTGATAGACCAATCAGAATTGAAAGACAGCTGGTGTTTTCGCGATAATACAAGCTGTCTCTGGTTTTTGATTGGTCAGATTTTGTGAAAATTCCAAGGTGCGTGGAATAGTCAGTGTAATGTTGACATGCTTGGGTGAAATTGTTTCATATGACACAAAATGACAAAATTTGAATGGTGGTTAGAACTGTCAAAAAATTTTCAACGTAACTATTGTACAAGAACCTCTTCTTCTCCACAGAGCTATCCAGTGTTCTACCCTACTTTTTAATACTGGCTAACAGGTAGATCACTATACATTTTTGGCACAATTTATTATTAGAACACCTAAGAAATAACTATACTAGCTTCAACTCTTAACTCAGGGTAACGGCCGCGAAATTAAATTTCGCGGACTGTGTTGAGAACGCGAAATACTCACTTAGCCTGCGATTGCACGAACAATTATTTATTATTACTGTTAAAGAACGAACTTTCGGCAGATTCGACAACCATTTCCAGATTGGCTGGCGAATGAAATAATTTACTCAGCAACCAATCAGAAAACAGTCGCGATTATACGGAAGTAATTTGAAATCTATTAAATATGTATGTATTCTTTATGGATCAGGAAGAGATTCACTGATGTAACAACTGGAAAAAATACAAAACCAAGCACTGCGTCTGTGTCTGCAAGCAATGAAGTCAACACCGGTAGAAGCGTTAAGAGTAGAAGCCTTAGAACCACCACTACATTTAAAAAAAAAACCCTTTTTAGCTGATAAATTTTTGAAGCTTAAGGAAAAAGACGAATCAAGAATATTGATACACACTTATCACAATCCATGTGGTTCATTGTTCAAAATGTTTCCAGCAGTATGGGAAAATGACTTTTCGAAAAGTTTCGTGCCATATCTCTACTTCGAATTTTTCAATCGTGAACATCGCACTTGATCCGTATTTTGTTGTGAAATCATAATTAACTGAAAAGGGAACAAGCTCAAAAATCGATATAATTTTGTTTCAGCAATGTAAGATGCACCAAGAAATGTTTTTCTGTTCAATATTGGTTTTTTGTCAAATGAAGAAATTGCAGTAGGAAACATCTGATACTGGGAACATATTGTTACAAATCCAGTACGCCACTGTCTGTTGTTATCGTCTAGTCAATTTAAATAAACGGATAATAATTAGTCGAGTATTTTAATAGAGTCGAGAGGTCGACCACGTGGTTGGGAATTCAAGTCGAAGTGAGTTATTGTACAGCCGTTCAACGTGCATCGCAATAGTTATTTGTATGCCGAGGCCGCGAAATACCTTTTTAGCGTACCGAAAGAAAAGTTATCGCCGAGGCCGCTTGCGGCCGAGGCAGGATAAGCTTGAGGTCGATGAAAAGTTTCGCGGTCATGGCATACACACTATTTTTCGTGCAAACGTCAAAATTATTAAACTGGATAATAGCAAATAAATATATTATTGCTTTAAAATCGACAGCAGTTCAATTTAGTTAACAAAGTCACAGCGTTGCTATGGAAATGATATGGTTGAAAATATACAAACAATTTTGGCAGTTCTTGACCAAACGCAAATATTAGTCTACTCGACAAGTTGAAAATGGTCGAAAATAGAGATACTGCTCTTAAAATTATGTGTGATAGCTCATTGGATCCGGAATAACGCCTAGAAAAATGTGCCGAAAGCGTGTATTAGCACATAAAAAATTGTAAAAGTTATTAACAATTGGAGATGAAAAAAGAATGGTATTTCGTTTTTTGCCAACATTTCATAAACTATTAATATTTAAGAAATTTCAGAAAAAGATTCTAAAAGAGGAGGAAATTTCCAATGAAAACTCCCAGAACTCTATCTCCATTATTTATAATTTTAATTTAACGCTGAAAATGGGTCTCCGAGCGACATTTTTAGGTTGCGCGCGCGGCGTCAAAAGCGAGTACGACACATTAATTAATTTATTTAAGGTATTAAATATTTTTTTTCAAATTTGAAAAAATTATGGTGTATTCGGAACACTATGAATAATTTATTCCCGTTGGAAATTTTACTTAAACTTAATTTTTCAACAAGTTGAACGATTGGTAACTAACAAAATTTTCTCGAACTTCTGTCTTAATTGTAAATGAAAAAAAAGGTTTAAATAATTGTCGTAATTTTTTTTCGCTTTGTAGAGCCTTTCTTATATACATACTCAACAAGATCACGCCATAAAAGTTGAACAAATATTCATACTTTGTTTAAAATAATTTTTGTACTTGAACAAAAACTAAAAAATCCAAGTAATGTTGTTAAAAATTGTTTTTCTTAATCATCATATTATCGTTTTTTTATTAATACAAGATAAAAGTTGATAAGCGAACAAAATTTTTCCTGCCATTTGTTGATAATTTTTTTATAACCAAATTGATTATTTCCATATTTAAAAAAAAAAAATTTTCACAACTTTATTATATTACAAATATGATTTTTGAAAAAAAAAATTCCTTAGCAACAATTTTTAATTGTTTATAATCGTTTTTTTATATTTCTATTGTTTAAATAATTAGTTAAGAATTTTTTTTTTCTAAAAATCATAATTGACAGTCCTCTATAAAGTAACAAAGTTTTTTTTTCATCAACTTACCAATTTGTGATAAACAAATTTTTAACTTTGTTAGATTTTTTTCTGAAACTTCTAAAATTTACAAAAACAACCATATATATAACAAAGTATAGAAAAAAAAAATCCCAATTTTTTCCAATTCCAATTCCCAAAGTACAATAAAAAATTGGAAAAAAATGTTTTCTATACTTTGTTATATATGGTTGTTTTTGTAAATTTTAGACGTTTCAGTTTCAGAAAAAAAATCTAACAAAGTTAAAAATTTGTTTATAACAAATTGGTAAGTTAATAAATAATGGAATTGTTGATAAAAAAAATATTTTTTTTGTAACTTCATAGAGGACTGTCAATTATGATTTTTAGGAAAAAAATAATTTCTTAACTAATTATTTAAACTATAGAAATATAAAAAAACGATTATAAAAAATTAAAAATTGTTATTAAGGACATTTTTTTTTCAAAAATCTTAATATTTGTAATATAATGAACTTGTGAAAAATTTTAAAAAAAATAATTTTAAAAAAATTTATCAACAAATGGCGAGAAAAATTTTTTTTGCAAATCAACTTATATCTTGTATCAATAAAAAAAACGATAATATGATGATTTAGAAAAAAAAATTTTTTTAACAACATTAACTTGGATTTTTTAGTTTTTGTTCAAGTACAAAAATTATTATAAACAAAGTATGATTAAAAATATTTAAAATAGATGAATATTTAAACATTTTTTTTCATTTACAATTAAGACAGAAGTTCGAGAAAATTTTGTTAGTTAACAATCGTTTAACTTGTTGAAAAATTAACTTCAATTAAAATTTCCAACGGGAATAAATTATTCATAGTGTTCCGAATACACCATAATTTTTTCAAATAAAAAAAATAATTTAATACCTTAAATAAATTAATTAATGTGTCGTACTTGCTTTTGACGCTTTTGAGTTTTTTATTGGAAATTTCCTCCTCTTTCAGAATCTTTTTTTGAAATTTCTTAAATATTAATAGGTTATGAAATATTGGCAAAAAACGAAATTCCATTTATATTTCATCTTCAATTGTTTATAACTTTTGCAATTTTTTATGTGCTAATACACGCTTTTGGCAAATTTTTCTAGGCGTTATTCCGGATCTAATGAGCTATCACACATAATTTTAAGAGCGGTATCTCTATTTTAGACCATTTTCAACTGATAGTGATATTTTAGTATCTTGCACTCCTCCAGAGCTAAAAAGTATTGTAAACTTGTCGCTTTCCGTTTTATTACCAGAAAATTCTAAACGGCAGTACGTAAAATGTTACAGCGAGTTTAAAGATTTGTGTGACAAACATAATGTAATATATTCTTTGCCATTGTCGTATTTTAAAAATGTCAAATTTGGAGGTGACGTTTGGTTTGGCGGCCGTTGCTATGGGTAACGGCCGCGAAATTGAATTTCGAGCTCTCGAAAGATTAACTATCTTTTATCGAGCGGCAATCCATCACTTTGTGCTCTAAATACACAAACAGCTATTTAAACTTACCGTAACTTTTACCAAATCGATCAGTTCATCCAATAATACTCCTTCCTGAAGAACGAAACCGTTCAATACACTGAGCAATGTTGAAAGTATATGGAATCCAAGAACGATAATCGGCCAGCCATATAAACCATCAATATCGTTTACCAAATTTGTCAAATCTCTGTGGAGTTTTTTGATGACTTTTATTCTCTTGATAGCGTAGTTCTGCACATTGGAATCAATTGACCCATTTTTCTCTACTGCTAATATTTTATTCTCAAGTAATTCGTTCAAAGTACTGAATTTCAATTGGATATTTTCTATTATGGAATTCAGAGAAGTTTGCATGAATAGAAGAGACAAGTGTTCCAGAGTCATGAAGTATAACATAGTCCAATCATCTTCCGTGGAATCAAATTCATATACATGATATATCATATCTATAATCGTTACGGAATATATTATCATGTTACTTTTAGAATTACGTTTTGTATTAGATATTGTGCTGATATCATCTGTTCTTTGGAGCCTCTGCAGGAAATTTTCCCATTCTTCACAAGTGAAGAAGAGACACAAAGGTATAATGATAGATGTCAAAGTGAAACTGAAATCAGTGGCTATCCTCAGGAGCTCTACTGCTATCGACTGATAGTTGCCAAAATCTGCAAATTCGTTTGAAACGGTTACGTATAAATTGGCAATTTGGTGACCAATCAAGAATGCCGACCACATCTTATTCCATATTTGCTTGGTCAGCTTTCTCCCGTTGAAATCATAGAATGGGCAAATGCCAAAAATACTGTAGAAAATAAGAAATTTCCCGGAAATGTATTCTGCTGGCATCATGCGTCAATACTTTCAATATGGACATTTCATCATTACTACTAAGCATATAGATATGATACTTTGATGACTTTTTGATGGCTATAGTTTTCCGAATAACGGAAAGTTGTTGAATTTATTAGAGAAGTATTGCTTTGCTCAATTACCAGTATGTGAATGTGGACACGCACTTAAGGGAATTGAAAATAACAACTTCCTAACTTATTTTTTATTTTTAATATGTCGCCATAAACTTCTCTCTTGCATTATATCCGACCAATGTATGTGGAAAACCATAAATGACTCATACTGATGACTTGGGGATTAGCAATTAGAAAATATTTAATAAATGAAAGAACATTCGGTAATATTTAGAAACACTATGAAATTGTATTAATAATGAAAATCTCTTCGAATGAACAAATCATTTTGTAGGATTTTTATACAATTGTTCATTCAACTTTGTTTTTTATACCTCGTATATATATATATATATATATATATTTATATATATATATATATAATATATAGTGGGAATTAACGTCTGTAATTATTATATATGAAAACAATTTTTTCGGCATTCAGACAGGAAAATGACAACTTAAAACTGAAAAATAAATGGGATGCCGGAATAACCTGGGACCTTTCGATTTCTATGAGCGTCTAAATGTAGCTACCAGTCCATGTTAGAATCCGGCGATTCACATCTTTAAATTCAGTTCCATGTTGGTGAAGAAGATGATGATGGGGGTTATTGTGATGTATGCAAACAGTATCGTATACAACCTAATTGAATTTAATTGTTTATTCCTGGTGTCAATCCTATTAATTCCCACTATATATTATATTACTTGGCTCTAGTTATACACACCTGAGAATTTCGAGTTTTGAAGTTGGTCGAAGATCCAAAATAGGATTGACACCAGGAATAAACAATTAAATCAATTAGGTTATATACGATACTGTTTGCATACATCACATACCCCATCATCATCTTCGCACAACATGGAACTGAATTTAAAGATGTGAATCCTGATTCTAACATGGACTGGTAGCTACACGGTAGAGGTGACTAGAAATCGAAAGGTCCCAGGTTCGATTCCTGGCCGATCCACATTTTTATTTTTCAGTTTTAAGTTGTCATTTTCCTGTCTGAATGCCGAAAAAATTGTTTTCATATATATATATATATATATATATATATATATATATCTATATACAGTGTGACCCATTTAAAATGGAACCACCCCTGTAGAATACGCATTTTTTTGAATATTAAGCATCAAAAACTGTATCTTGACACAAATTTTCATGATTTTAGTTTCATTTCCAAGGCACTCTTTAGTTTTTTTTCTTTGTCAAAAACGGCAAAAGTTTATTAGGCAATTTTTGTTTTCAAATTTGACTACACCACTGGATTTGTAGTCGTTATAAATGAAAACCATTATAATTTCATAAAAAAATATTAGTCAACAACGAAGTTACAACTTTAATTTTGGAAACAAAGTATTTGATTATAATTTTTATTTAGATTATAGACATATTTGAAATCTGGCAACCCTGCCGATACAAATTAGAACACCAGTGAATTTGTACAGCGAAAATCCGAAGTCAATAGCTCATTCCGTTCTATAGTAATAACTCCTGAAAATATGGTAATGTGAGCGATTTGTGGTGGAAGCGATTTTGTAATTAAAATCTGACTACGCCACTGGATTTGTGAATTATATTCCCTTAAAATCATTCATTTAAGTTTAGGTTATAAGGGTATTCGAAAATAACAGAAAATTAAAAATTCATTTTCAAGTTATGCAGTCTTCCATAGCCGATAAAAACGAAATGAACCGAATCAAGTTTTAAAGTATCAAAATTATTTATTCAATAATAAAACAGAAAGCAGGACAAAAAATGTTCCATTTAAATTCTGCAAAACTCAACTAAAACAAGCTTTTAGAGAAGGTATCAATAATTTGAGGGAAGCTGAACTAATACATTAGGCATAGGTATTGTACTAAATCAATAGTAGGCTGTGATTTAGTACACCACAAATCGCTCACATTACCATACTTTCAGGAGTTATAACTGTAGAACGGAATGAGCTATTGACTTCGGATTTTCGCTGTACAAATTCACTAGTGTTCTACTTTGTATCGGCAGTGTTGCCAGATTTTAAATATGTCTATAATCTAAATAAAAATTATAATCAAAAACTTTGTTTCCAAAATTATAGTTGTTTAACTTCGTTGTTAACCAATATTTTTTATGAAATTTTGATGGTTTTCATTTATAACATCGAATTCAGTGGTGCAGTCAAATTTGAAAACAAAGCCTAATAAACTTTTGCCGTTTTTGACAAAGAAAAAAACCCATAGAGTGCCTTGGAAATAAAACTAAAGTTATGAAAATTTGTGTCAAGATACAGTTTTTGATGCTTAATAAAAAAAAAAATTTGAGATTGACTAAAAAATGCGTATTCTACAGGGGTGGTTCCATTTTAAATGGGTCACACTGTATATATATATATATATATATATATCTTTATATATATAATTCTACTGTACGTGTGTTGTCACTGCACTCCTAAACGGCTGGACTGATTTGAATGAATTTTTTTCTATGCGTTTGGGTGGCGCCCTGGATGGTTTAGATTTACAAATCATCCCCCTAATGTTAAGGGTGGTCCACCCCTTAATTTTTTATTTTATTTTTTAGATAAAATTTATTGTTTTTATTTTTTTATGATACAGCATTCAAAAATACATACAACCCTAAATTTTCACCCTTCTACGATCAACATTTTTTTGGCATGATTTTTGTTTTTATTTTGTCATGACTTAGAATAAAAAAATTCATATCACTCTTAATTCCCCCTTCTACGATCAACCCCTATTTTTAATTTTTTTTAGGAAAACGGGATAAGGGAATAACGGGAAAACGGAATAACGGGATAACAGGATAACGGTATAACGGGAATAACGGTATAACGAAAAAACGGGATAACGGGATGACAGGATAAGGGGATAAGGGGAAAACGGGATAACGGGATAAAGAAAAAATGGGATAATAGGAAAACGGGATAACGGGAATAACGGGATAACGAAAAAACTGGATAATGGGATGACAGGATAAGGGGATAACGGGAAAACGGGATAATGGGGTAAAGACAAAAAGGGGTAACAAGAAAATGGGGTAACGGGATAACGGGAAAATTTTCGGGAAAAACACTCGATTTCGGACAGATTTCGGTTTTTATTATACAGTGACCGGCAGAAATTACGCATCATATGAGAAGTTATTTTATTAATAAATTTTGACAGATATCGATACGTGCAATCGCTTCTGCATCAAAAGAAACCCCAAAAGACGTTGTACAGTGCCGTTCGTCTTTTCGTGTTTGGCGGAAAATTTAAAAAATTAAAAAATTATATCTCAAAACACCCTTATTCGAGAAAATATCGAAAAATGTTATTTGAAAAAGTTGTTCAGAATGACATTTTATAGCTATGTACATGTTATTATCAAATTTGTGTGTAATTTTAAGTAAGCAATAACTGTTAGCAACAAATTACGTAATAACACAAGTACAAACTCTAAAGTCATCAACTAACGTCAGAATTGTACTCTGACTCAGCCAACTTGACAATTACAACAATTTGGGATATCAAACCTAAAGTGTATTATTTATAGTTATTCTGATCCCAATTGGAACGGCAATGAAAATAAGAACACTACGAGGAGTGTTCATATGCACTGCCGGCAAATGGGAAATTTATATACTACCAGTGTTTTTACTATCAAAGCGTTCCTGGTACAATCATAAAAAAGTTCAGTCGTGTGGAAGAGAATTCCTTCTTGAAACTTTTTATGTCGGTCCAATTGGGATTAGAAATACTATACTAAATTAAACAATATGTACAGACTGCTTGAATTTATTATTATTATCAAGAATGCATCAGAAGAGTCGAGAAATGATCATGCTCTAGCTAAAAAGATAATTAGACGTGGATAGAGAAAATTCAATTTTTTTTATTTTTTGTTATGTTTAACCTTTAAAATGTAGATTTGTTGCAATGTTATTTTTGTTTCAAATAAAGTTATGCTTTTTTCGGAATGGGCATTTTTCTTGTTTTTTATATATTTTTTTTAAATGTAGCGCAATGAACGAATGTTATTATATTTTTTTACGCATGCAGGGTGTTTGAAAGTTAGTCATTGATAATAATAATTTGTCCCAAATACGGACTTGTCCTCTCGTTTTTCAAGGTTGGGATCCAGAAATTGGGAGAATAAGAAATAGTTGATGATTTTATGGATTAAACCTGGAAAAGTACCATTTAGCGAAAAAAAAATAATTTTATGCCACCTCATTATCGAAACATCTAGATTTGACTCAAGTTAATAAGTAAAAAAGTTGTATGCGGAAACACCAAATACATTTAGTCTTACTTATTTTATTCTGCTCTTTTCAAATTTGTAAATAAAATTTTAAAATATTGATATACACGGTGTTGTTTTGACTCGAAACCTACTTATTAATTTTTTTAAGGCCGGACCTGGAATAAGACTTTTTTTATTATGTCAATCGACACCACTGTGGACAAAGAGCATACGAACCAAATATTACAAAAATGTATAGGGTGGTTCATAGTTATGATTAATTGAAAAAATAGGAAAATTAATAAATCACCCTGTATCTTGGTTATAAAGAACGATAAACCCATAAAATATAGGTTATTTAGAAGCACCTCGGTGTCTTCCATCTACCCTTACTGTATGCGCATTTCCCAATGAATAACCCTGTATAAAGGAAATTACAGACCACGAAAAATTCAGGAAGAGTCTCAAAAAGTTACTTGCCACAAAAGCTTATTATGAATTGGAAGGAATATCTTAGTGAGATCATTTAGTATCATCCTATAGAATTAAAATGTAAATTTAACATTTCTTTAAAAATATTATTATTATGTTTTGCATTTTTTATATTAGTTATGTTGTTTGTTGTACTTTCCCACCCTATCTTTGTCTACAAGAATTACTTTTCTTCTGACAATAATAGTATATTATGCAATGAGCACAAAATGATGCTCGTATGAATTGCAGCACTTGCCTTCGGCTCGTGCAAAATGGCCATTTTGTTGCGAGTTGCATACTAAACTTTTTCTATGACAACATATCGTTAACGTATTAATACATGCAAAAACTTTGCAAGAAATAAACTGATGATATTTCATTACTCCGAATTCGCCGCTAATGGGCTTTCTATCAGAATTAAAATATAAATTGAAGAAATATGTAAATATTTTCTTTATTGCTATTTCTAATAGGTACACAGAAATAGAAGCCTATAAATGTATGTATGTATCTTATTGAAGTTGAATGTGCAATTATTGAATATCATATTTGGAGAACTTGATTGCTGAATACTTAATTCTTTTCGAAATTGATAATTTGTCGACGTTGAAGTAGACGGCTTCTCGCGATTTTCCATTTTTAAATTCGTTGGTATGCCTGATGGTATGTTCTGTATTGCATTTGCAATTTTAATTGCTATGTCAAGCTTACTTTTCTTCGATTCATCAATATATCCCTCAGCGACTGTAGTAGATTTCCAGCCACCGTAGGCGTTTTAACTGGTTATGTCACCTCCAGCATCAACAAAATTGTTATGAGGATCGCAAAAGCAGTTCCAGTATATAATTGTAATTGGCAATTTTAAATACTTGGCAATGTCTTTTCCCATAGCTCCAAAATTATTCAGACCTATTCTCTGAATGGTACACTTTCCTTTTTGATAATTAATGAAAAACCATAGACCATTAGCATTTTGAGGGCGTATTTTTTATAAATTTCGTAAAATTTGCCAGTTACAGTAAAATTTCGTACTATTTTGGTTTTACTGTCTGGTATTGTTACTAAAACAGCTGAAGTAAGATCATTAAAATGAGTAATTTTCATTTGATGTAATTCATGCACCCATTACTCCCATAACTAATGCAACCTACAATGTAAATTCGTTTACTTAAACATATTTTTCATCAAATGGAAATATAAAACTTACTTTTGTTGCCAAATATATTTCATCTGGAGCCTGTTCAATGAAATTATCGATGTCATTTGCTGTAAAGATCTTTGACTTTTTGGGTTTGTAGCCGTTAGACTGCCGCTTGAGGAATGCTTTCAGTTTCAAATATTTGGCAATATCTATATCATTATAGATACTAAGAGTCGTTCTCAGCATTGAGAAGTGTGACCACATAGTGGAACTTTTAAATTTTTTGGCTAAGTCGCCAAAATAAGCCATTAAAACGTTCTCGGAAAACGATTTTGTCTTTTGATCTACCTTCCATTCCAAAAAAAGGTTATAAGCGATTTGATACATACTCTTCGAGGTTTCCGGTAATAAATTCAGTGTTGTTACCTTCGCTGCGGTAAAGGTTAAGAATATGAGATCACCCAGTATCTTCATGAAATTTTCGCAGGAGCTTAAGAAGACAATAAAAACAGTATAGCAATCGAAAATTTAGCGCGGAAAAGATACTTTTAGGAGATATGGGCCCCAGAAGGTCCATAAATAGAGGTTATGGAATATCACTTTTGGAAACTGCAAACTGATATAAAGAATGGCTTTTTGCACTAAACTATTAACTGTATACTCATTTAACGCTTAAGTAATATTAAAATCACTTAATGATCAATAAAGACATGAAAAACTCGATTATGTTTCATTACATTTTCACATGAACTGTCAAAAATCTAATATTGGTGGTTGCATTGATCTTGGCGTTTTATGGACATGCACGTTGCCAACTATTCAAGTGAATTTGGCCAATCCGGATTTTCGCAATTAATTGGATCGAAATTTTCACGAGCGGAGCGAAGCGTCGCTTTATAAGGTTGATTAGCTTGCATTCAACTTGGATAGCAAGGTTAGCCAAGTAAGGTTAGGTTGTGTTCCTTCTTTTTACGTTAGAAATTGATTTGATCGAAATGTTCGCGAGCGGAGCGAAGCGTCGCCTTGTAAGGTTGATTAGATTGCATTCAACTTCGGTAACAAGGTTAGCCAAGTTAGGTTAGGTTATGTTCCTTCTTTTTACGTAAGAAACTAATTGGATATTTTCTTGTATGCCTGGCCGAGACACGCCGAAGGCGTGTCTCGGCCAGGCATATAAGAAAACATCCAATCCAACGGCGTTTCTTGGTCCAGTTTAAAATTACTTAAAACAAAATAATCTGAAGTCACATTATTTTATATTTATTTATTTTTTTTTTGTAAAATTGTTTTTAACCGCTTTCTTAGTTGTTTGACCAACCCTCAGAAGTTAATGAAAACTTGTACGAGTTAAGATCACGGGGACCTTACCTTTTATAGTGGGATCCGAAACCACTCTTGGGACCTTGAAAAAATTTTTCACCAGCTGCGGGAATCGAACCCGCGCCAGGTGGAAACAGTTGACACAAGACCGACGCTCGTTCCACTGAGCCACAAGCCCCGGTAACTTTCTAAATGCTTAATTTTCAAAATTATAATCACTATCAAGAAGCGTGGTGAAATATACTTTGCATTTTAAACACAGATATCAGATCGTTATTTCATGCTGTGATACTTATCATTTATATGCTCAATATGTATGACGCATTGAATTTCAGTATTTTCTTCTCCCCTTTTGGAGACATAGGCAACGTCGCATATCAATAAACTTCAAGTTTCGAATAATCATAACATTTGATTTTTGACATTTCTTCTGTAAAATTATAAGAGAAGTAATCGGAGTTTTTTCATGTCTTTATAAAAAATTATGTGATTTTAATATTACTAAAAGGTAAAAGGTGTGTGCAGTTACTATTTTAGTGTAAATAGAAATTGTTTATATCAGTTTATAATTTCCAAAAGTGATATCCTATAACCTCTCTTTATGGACCTTCGGGGGCCCATATCTCCTAATATTATCAGTTCCGCGCAAAATTTTAGATTGCTATACTGTTTTTACCATGTTTTGAAGCACCTGTAAAAATTTATACTGGGTGATCTCATATTCTTTACCTTTTCCATCGTTGCTTCTATTATGTTCGGAGGTGTCAAATCTAAGTCAATATCACTATCAGTTTCCATTTTAATTAATAGTTTTTATAGAAAACAACTATGAAATTACTCGTTACCTACTAAAACTTTGACAGAAACGATCTGCTGACATTTCATCAATTTGTCGCTGACGCCATAATTTGACAAGCCGTAGTCGTCGTGATTTTAGAGTGAACCTAGACCTAACACGAAATATTCCATTTCGCATTTGTTGCTTAGCAACTTGCCTAGCAACCGATGCAAAAATGAAATTCTGTACAAAATGTGCTTGTTTATGATTGAAGTTACGGTTATAAAATGAACATTTATCTGATGATACTGAATACTCTTATTCATATGACGGTAGAACATTATTGGTACTCACCGTAACATTTACCAAATCGAAGAGTTCACCCCAGAATGTTCCTCCATGAAGAATGAAACCGTTCAATATACTGAGTGATGATATAAGTATATGAAATGCTACTAAGAGAATCGGCCAGCCGTACAAACCATCAATATCGTCCACCAAATTCGTTAAATCTTTGTGGAATCGTTTGATACGTTTTATTTTTTTAATAGCGTAGTATTCCACAACGAAATCAACTGATTTATTTTTCTCTAATGCCAACATTTCTCTTTCGAGTAATTTATTCAAACTCTTGAATTTCATTCTGATGTGTTCTATAAAAGCATTCAGAGAAACTTGCATATAGAGAAAATACAAGTTTTCCACACTCATGAAATAGGCCATATCCCAGTGATCTTGTATGTCATCAAAAACACATAGATCATATAGCATATCTGTAATTGTAATCGTATGTAATATTAGGATACTTATGAGAATACGTTTTCTATTCGATTTTGTATTGATATGATCTTCTATCCTTCCCACCCTCTGCATAAATTTTCCCACCTTTTACAAGTGAAGAAGAGCATGAAGGTATATAATAGATGTTAACGAGAAACTGTAGTCAGTAGCTATCCTCAGAAGATGTACTGTTATCCATCTATAATCGCTAAAATCGGATTCATTGTATGATACAGTTACGTATAATCCGACAATTTGATGACAGACCAAGAAAGCAGACCATATTTTATTCCACATTTGCTTAGTGAGTTTTCTCTCTTTGAAATCATAAAATGGACAGATTCCGAAAATGTTGTAGAGAATGTACATTATCCAGAGAATAAATTCTGCTGACATAATTTACTTGCAAGGCGACCACTTTATCGTTACCACTATCCAGATATATGGAACTTCGATGACTTTCTGATGGATACATAAAATATTGGAGTGGGTTAATATGAGTATTTGCTCAATTACTGGAAAAACAAGTATGTGACACGCACTTAGAAAGAATAACCAAAATAATAATAAGCTTATAAGTTTATTTGGGTATGGGTTTCTGTGCGAGAGATTTGCAGCAATCATTGATGGTGGAGTAGTGTACGCAGGCGAGGCAAAAGCAGTGCATCAAAAGCAGCGCAAATTATTGAAGATGTCTTCTCCCATGTATGGATATAATATTTCCTACTCTGTCTTAGGGATTTTTAAATGGTCTAGTTTTATTTCTAATATATATATATATATATATATATATATATATATATTTGGAGTTTTCTTGGGTTTCAGATTCGATTGTATTAAAATGAGACGAAAATTACATTTATTTAGACGTTTCGCCTCGTTCGGGGGCATCTTCAGTAAAATTTATTAAAAACATTAAAAACATTTGAATCTTGGTTTTACCATGCTTGTGTTTTGTTACAACAATAGTTGGATTTAGGTGGTATTAAATATTGTTGTATCATTGTTTTAACAGAAAACTTTCAATATTGTGGTTTGTTGTTTTGTCAATTGTCATTAAATTTTTTTTTAATGACAATTGACAAAAAACAAATACAATGATTTTCTATTAAAAATATTGATATGTTTGTCAATTGTCATTAAAAAAATTTTTTTTTTTTTAATGACAATTGACAAAACAACAAACCACACAATATTGAAAGTTTTCTGTTAAAACAATGATACAACAATTTTCGTCTCATTTTAATACAATCGAATCTGAAACCCAAGAAAACTCCAAAAATACAATCACCAAGATTCAAGAACCCACTATACCCAAAATATATATATATATATATATATATATATATATATATATATATATATATATATATATATATATATATATATATACAGGGTGGGGCACCCATACGACACAGTCCCTGTAAACCAAACCATTAATTTTTTCGGGAATTTCTTCATTTTATTATATGTATATCGATTAAGGCTGCAAAAGGAAATTATTTTGGAGTCTACAGGGTGGCTCAAAAAAGTGTGACATATCAAAGTTTTGTTTTTTTAAATGGAACACCCTGTATTTCGTTACACTTTTGAATAGGTCAGGAAAAAGTAATAAGATTTCATATGAGGTACGATGTACCTAACTATAACCGTTCTCGAATTATTGATTTTTTTATGAAAATGCTAGGTAACTAAATATCATCGAAATGTATAGAAATCATCCCTTCGAATTCTGACCAAGCATAAAAGAGGTTTTGGGCTATTGATTTCGATAAAACCCGTTTCTCAATATTATACAGAATGTTCAAAAATCATTGTCACTTTTTTATAATTTCGGACAAAGATAACTTTGTTATTTTAAATAGAACACCCTTTTTTTTTTTGGTCTTAACAATATAAAATTCAATTATCTTTCATTTCATTTCGGGGTTCCCTATACCTAACCTGAATAGTTTTTCAGATATTGGCTTCTTCAAATAGTAGTTCTTATATCAATGCATTCTTTGAAACGACATTTACTTGATTTGCGCACAGAATTCTCATTGACAGTTGTTATACTTCACTTCATCGAAAATATTTACTGTTCACTAAAATGAAGTTATCATTTACATTCATATTCTGACAGTAGTTCATTAAACAGACTATACAATTTTTTTTTATTATTCAACTGAAACAACAACAAAATATGAAACACAAATGTATTTAATTCAAAGTAGGTGCTCGAAATGACGACCATCCTGTTGACATTTGAGGCGTCCACTCTTCGAAAAGCAGCCCTTATTCTCTCCTTCATATTTCCCAGTGTGGTTGGAGGAGTGTCGTAAACCTCATTCTTCAAGTATCCCCATGGGCAAGTCAAATCTGGTGATCTCGCTGGCCAATTTTGTGGTCCTCCCCTACCAATCCATTTATTCGGAAAGCACATAATCAAAAACTGTCTGACACTGAATTTGAAATGTGCCGGAGCTCCATCCAATTGTAACCACATCCGTTGTCTGATATTTAGCGGCACATTCTCCAGAAGCTCAGGCAGATCATCTCGTAAAAATTGTAAAAATGTTTGACCATTCCAGTTTCCATAAAAAAGTATGGTACTATAACTTGTGTACTTATAATTCCTCCCCACACGTTAACAGACCATCTATTCTGGTGATCCAGAGTGCGTAAAAAATGAGGATTCACATCACTATAATAATGAAAGTTGTGTCTGTTCACTAAGCCATTGTTAGAAAAAGTAGATTCAGCAGAAAATAAAATGGAATCCAAAAAATGTTCATCCTCACTAAACTTGTCCAGAACCCATAGACAAAACTTCGATTCGTCGATGGAAGTCTATTTCATATACCTAATTCCTGGTGCATCTGAAATGCAGGTGAAATTTGTATTTTTTATTACCCTAGAAATGCTCCGTCTGCTTATCCCTGTATCTTCTCGATCTTCGTTGACTCGTGTAGGGGTTTTCTATGATTGATGCCATAATAAAATTCATTTTCCCCATTTCCCAAAGATAGATTTTGGTCTATTTGCCTTTTCTAGGGTACACTTCCATTCCTCTGAAATTGATGTGTCGTTTGAAAACCAACTTGTTTGGATGATTCGGTCTGGATATTTTTGGGCATACACCCTCGACGCCAAAAGGCAATTCTCTAAACACTCACCAATCGCTAAAATCATATCTATCCGTCTTGAATGGGATAAGTTTTCATTTTCGCGCTAATAAAACAGTGAATGTTTTGAATAGCATAAACACAATAACTGTCAATAGAAATTCCTAAAAGTTAATGGTTTGGTTTACAGGGACCGTATCGTATGGGATGCCCCACCCTGTATATATATATTCTTAATATCACTCCATTCCTTGATTGGTGGTTTCAGGTGAGGATCAGTATTCAAACTACATGCTATTTCAATTAAAATTATTTTAATCATATCACAAGCAATGAAAAAAAAACTGTCTGTAATGGCTGTTACAAACGGCTTTTCATAATAAGTATAACTTTACAAAAATGAAAATTTTATTTTACAATATATATTTTAATGGATTTCAATAAATCCAACATATCTTTTCTAAATGAGACCGAACATAATAATTGTATGGGTAAATAGAAAAATATATACTTCGAGAAAATAATAGATATACCTATTCTCAAGTTAGAAGAGATAAATAGATCCATTTTTTGAAAACAACTGAATGGCTGTGTTCAGTGTTTTATTATTTCGATTCTCACAGAAGTATAAAACGCCTGAAAATTAGGCTTATCAGATAATGGTATGTAACACACAAACCACTACAATAGGTACGATAGTTTTAAAACATTTGGATATAGCGTTCATTTGTCGTGCTATTTTTTATTATCCATCTAAATTACTTATTGTAACTGTACAACATTTTCATCTACAATACCTATAATAGTATTGCTAACTAATACATTGTCTACAAAAATATCTACAAATCGCTGCTGATACTTAGACATATGCTCTAATAGGAACAACATACAATTTTCCATTTCGGAAGATTCATTCGAAGGAGGTACCTACACTACACATTTGGGGAATGAGTTGTTTTGACACATCAAATGTTCATCTGGATGAAATTAATATGGTTTGATTAATTTCTAGAGGAAAGTTTTGCAAGAATAGTTGACCTACTTATGTCATCGCTTTTAAACCTCCACACTTTACCATTTGAAAAATGAGATGGTCACATTGTGATTATATTTGTTGAAAACCCCTCGGAAAAAATTATTTTATTTCGAAGTTTTTTCGTTTACATTTTCAATCAGAATGTATATTCCTGGTTCAATGTAAGAATTGAAGCTGCAGGCCCTATCCATAGCTTCATATCTAACATACTAAATAGGAATTAATTGAAAAAAAATATGAATGTGGATTTGTGATAATAGATAAATAAAAAATGTGTATCACATATAAAAATGCCAAGTGTTGAGAAAATATTGCATAAATCATCCGACAATAAAATGTATCATGGGATGCTGGCTGTATTACACATTATTTTCTCAAAATAAACATTTTTTCGTACATCGATTACAAAGAGGGGATTGATCCAGCATTGATTCAATTGCTCTTTCAATACTTTTTTGTAGAGTTGGAAATAATCGACAGAAAAGAATGGCACACCGTTACTCATTTGGGTCTTAAACTCCCATTTAAATGTCACTTGATTCTATGTGACCTGTAATAATTGAAATGGAAAGTTTTCATCATCTGTTATGGTTATCTTGTTACTAATACCAATGTGAAACCTTATTTTCATGTCACATGTGTCTATTGGAGTATCAGACAGACATACACAAAGTTAAAATGGTTCGAATGTATAAAATTGTGACAAACAGTGTAAAACATATTTTTTCAATTTGTCAAGCCTAAAAAACACAGAACAGATGAATTTTGGAACACAAATACATAAGAAGATGAGAAGAGAAATGAAGTGTTCTACGGTTCAGCTTAAAGTGAACTAGTGAACAGAATACTATTAGCAATGCAGATATCCTCGACTACAGAAAACTATTTCGTTTAAATTTATAGCAAGAGGCATACAATCGAAGTGAAAAGGAGTTTGAGAACAAATAGAAACAGTATGCCTACAGACTAATAGCTTATACACATACTCTCTTGAAATTTATGTACACATTATTTTGAGCATACATAGTTGACATTTACTATATAGCACACTTTTCAAAATGTTTTGTGCTTTTTTATAAATTAATCGAAATACAATTTTAAAGTGTACCTTGGGTGAATTGTTGTGAAGTTTTATTTTCTTCCATCGGAAATTTTCCGTGGCTGAATGATTTTAAATGAAAATAGGAATAATTATTAGACTATTATTTCTATACATCGACTATGAAAGAAATGACCATAGACAAGTCCCCAGAGAACGAGAATAGCACCGATTAAAAATCATAAAATACTTCTATTTAATTTTTTCTTCCGTTTGGTTGCAGGAAACAATTCAAAATTGGGTACAAAATTTTTTACATGGAACTTTGTCAGATATGCTATAGGTATCTAACTGAAAAATAATTGTACATTTAATTTAATGAAAAGAACAGAATATGATGATCTTAGACGGCAAAAAATACAATTTTTTTAAATTTTTTTTTTTTTTTTTTGTTTAAAAATTCTTTAAGTAAAAATATTTTCTTATTTCAAATTATTTAACTTCTTAGAAATGATTTATCTATAGTTCTATCAATTTAGCTTTTTCGAATTTATCTGATTTTTTTCGTGAATTTATAATGAAGTTGAAACATACTATCTCAAAACATTCAAGTGGATGAGTAAGAATTTTCTTTCTTTTATAGCCTGAGACATAAAATATACCAGCTCTTTGAGTGTTTTTCAATCCAATTTCGGAAACTTTGAATCCGCAATAACATTTTTTTGTTTGGATCATGAAATATATCTACATAATAACAGTATGATTTTGAGTTTCAACGATCTGGTGAGCACCGGAACATATTTATTTGAATAAATAAAATGTTGGGACTACGTTTTCCAAATATTTGTTGCTAATATATCAGCTAACATAATATCGGATTTACTAAAACATGTGGAAATGTTTGGACTGAAATTATCCAAAAACCAATATATAGCTGAAAAACTGATAAGAGAACGCCAAAAATCAAAATAAAAATATTATGTTTTCATCAATCAACAATATAGTCGATTTTGTTGAAACTTTCAAGGATTATACTTCGTATAATGTTGACGTAGCTCAGTCAACCAATCAACGAACTGAATCTGATTTTCCATCTGGAATTCCACGATCCTGCCGTCGATAACAAATCGGTTTTTCCCATATATCGATTCCAAGGAATTTTCGCTGTTGAAGATAAAAAAAAAAACGAAAATTCATTTTCATTTTGAAAAAACATAAATAATACATTTTTTTATTATGATTTATTTTTATTGTACCAGAAAATTAAAGGAGACGATATTTGTTGGGAAAGGAGTTGATGTAAGTCCTATATTCAGTTATAATTAAACATATCTATATTTCGTCAAGAAATGTTCACATTTGTAAATTGTCAATGGTTAATATTACCCGTATAGTAAACCAGATATTTTCAATTGACCTTCGTCATTATTTGGATCGTGATTCCTGGAAGTTCCCTTCAGGATCAGTCATATTAGATCTAGAGATACAGTTTATTGAAATAATGAAACTTTGATTTCGTTTTTTCTGCTATTATGCGAAATGCAATCAGATTCCTATCTGAGCATATATTCAGGTAATTTCATTGTAAAAAAATTCCATACTCGATTTCATTACAGCCCCACCCATACAAAGAGATATATTCTCAGAAATGTCCCGTATCGGCAAAACTGGGGAGCATATTCATTACCGAATACTTGAACTAATCATATTTTGACCCTACTACTTCTAATAATAATTTCGAATCTCTGGGGGCTGTAACATTACAGGTATAAAGTTTCAAGTATAATAAATAACTAAACATAATATTCTTTAAATTTCGACATTCTTTTATTTCACACTTCAACCGGTCCTTGGTTCGGAGTTTCTGGCGTGGACAAACGGACCTGATTGCTTTCTGACTGCACCACTCCATTTACCTGGGCTCCTCTTTGAGTATCTCGCCATGGAGTTGTAAGCACCTCCATTCTCTGAGTACAAAAATGAAAGTATCTATACTATTATACAATTGTATAACTGTAATTGCTGTTTGTTTGTTCGAGCATGATACAAAAACTACTGACCGATTTTGATGAAACTTTCTGTGTTTGAAAGCTTATGTATACTAAACAATAAAACCATAATTTTTCACAACCAAGTGCAACCAATATAAGGTGGGCTCCCTCCCATTTCAAGTGTATCTTCATGTTGTATATATATATATATATATATATATATATATATATATACATATATATATATACATATATATAATAATAACAACTTTATTCATCCCAAGAAATAATACAATTATTTATATTAGGGATACAATAATACAAAATAAAAACATATATTTTTAAACAATGTATAATTATTATTATTATGGGATAAATCAATAAAATAGGTTATATTTCTCTTATTATAATTTTGTATATTATGTTTTGCACAATAAAATGAATAAATGATCGAGAGATCCAATATTTTTTCAATAGAGTCTTGAAAAGGCTATTAAAATGCATATTTTTCAAGTGATGATAAAATATTGACTTCCGACCAAAGTTTGATTTTATCGGATTAGTACATAAATTTTTACACTGACGAGTATTATAGTCATGGATATAATCAATTTGTGTGAATGTGAGGTTAGAATGTTTAGCAGAATTTTTTATAGAGTGGATTAAACAGCAGATTTTGAAATTATATAAATTTCCGATATTGAGTAATTTATTGGGTTTATATAAGTTTACTGATGGTTCGAGGTACTGGTATCTGAATATACATTTTATTATTCTGTTTTGTATTACTTGCAATGGTTTTATGATTTTTTGATTTGCAGTTCCCCAGACTGATATAAGGTATTGTAATTTTGAATAAAAAAGACAAAAATAAATGTTTTTTAAATATTTCAAAGGAAGATAGTCTCGAATCCTGAATAGAATTCCAACCATATATATACATATATATATATATATATATATATATATATATATATATATAGGGTTAGTCAGAATAAGACCGACAAACACTGACTACAGATTCCTCACTTCATTTCGAGATGAAAAGTTGCTATCAAGGTATGTCCTAAAAAGCATCCCCTCTGAAATACATGCTGTCGAAAGTACGAAAAAATTTAGATTTAATTTGTTTTCTCCAAAATTCCCGAAGGAAAAAATTTGAAACTTGGTACACTAATCAAGGTTTATTAACGTGCTAATTTGAAGTTATAATTTTTTATTTTCGTAAACCAGTGGCGTAGTTACGATGGTATGTGGTCATATGTTGCTTCATATTTTCTTGGGACAAGTAAATGGACAAATGAGCGTTTGACATCTGTTCGGCACATCGATACTCAAACTAAAAATCCTAACATTCCATGTGCCTAAAAGTGGAGGTTTCTGAGATATTGAGAGAAACTGAAGAAAGGTCCTTAGTAGAGACATAATTTGTTACCATACATTCTTGCATATGATTGTTTTGACAGATCAACTTACAAACAAACCCAACCTCAAATTCATAATACTGAAATAATTTTTGCGAAAAACTGAAGATAAGTACTCTTAATTTTTTGAAGTTTATGTTGGAGTATCATTATCAAAGCCATTTCTGATTGAATTATCTAGGAAAATATTATATAATCCAACATGTTTTTGATGAAGAAAAACAATTATTGTGTATTAATATCTACTTAAATGATTTCTTTCGATTCGTGATATTTAGTTGCAAAGCCTTTCATGCTAGTTTGTGGTAGGATGTTCAGTACACCACTGATCAACGCATAAAACATACACGAAATTTGGAACTGAAAAGAAACGTAGCTTCATTGTTCCCGGTAGAAACACACTGATATATCGATGCTTACATTCGACATAATTGATAGTAACCCAAAACAGTTTGTATTATTGTCATTTCAGTCAGTGAACATCGTTTCAAAATGGATTAATCATTTGAAGAATATACAGATATGCATTTCGTTTATGGTGAAACAGGGGGAAATGCCAGAGCCGCTGCTGAATTAGAAAATAGAAATAGATATCCAAACAGACATCATCCACATTTCACTACTTTTATAGCTGTGCATCGACGATTGAAGGAAATGGGGTCCTTTAAATTCAGTAAACACCATTGTGGTGCGTTAGAACAAGAAGAGATGTTACGGAAGAACAAATTCTTGAACGATTAGCAGCAGATCCTTTTACCAGCTGTCGGGCTATTTCGTATAGGTTACAAGTGTCACAATCAACAGTAAGTCGGGTAGCACGTGAACAACTATTGTATCCATTTCGCCTACAGAAGGTGATGGCCCTAGATGCTGGTGATTATGGCCCTCGTAGATTTTTTTGTGAATGGTTTTTGAGGATGTATGAAGGAGCAAACGACTTTCCTAGATATATTCTATTCACGGATGAGGCATGTTTCACAAGATATTGATATTTCAATAGTAGGAAGAGCCATTTATGGGATGAACAAAATCCGCATGGAATGTTTCGAAAAGGCTACCAACAAAAGTTTTCAGTGAATATTTGGGTAGGAATGATCGAAAATCGTATCGTTGGACCATATCTTCTTCCTCCCCGTTTGAATGGGCAGAGCTACCGAGTGTTTCTTGAACATGTTTTATCTGGGCGTACCTCTATTGGTTCGTCAAAGAATGTGGTATCAATATGACGGAGCATCGGCCCATTTCCAACGAATCGTTCGTCAATTTCTTGATCAAACAATCCATGATCGGTGGATAGGTAGACATGGTCCCATACATTGGCCTGCACGTTCTCCGGATTTACCTTCACTAGACTTTTTTTGTGGGGATACCTTAAATCCCTAGTGTATGAAACACCTGTAGAGTCTGTGGAAGTTTTAACGGCAAGAATTTTGGCAGTATGTACGTCAATACGGGATACACCAGGAATATTCCAAAGCGTGCGACAGTCGATGATACGGAGATGCCTATTGTGTATTGAACAAAATGGTGGTCCATTCGAACATTTGCTTTAATGCCTTGTTTGTTTCTATGTAGATAATTCAATAAATGGCTTTGATAATGATACTCCAACATAAACTTCAACAAATTAAGAGTACTTATCTTCAGTTTTTTGCAAACATTATTTCAGACCTTATCTCGTATTCAAGTGGAGTATTATGAATTTGAGGTTGGGTTAGTTTGTCAGTTGATCTGTCAAAACAATCATATGCAAGAAAGTATGGTAACATATCAGTGAATCCGCGACATCGATCGATCAAATAATATGATGAATGAAAAAATGGAGTTATCGGTTTCATTCTGACTCACCCGTACTATGTTTCCGATTCTCCCAACATTGAAAAATGTTCAGGAGGATGACACATATTCCGATATGTTGTAAGAAATGAGCATTATGCGATTATTGCACATAGGAAATTATGTCTCTACTAAGGACATATCTTCAGTTTTTCTCAATTATCTCAGAAACCTTTACTTTTAGGCACATGGAATTTCATGACTTTTAGGTTGAGTATCGATGAGCCGAACTGATGTCAAACGCTCATTTGTCCATTCACTTGTCTCAAAAAAATATGAGGGAACATATGACCACATACCATCGTAACTACGCCATATATATATATATATATATATATATATATATTTATATATATATATATATATATATATATATATATATATGTATAGTTGGCAGTGCCCAGTTCGCGGCGCCTACTTGTCCCATTCCGCCACAAGCTTCTAATAGTGATAAATAATACAGTATCGAAATAGGACGGGAAACATAATATGGCTTATTTTCTGCTAATTTGAAAAAGTAAAATCAGAAGGTGAGTTTTTTTAATTAATTAGGTTTACATTGTCTTTGTGCCTGACTCCTTCCGGTTTTCTTAGCAATAAAAAGTGGTACAGTAAGTTCAATCAAATGGTGGTCGCACGTGGACAAAATTCAAGTGATCGGTTTTTCTGTGGTCTATATGTATTTTAGGGTACTGAATTCAGAATTGTATGGACTGTTATCTTCCATAAAATTCATAGTTTCGAAGTTATGGCAAAAAAACTGAATACGGTGTGAACATTTCGCTGTTTCATGCGAATATCTCGGAACGCTTCTGGAAATTTTGTCAGCAAACTTCAAATTTGGATTCAGCCCCCCAAAAAACAGATAAAACCACAGAAAAACCGACTACTTATATTTTGTCCACGAGAAGGGCTTTTTCGCTATCATTTTACTGGTTTATAGTGAAATATGAACATGGCACGCATGTTTGAAAAAATAAGTACACTGATTGAATCATTTCAATTTAAAAAGCATATTGAAAAATCGACAATTTACAAGGCCTTTTGTAATTTTTAATCATAGGAAAAAATATAAATGTTTCTTTCCAAATATAGTAGAACTATTTTTTGTGGCCGTGGACAATTCACATTTCGACCGAATGTCATTTGCCATTATCTAGCCAAAAACCTATATACACTACTTATCTTGATGGATTTCAAATGTCTGGAATATATTTTGAATTGTCCAGTATAACGATTACTGCCTGGAGTCATAAGGTCCGAGAGCTGCTCATTGAAGAGATATCGTTTTTTTGACATCTTATAAATGCTTTGCCATTTGAGAAAGGAAAGTTAAATTTAAACAACAATTTTTTGTTTAAATGGTCTTATTGGCCTGTGCTAATTGATTTTGGAAAATATTGCCTTGCGGTTTTTTCCAGAAGCAACATTTAATCAAAAAAATTAACATCATAATTGGTTGAACTTGAAAAAGGTAGATTACTATCGTTTCGGACGTCCATCGTCTTAATGTATTTAGAAGGTTTTACGACGTTTGAATGCTTGTATCTGCAATCGTCTTCAGGTGATTGCAGATACAAGCATTCGAAACGTCGTGAAAACCTTTTAAATACATTAAGACGATGGACGTCCGAAACGATAGTATTCAAGTTACCACATCGTCTACAACCTTCAAACAAACGTTGAAAAAGGTACGTGCACCTGATATTTTCATGTTTTTTTAATTAATGCTGTGCCTTATGTTTTAAAAAGTTTGCGGAATTTATTTTTGAATTACGTTTATGAGTGTTATTGACCTATGAATATTCCAACAAATAACCAAAAGTATTAGTTTGAAACTAATATTGAGAAACTAAATATTCAAGAAGATCTCACCTTGTAACATGATCCTGGAGTAACTAAAAATTTATATACACCTACAGCAGGAATCATAATCACAGAAGACCCAGCAATTATCCATCCCAGGATGTTGGCCCAAGCAGGATACACGTAGTTTTCGTAGCTGAGAGGTTCGTAGCCAAGGAGGCCGTAAACGATGATGAAGAGAAGGAAAACCGGCGCAGCGAATTTCCAACAGAATCTCCAGTAGTATCCTGGTGCAAAACCTATCATGTCTTGGATGTCGTCACAGAATCGTTGTGTACCTGAAAATCCCACAAGGGATTTACTTATGATTTCTCGTATGATAAATAATTAAATGGTCAATTCAGGTACTTGATATCATTGAACAGCAAAAAAATCGAAATATTGATCAAATAAAAATATAGACAAACCCATTGCCACTGTGTCCTTCAAGGACCTGTTAACACCTCAGTTAACTTTCTACTGTCAGCTAGAGTTCAGAAATAAGACTAACCCCTCAGTTCTGGTCTCCAATTTCAAATTGTGGAACCTTTTTATATTTTCTAAGTCTATTTGTACTTATTTTTATTTCACACATGAAGTGAATGAAAAGGCATCATGTTACATATTCGAAACTTTCCAGGTTTCTCTTTCTAGAAACATAAAACGATTTTTTTTAAGGCAAGGGAACTCAAAGTCTTCTCCACATCAAAAAAGGTGTAATCTCTAAATTACCCTGGGTATTTAACAAACAAACATGTTTCAATCCAAGCTTGAATCATCTTCAGTGTGGTATATAAAAAAATTCTGAAAAGATTTGAAAACAACTTATGAACAATGTAAGGGTAAAACAATTGTTGAAATTTACGATAAACATCAGGTATGGAAAAAGTTAACAAGAGCTATTATACATGGTAGGAGCTCAACGTCTGTGACAAAAAATATCAAATTTAAAAACATAATGGCACAGACGTTAAGCTCTCACTATGTATAACTCTTGTTAACTTTTCCATACCTGATGTTTATGTAAGTTTCAACAATTGTTTTACCCTTACATTGTTCACTAGTTGATTTCTGATCTTTTGAGGAATTTTTTATATACCGCACTGAAGATGATCCAAACTTAGATTGAAACATGTTTGTTGGTTAAATACCCATGGTAATTTAGATATTACACCTTTTCTTGATGTGGAGAAGACTTTGAGTTCAGTTCCTGTTCAAAAAATTTCTTCTACTCCTATTTGAGAATATATTATGTCGGGTTAAGAAATGAAAAACTTACCGTATATCCACGATACTGTTATGGCTTCGAAAAATACGGCGAAAAGCATGGAATACCCTGCCGCATATCTATCCAAGAGATGAAAAAAATAAAATCCTCCCTGGCAACATGATGCCAATCCAACGACGAAGTAGAGCGTGAACAAACAAGCCACAAAAATTTCTCTGTTCCTCCCGATTTTCGGAAATTCATCACTGAGTGCTGTTATTATTGCCTCGGATCCACCGAACTGAAAATAATATGAATTACAATTTTGTATCAGCATAGTATTCGAAAAGTCTCCTTCATGATCATAGATGCATATTCAGAAGGGGCTCTCATCTACATTTTTCATTCCGGTACCATAAAAATGTATCTAATGAAATTTGATATGGACTTTAAAATAACACAGGTCAACACGAATTTTGGGTCTGGGTTCTCGATGTCAAATTTTGATTTCTTACACATTACTAACGAAAAACAAAATTGTTTAAATGGAAAAAGTTTGAAAAGGGAAACATTCTCAATTGAATATTGATAGAAAGATTTTTCTGTGAATTGAAAAATCCACGATTAAAATGAAGTTATTTTTTGTGAATGTCTAACAGAAAACAACTACTTCCCCGGCTAAAGCCACGCTGGACATTGAACTACATCTGATAGATATTCTGAAAAGGCCTAACTCAAAGAAAAATCTGAAATTGAAAATTTGCATTTTTATTCAGATAGTTATTTGATTTTCTATTCCAGTCTTAATTAAGAACTCATGAAGATGAATGAGGCAAAGAAGAATGTTTTCCAAAAGAGAGTACTCACCAGAAATCATTCGTAACATTGACGCAGGAGAGACATCGCATTCACTAGGTCTTCAATACATTTTTGTCGACGAAAATCTATTTCACGCTTCCACGATCATCAGGAAGACCGGAAGAAATGGGAAACACATTTTCAAGAAGCAATCTCACTTCGCAAAGATGGAAAAAGTTAGAATCATTTCTTTTGGAGAGACATTTTGAAATAACTTCAATTTAATCGTGGATTTTTCAATTCACAGAAAAATCTTTCTATCAATATTCAATTGAGAATGTTTCCCTTTTCAACATAAATACGCCACAAGAGGTTATCTTGACGATGGAAGATAGTGACTAAAGTTTATCTTTCAGTCGCAGATGATTCCACATCTGATTTTATGAACATCCTGTTTATATTTTCAACAAATCAATCTATCATACCCCATGACAGGTTTCAATGTCAGAAAACACTTATTTCAAAGTGTCTCTCCAAAAGAAATGATTCTAACTTTTTCCATCTTTGCGAAGTGAGATTGCTTCTTGAAAATGTGTTTCCCATTTCTTCCGGTCTTCCTGATGATCGTGGAAGCGTTAAATAGATTTTCGTCGACAAAAATGTATTGAAGACCTAGTGAATGCGATGTCTCTCCTGCGTCAATGTTACGAATGATTTCTGGTGAGTACTCTCTTTTGGAAAACATTCTTCTTTGCCTCATTCATCTTTATGAGTTCTTAATTAAGACTGGAATAGAAAATCAAATAACTATCTGAATGAAAATGCAAATTTTCAATTTCAGATTTTTCCTTTTGAGTTAGGGCCTTTTCAGAATATCTATCAGATGTAGTTCAATGTCCAGCGTGGCTTTAGCCGGGGAAGTAGTTGTTTTCTGTTAGACATTCACAAAAAATAACTTCATTTTAATCGTGGATTTTTCAATTCACAGAAAAATCTTTCTATCAATATTCAATTGAGAATGTTTCCCTTTTCAACTGTTTTTTATAATATTGATTATAAATAATAGTTAAATGAACTTTAGTTTCGCATTTAAATCACTTTTATTTAACAATCTAAATTAGTAGTAAACTACAAATGTAAAAAAGTTGATGAAAATGTCTAAAAATGAATATTTTTCCTATTTTTTCTATGTTTGACTGGACTTTCCCGCATCAAATCTCCCATCATATTATTATTATACTGCCCCTGATAAGTCATTCAAAGTCACATCTTGTCCTCTGAATAGGCTCCCATATTATCCAAGTGAGCATGGAACATATGAACTCCAAGGGACATTCTACAGCCCATGAGTTTAAAGTTTTTAAACATAAATTTAATCAATTCTTTATAATTATCAGATCTATTGTTTCCAAGAAAACCATGAACTACTGCTTCAAAGCTGTTCCAGGCTTTTTTTGCAAGTATTAAGTAACTGTGTAAATTCGTTACTTGACATTATTTTTTTTATTTGTGTTCCAACGAAAATATCTACTGTCACTTTTGCTTCGGATAATTTCGTGAAAAACTTCACAAATATTGTAAAGCTTCAGAGTTTTTACCAAGAGTTTTTACAAATTGTTATCATAAATCCTCTTACTTGATCGCGCTGCCACCAGCTGCTAATACTATCAACCAAAAAATTAAGATTTCTGTATGAACGTAAAAAACACAAAAGCAAACTTTATAAGTAATAGCCCTGGAGATCACATGCATTTTTGGGGAGTAATTTTTTAAAATCTGGAATACTATTTATTCGTTGGTTTACGTTGTGCTGAAAATGAAATGGCGATTCTGGCACCTGTTTATAGTCTACTCGACAAGTTGAAAATGGTCTAAAATAGAGAAACTGCTCTTAAAATTATGTGTGATAGCTCATTGGAATAACGCCTAGAAAAATGTGCCGAAAGCGTGTATTAGCACATAAAAAATTGCAAAAGTTATAAACAATTGAAGATGAAAAAAAATGGCATTTAGTTTTTTGCCAATATTTCATGAACTATTGATATTTAAGAAATTTCAAAAAAAGATTCTGAAAGAGGAGGAAATTTCCAATAAAAAGCTTCCAGCTCCCGGAACTCTATCTCCATTATTCCATTATTCCCGTTGGAAATTTTACTTAACGGTAATTTTTCAACAAGTTAAACGATTGTTAACTAAAAAAATTTTCTCGAACTTCTGTCTTAATTGTAAATGAAAAAAAATGTTTGAATAATTGTCGTAAAAATGTTTCGCTTCGTAGAGCCTTTCTTATATACATACTCAACAAGATCAGGACATAAAAGTTAAAAAAATATTCATACTTTCTTTATAATAATTTTTGTACTTGAACAAAAACTAAAAAATCCAAGTAATGTTGTTTTTTTTTCTCAATCATCATTTATCGTTTTTTCATTGAACAAGATATAAATTGATTTGCAAAAGAAATTTTTCCGCCATTTGTTGATACATTTTTTATAAACAAATTGATTATTTCAATATTTTTGAATTTTTTTTTCCACAACTTCATTATATCACAAATATTAGGATTTTTGAAAAACAAATTTTTTCTTAATACAATTTTTAATTGTTTATAATCTATATATAAAAAAATTTAGAATTTAGAATTCCATTTTTATTAATACAATTTTTTTAAATGAATTTTTAACTTTGTTAGATTTTTTTTCTGAAACTTCCAAAATTTACAAAAACAATCATATATAACAAAGTATAGAAAAAAAAAAAATCCAATTTTTTATTGTACTTTGGGAATTGGAATTGGGAAAAATTGGAAAATTTTTTTTTCTATACTTTGTTGTATATGGTTGTTTTTGTAAATTTTAGAAGTTTCAGAAAAAAATCTAACAAAGTAAAAAATTTGTTTATAACAAATTGGTAAGTTAATAAACAATGGAATTGTTGATACAAAAAAATTGTTTTTTGTTACTCTATAGAAGACGGTCAATTATAATTTTTAGAAAAAAAAAATTCCTAATTAATTATTTGAACAATAGAAATATAAAAAAACGATTATAAACAATTAAAAATTTTTTTAGGATTTTTTTTCCAAAAATTATAATATTTGTAATATAATGAAGTTGTGGAAAAAAAATATTGAAATAATAATTTGTTTATAAAAAATTGATCAACAAATGGCGGGATTTTTTTTTCAAATAATTTATATCTTGTATTGATAAAAAAACGATAATATTATAATTATAATATAAAAATATTTTTTTTCAACAACATCACTTGGATTTTTTAGTTTTTGTTCAAGTACAAAAATTATTATAAACAAAGTATGAATATTTTTTTAACTTTTATGGCGTGATCTTGTTAGTATGTAAAAAAAAAAATTTTTTTTTTACAATTAAAAGAAGTTGAAAAATTTTGTTAGTTAACAATCGTTTAACTTGTCGAAAAATAAACTTTTAATAAAATTTCCAACGGGAATAAATTATTTATAGTGTTTCGAATACACCATAATTTTTTCAAATAAAAAAAAAATATTTAATACCTTAAATAAATTAATTAATGTGTCGTACTCGCTTTTGACGCCGCGCGCGCAACCTAAAAATGTTGCTTGGAGACCCATTTTCGTTAAATTAAAATTATAAATAATGGAGATAGAGTTCCGGGAGTTTTTCATTGGAAATTTCCTCCTCTTTCAGAATCTTTTTTTTAAATTTCTTAAATATTAATAGTTTATGAAATATTGACAAAAAACGAAATGCCATTTTTTCCCCTCTTTAATTGTTTATAATTTTTGCAATTTTTTATGTGCTAATACACGCTTTTGGCACATTTTTCTAGGCGTTATTCCGGATCCAATGAGCTATCACACATAATTTCAAGAGCAGTATCTCTATTTTAGACCATTTTCAACTTGTCGAGTGGACTATTAGCGGTCGTTATGGCGTCGCGACGCTCAGCGTCTTGTAAGGTAAAAAGTGACGTTGAAGTTATTTTTTAAAAGCTTATACTTCATTTTCATCTTTTTATACTATTGTAAGTATTTTAAAACAATTCTGGCAGGTTATAACCGGTCGCAAATCAGACTGGCGAATTATTGAAATTGTAAAAACTATTTTTGAAGTAATTTTTTTAAATTAATTACTCTAGGAAATGTTAATATAAACATTAATAAATATTATAAAATTAGTCTGGCACCTATTTGTCGGTATTGACATTGTCTGGCAAGTTAATCAAGCGTTGCGACGCCATAGCGATCGCAAAGCCACGGCCAGAATCGCCATTTCGTTTTCAGCACAACTTAAACTAACGAATAAATATTGTTCCAAAATTTGAAAAATCACCTCTGAAAAATGCATGTGATCTTTAGGGCTATAACAAATGAACATTTTAGTTATTATTCGATGTAATGAATCAACATTTGTCAATTTGACTAAAAACACAAAAACATTTTTTTTTTATTGATCTGTGTAATTAAAAAATTAAAAAAACAGTAAAAATGTATCTTCCGATAGATGTATCAATCATGAAACTTTCAAAGAAAAAATGTTGCCAGGGTATAATTTTATCAATAGGCGAGATCACAAACTCACAAATTTGTTTCATATGTGCTTGACGTGATATAGTGATAAAATATTATGTATGCATAGTTTTTCCTAGAAGATATTGTGTAATATTCGAATAAGAGCTGCTCTAAAACCCTCAAATTCAGTGAGACATTCAAACACAGCGTTAATGCCGCTTCTTTTGACGTCATGATTCATGAAGTCCAATGATTTGACATTTTCCCGAGTTGCCAGAGTCACCATTTTGCGAAATGTTATTCCGTTTCATCCGATGAATAAAACAGAACTTGTGTCAGCATGTGTTATATTGAAATGAAGACTTCGTATTTGATAGCTGTTCTTGATTTAGTTATTTTTGAATAATATGTATGTATACCGAGTGTCATTATTTTTTCGGCCTGCTCACATTGTAAAGAAATATTATTCATAATATTGCTTACGCTTGTCAACGCAGTAATTCCTGGCACTTTCGCTGATAGGCAAGTTTCAAGTGTCACTATTTTGAGGAACTTCCGAGGAAATATTATTCTGTTTCATCCTATGAATGATAGATTTTTTTTTGAAAAATTAAAAAAATCCAACCATTTTTCTCATTGTTCTGGACATTGTGGTATTTTTTCCAGAAATTAGTTCCCGCCTTTTCAGTGTTTAAAAAAATTATTTCACCTATCCAAAAAAAAATTAAGAAATTTAAGGGAAAATGGTAGCCCATTCAACTAAAAAAAACGTTATGAGATATCAAATCGAATTTGATTTAATTTTATATATCAAAAATTGCAAACAGTTATTTGGAAATGAAGAACGTGCAGATGAACTTTCTATCAGCAAGGGAGGAAATGGCAACGTTACTTGGTTCTGGTTATAGTTTCCTTCTAATGGCATTATACAGTGCTTCTCAAAAGTCCCCTCCCCCCCTCTTATTTTTGGAACGATTATACATAAACAAGTGAAATTTGGAAACTGAATATTAAAGGTTGTAAACTTCTACTAGTGATGATGGATGACGAAATCGTCAAAGATGACGTCACAAGGCCATTGTGACCAATAATTTTAAATGGAACCTTACGGCAAGCGACACCTCTTTTAAAAGGTATCGAAAAAACCTATCCAATGATACTAATTTTGTTTGTGTTCATGGCAGTTTTAATGGCTCATTAGTAAACATTAAAATTTAAATTCCATTCAGTATGATATTAATTACAGATTTAAGAATTAGTATCTACTGAAAGAAATTGCTCGAAGTGACCTCCATTCACTTCCTGACAGTGAAATATCCTATTTTTAAACTCTTCTCGTACTTTTGCAAATGTGTCTGCGGAAACAGCCTCACATTCTGCAACAATACGTTGTTTTAAAACGTCAATATTGTCAGGTTCAGTGGCGTAAACCATCGATTTATGGTACCCCACAGAAAAAATCCAAAGGTGTGAGGTCCGTGATCGAGCTGGCCATTCCGTTGAACCTCGTCGTCCAATCCATCTACCACGATACTCCTCATCCAAATACCGTCTTACTGCACCGTCATAGTGTGGAGGAGCACCATCCTGTTGGAATGTTATTTCCAAATTGCCGAATTCATCTGGATTATCTTCCAAAATTTCAAGGATTAACGATTCTATTGCGTTTTGCAACAGCTCCAGATAAACCTCACCAGTAAAATTAGTAATTAAAAAAAGAGGCCCAACGATTTGGTTTCCCAGGATACCTGCCCAAACATTCACCTTCTGAGGAAATTGGGTATGTGTTTCACGAAACAGGTGAGGATTTGCGTCACTCCAATACCTCACATTCTGTGTATTTTCATTTCCATTTAGATAGAAAGTACTTTCGTCACTAAAACAAATTGTTTTGACATAGTCTGGCTGTTGGTTAATTTTAGTTTCCATATTTTCAGAAAATTCTAGTCTTCGGTCTGGGTCGTCGTCTGAGAGTCAACACCCTGTGTACTGTACTTCGACTGACTTCACAGGTAGATGCAACGTGAGTTGTTGAAGAAGTAGGATTAACTATTACTTCTGCCAGTATATCAATTTTTTTCTCATCAGAAATTTGTGGTCTGCCAGATCGTTTCGCATCATTAATACTACCCGTTGTTTCAAACTTACGAAGGAACTCCCTTAAATAAGTCCTCGAAACGAGGCGATCGGGAAACCTCTCATTAAAAATGCGTTCTGCTGCATGAATATTTTGTCCAGTTTCACCAAGAATTAGGATCGCTGCTACTTTGTCACCTAAAGCACGTACCATTTCGCTTCTTGAAGCACTTAAACGTTCGGCTCACAACAGTTTAACAAATTATTAAAATGTACAAAAATATTGAAAGTACCAAAAGCTGCTAAAACAGTTAAACGTTCGATCAACAATACACAAATTATTAAATGTACAAAAACTTGGACAACTACAAAAACGTCGAATTAGGGAGACTAACAAAAACGTCAGCTAATTTGACAACTATCCAGAGGCAGAGCTTGAATTTGAAATTTTAGTATTAACTGATTTAATTCATCACAGCTTTGCGTTTTTCAAAAGCGAGTTGCCAAAACTGCCATAAACACGAACAAAATTAGTATCATTGAATAGGTTTTTTCGATACCTTTTAAAAGAGGTGTCGCTTGCCGTAGGGTTCCATTCAAAATTATTGGTCACAATGGCCTTGTGACGTCATTTTTGACGATTTCGTCATCTGTCATCACTAGTAGGACAGTTTACAACCTTTAATATTCAGTTTCCAAATTTCACTTGTTTATGTATAATCGTTCCAAAAATAAGAGGAGGGGACTTTTGAGAAGCACTGTATAATAATACTTGAATTATTCGAAGTCAATTTTATTGTCATAATTTCTTTTGTTCCTTTTTTTCAAAATTTGTATATTTAAATGCGTTGGGTTTGATGAAATTGATATCCAAAAATATATAAGCCCCCATCTCCGCTCTGAAAAATAGTATACTGCATTCCTGTGGGTCTTAAGTACCCATTTTAACTCGAACTGTGGCAATATATCTTACCGATTTTATCGGTACCCATTTTATAGATTGAGTTCAAATCCAATTGTGCAAAAACATAACTTGAATTAAAATTTGATGAAATTTTATAGGATATGTTTGAGAACCCCCAAGGAATAAGTTTATGCGGAAGCCATATATTGTGGAAATTAACTTCAAACGATCAGAGAAGAAAATGGGATATTTACCGAGCTATCCAATCCTAACGTGAGCAGCATCATGAAAAAAATCAGAGCCCAAAATATGCTTCCGGGCATCGTGGCAATCGCTGCTGGATACACGATGAAAACCAGACCCGGCCCTTCTGTTGCTACTTCTTGTATGGGCCGACCTGCAGCGTGGCCATATAACCCAAAACTGAGAATATCACGAACCCTGCTATGAAACTTGTCGCAGAATTTATGACACTCGTCAAAATGGCATCCCTGTAATAAGAAAGGTTATAATTATGGAAAAACTAGAAGATTTGAGAAGATAATACTTGTTTCAAGGTGAAAAAAATTTTTCAATATTTTTGACTCAATATGAGTAAATATTTGAAAAACGAAAAAATAATAACTCTGACCTCAATTACAATTGCCACATATCAAACATCCTCTAAGGCACTCAAAATGCTCAGTTTTATCAAAAGATGCTCTCATAGTGTATGATCCCGATATAGAACGACCTTCACCGAGATGTTTATTTGATGAAACGTATTTTATATTTAATTTAATATGTCAATAAATATATTGCATATGGGTTGCCTAAAAAATTTCAGTCCAAGATATGATTAATTAGTATTTAAAAAAAAAAAAATCAAACATTTCACCGGTTTGATTATTAGACAAATTCTATACCAATCGAAAGTATGAAGCACATAGAATATGCAAACGTTAGGTTGCCTATTCTTTTCCGGTCACAACTCTCGGGTAGCCAGGTATAAACAGGTAAATCGATACTAGCACTTTGCACCGGTCTGATTATTGAATTAAAATTAAATGAAAATGAAGATTATTTCATTATGAACACGGTGGTATAGGGTTGCCTGCAAAAAATCAGTCCCAATTCAGTTGTCGAATTTTGAAAAGTGAAATATTGCTCGAGGGAATATGTGCGACTGAGAGGTCCCAACCAACCATCCCATGCGATAGAAGAGGACACAGCATAGCAGCTGTTTGAAGTCCGTCCATTTAAAGAAAGAGAGTGCGCATGCTATTTGTTCTTGAAAATGAAAAGGATAGCGATAGACTCGTATATGCTGTGCATCATTTTGGAGTAGTTTATTATTAAAATAGAGGAATAGTTATTTAATTTTTTTTATCAATTAATTATTTATGTCTGTATATATTTTATGTGACACTAAAGTATATATACATCTTTAGTAAAAAAGAAGGTCCTAGTAATACATATATAATACTTATCTTGCAAATTTTATCTTCAATAGTAGAAGACAAAATAAAAAACAACAATAAAAAAAAAACTTCTGTTTATTGTAAAAAATTATAAATACATTTTTTTTATAATTATTCAGGTTCCGAGTCATCGGACATATAACTATGATCTCCAACTTCTGAACCTTCTTCGTCATCACTCTCCGTTTCAGTTCTTTCGACAATGTCTTCTATCTTTAAAGGTGTATGATCCCCAATGAATCCTACTGGTTTTAAATATTGATCTAAGAACCAACCGCAGTTCTCAGGCTGAAATTTCACGCATAATGGATCCGAATTGATGAAAAAAAATATAATTGAAAATAAAAGTTCAATTAATAGATTTTTATGTCATTTTTTTAAAAAAGCTTATAAAAACAAAAATATTTTATTACTTTGTCAAAGTCCCCAGAAGTTTGAGACAGGTCTTCAACATTACTCTTTTCATCCTCAGCAACTGTAGCACAGAAATCGACACTAGGACTCAACTGTTTTGATTCTTCTTCAGTAGTAGATGCATTGGTTTGCTCCTAAAAAAAACGATTTTTGCGATTAAATAAAAATGTTTGATATATAAATTTTATAAACTTTTTGATTTGAATAGTCGATTGAAAATATCCTCAATTATGTTACAAAAAAACGGAAATCAGATCATTTTCTTGTTTAATTTATAAACAACCGTTTTTTAAGTTAATTACAAAATTTTTTATGTATTTCGAAAATTAACAAAACCATAGTCAATTATTTCAACATGAAAAAAATATAGAAGGTGTATTAGCTAAGATAATTTTAAAGATTCAATTATTATGTACTTACTGTATATTCAGCACAAAAATTATCACATTCTTCGTTATATTTTTTATTCAAAACGGTCACTTTTCTATAACCGTGGTATGATAACCACAAATTCAAGTAAGCGACTGGGTAGCTCAACAACATTGTATTTAAAGTTTTTTCTTTTACGAAAAGCCAACTTTAATAGACAGTTTTTGAAAGTTTCATCATTAAAATCAATTACATCATCATCCGAATCACACAAAAAACACTTTTTTGCCATTTTTTTCATTCAACAATAAATAGTAGCACGTTTTTTCAATTGTAACTATAGCGACAATCTACTCCAAAATGATGCACAGCATATACGAGTCTATCGCTATCCTTTTCATTTTCAAGAACAAATAACATGCGCACTCTCTTTCTTTAAATGGACGGACTTCAAACAGCTGCTATGCTGTGTCCTCTTCTATCGCATGGGATGGTTGGGACCTCTCAGTCGCACATATTCACTCGCAGCATTATTTCACTTTTCAAAATTCGACAACCGGAATTCGGGACTGATTTTTCGCAGGCAACCCTATACCATCGTGTTCATAATGAAATAAACTTTCTTTTTCATTTAATTTCAATTCAATAATCAGACCGGTGCAAAATGCTAGTATCGATTTACCTGTTTATACCTGGCTACCCGAGAGTTGTGACCGGAAAAGAATAGGCAACCTAATGTTTGCATATTCTATGTGCTTCATACTTTCGATTGGTATAGAATTTGTCTAATAATCAAACCGGTGAAATGTTTGAAATTTTTTTTTTTTTTAAATACCAATTAATTATATCTTGGACTGAAATTTTTTAGGCAACCCATATGCAATATATTTATTGACATATTAAATTAAATATAAAATACGTTTCATCAAATAAACATCTCGGTGAAGGTCGTATTATATCGGGATCTTAGACTAACAAGACTTTACATCGATTCACCCCATCAAGTCGCTCTACTGCTCACTAGTCCGCCCTCACTTAGAACATGCTGCTTGCGTCTGGTCTCCCCAGTACAATACCCATATACACAAGTTGGAAATAGTCCAAAATGCATTCCTAAGGTACATCGCCTTTAAGAGAAATTATCACGGTTACAACTATGAAGCTCTTGAGAAGGATTTGAATATCGAAAGCCATTGCTCCCGCCGCAAAAAAAATCACAATGTTTTACAACCTGATAAACTCTGTACATTCATGCCCAGAACTAATTGATAAAATCATTCTTCACGCTCCACCCAGACAAACACGCCCAACTCCTTCACATACCTCACTACAGAACTAATATAGCTGGAAATTCTTTTATCACAAGAGCATCCACACTAGCAAACACCACCCCTTGGACTTTATTGTGGGCCCCGCACAGTTCAAGTCTAGCCCCAGCCAAGACTTCTCTCAGTAAAGGTGCTTTAAAATGTTTCAATAAACCAATTGGCATTGTGTACTTTTCTTCTCTTTCTTTCTTTCTCTACTTCTGTAACAGGAATTTTACACTATACACTTGCACTCACTCAAATGTTTCTACTGCAATTATTTTGAAGATTTTATTTTTAAGTTTAAGTTTTATCTTTACTCTTAGATTCAGATATTGTTTGTCCTAGATTTAATAGTTTTGCTGATTTTAATCTTACACTTAGGCATCTTATCATTTGTTAACAATACCTGTAATACTTAATTAGCATTCACTCGTAAATAATTAAATAAATTAATAAATATTGGTCAAACATTAATAGCACCGAATTTGTTAATATCTTCAGAACATCATGGGAAATATCAATTTTGACAGTTATATTCTCCAACATATCGTTTCAACAATATAATGATGTTGATATCAATAATGAATTTATAATTACTACAATTCCTAATTATGGAGATATTGTCGATATTAATTCAGAGAGGAACTTTCAACTAGGTCACAGGTCACAAGATATTTTGGATGAACAGCCTGAATTCAAAAGAAATGCCCATATTATATGTTTCAATCAGAAGAATTGGTCTTCCTAATTTACAATCGATACAGATATTATAATTTTTTCCCTGTATTGGAGATTTCAAACTATTTAAAAAAAACATATCTGTTTCAAAAGAAAGTTTCAATATTGTCATTCATAGAATCGTTGTTGAGATTGGAAAACTTTTTGCTTGTTTTTTTGAGATAGTTTGACTTTTAACAGATGTTATTTTCATGTTGATAGAAATTTTTTGATTTTGGAAATTTCCTACGCGATATTTAGGTAGATTTCAATAGAAATACTACCTAGGTATTGGGAACGTCATCACATCAAGACTACTAGTCGTCCGATTAATTTGAAATTTGAAAAACAAAATGGCTGCTCCAAGATGGCGGATGAAATTTGTAATTATGATCCGATATGATTCCAAATTGGAATCTGGGGGTTTTAGGGGTCGGAGATAATGAAATTTTTGTCAAAATTCATAAATTTAAGATGGCGGCTCCAAGATGGCGGGAGAGTTTGGTGATTATAGTCCGATTCGATTCAAAATTGGTATGTAGGTGGTATTAGGGGTCGGAGATATGAATTTTTGTCAAAATTCATAAATTCAAGATGGCGGCTCCAAGATGGAAGACGAGTTTTGTGATTATGGTCCGATTCGATCCAAAATTGGTATGCGGCAGTTTTTGCGGTCGGAGATTTAGAATTTTTCGTCAAAATTTATAAATTCAAGATGGTGGCTCCAAGAAGGAGGACGAGTTTTCTGATTATGGCCAAATTTTATTCAAAATTGGTATGTGGGGGTTTTCAGGTTCGGAGATTATGAATTTGTTGACAAAATCTATAAATTCAGGATGGCGACTTCAGGATGCGGACGAGTTCTGTGATTATGGTCAGATTCTATTCAAATTGGTGTGTGGGAGTTTTTGTGGTCGGGGATCAGCTCAAAACTTACAGGGAAGAGACCTTGTAATAACGATGCTCTTCTTGAAATGAACAGATTAAGGCGAACTAACTAAAAAGCAAAAAATAAAATAAGCTTTTATTTAAGCCATGTATCAGAACGTATAAAATAAGTTCAAGTCATCGCTGACATAGATTGAATTATTTTTTGTTGAATTATTTGGTTTCAAAAAGATTGTCGCGCGAATTGTAATAAAATTAATACTTCGACAAGTTGTTTCTTACCAACCAATCATTGTCCAATGAAATTAATTGGTACCTACTTTTATGAACCCTTCGCGTGACAAGCTGTTTGAAACCAAATAATTCAACAAAAACTAATCAAATCATTGTCAGCGATGACTTAAACTTATTTTATACGTTTTAGTACACGACTTAAATGAAATCTTGTCTTTAAAAAGGGTTTTTATTCGTTATTATTTTTCTTCTCATCGTGACAATCTGATAATTTTATAGCAAATGATTTATTACAGCGCTATTTTCGTATCCACAAAAATTAGCAAATCACATAACCAAGGGAATTGTAGTACTGTCTCACCTCTTGTGCTTTCTGTTTTGACAATATTTTCTATTCCATTCGAGAAAATAACTGAACGAAAAATTTGCTAATGGACAGACATGGTGGGTTATTTTATCAACATTAAAATATGATTGATTCAAATTATTTCGACGAGATTGTTTTGGATATTATCAACCTTCTCACAAGTGAGAAATTAAAACTCAAAACCATGACAAAGGTTTGGAGGTTTGGGTAAAATCTGAAGAAACGAACAAAATCTGTAGAAATGGAAGGTACTTCTGGATTCAAAGGCAACGAAAAACCGCAACAATTTTTTCTCGAACCATATATTCTCAAGGATAGGTAACATAATTGTAAGAAACCATATCAATAGAATGTGGAGTTCAAAAAGCTCTATTTTATTGAATTTTTCAACATAATAATGAACATACCAATTCCATATTCAACAGAATATTTCAACAATACACTAATTATTATAAACAAATCGAATGTTGAATAGAAATGCAAATGCTTGTAATAGAATAAATTTGATTTGAAAAACGTTTTCTGATTTCATCATTCTGACTCTCATAACTTTATTCAGAGTATATCTTTGTTACCTAATAAATAACGTTTTTCTTTTCGCCAATGTTTTATTGGAAACAGGAAACCACATTGTCACCGCATAAAAGCATTTGGGGTTGACTGTTTCGTTTTATTAATAAGAATTATGTGTTTTTACTATTTTAATTGACTTTCAATATTCTGATAATTAATTTCACATTTTTGCTCCAATATTTTTATCTACAATATCATGCTAATGTTTTCAATTTTGTTCCAATATTGAATACTGGTTGTGATACAAAATAATTTCGAGGGATCTACCGTAAACACAAGTCTTGCACTTTATTGAAAAAAAAAAAGTGTTGTTTCACCATTCCCAAGAGTATAAAATAATTCTTTCATTTATAAGTTTGGGGGGTTATGATTTGGAGGAAATTAAAAAAGAAATATACCTTTATATTTCATTATATAATATTTATTATAATTCGATATGTAACAAGACTGGTTAAGAAAAAAATCTTTAAAATGAAAGTTATGGTTCATAATCAAATACAGATTTTTTTTTTGTTAATGTATTTCTTCAATTGCTGGGCGTCATCTGGAAACGAACTAGAACTGAACTTAATAGCTCTGGAATGATGACAACTCAGTTCGAGATACGATACCAAAAAACCTGATAATTCAAGTCACCATGAATACGACACTTTCTAGGTAAAGTTCGAGAAGAATAACCAGATATTAGTTGTTGCGGTTTTAATCTCAAACTTCATGGAAAAGCGCTTTTCATTCAAGCAGACAGGATCAGAGCCGGCCTTTAAGGGTGGCCAAGCTGGGCGCCGGCCCCGGGCCCTCGCGCCTCTAGAGGCCTCGCGCTACATCGAAGGTTTCGTTTTGCTATTAAAATCACTGATTACAATTTTAAAAAAACTTTTACACATTATGAATTTTCTTACTACTGAAATTTGATAAAGAATGGCCTCTTTGTGCACTCTTCAGAAATTTCAATTCTAGTTAATGCTCGCAACGCTTGTTTTTCTTTAACAGAGAGGAACCAAGCTCCTAAGTAATGAACTGTACTCTAGGCCCTACCACTCTCCCGCCTATATACATTTAGGATGATCACGGTTAGAACGACATGTTATTAGTCATTAGTTAGCTCAACATCATAGTTTCAGATTTATGTTTAACCGCTCACATGTTGAGTAAAGAGTTTTATTTGATCCAGTCGCTGAATAATAACTGAATATTTCGTATAGTCCATCCAATATCAATTGCAGAAGCTGTTTCTATAGGGAGCAAATAAAACTCACTTCGCTAACACGAGATATGCAAGAAACGGAACGAAAAATAATCTGTACTACTTGTATACAGTCTCCGTCACACAAAGAGCCCGCTGGTCAACGGGACTTGAGTGACTGCTGTCTGTTCTACAACCGATTCGTCTGGGCCAATCAAGTCGGACATCAATGCTTGGAGGTGTGTCTATACGATGGGAGGTCATAAATCACGCTATATTTGTGTTTTAATAGCTCTGAAAGATTAAAACCAGTAGCGTCTGTAGGCCTTGGTGTGTGCCGATCGAAATACGCTTTAGGATATCAAAATATCTAAATAAAATTAGTTATCTCGCCACTGCTGCTCACAGGATTTCACAAGACTTTTTATGCTTCTGCAATTGATAATGGGAAAACTATACCTATATTGACGACATTAACGGAACGGTGTAGATAGTCCTTCCTTCCTTCTTTTTATTTAACGCCGGCCTATTTCTGCTACCAAGACACCGACGCCGTGAGCACACTCCTCCCAACCGGAAATTTTGGCAATCCTCTGTTGTTTCAGAGGTGGGTTCTTTAACGAGCTCAACATCAAATGAACTCGACCGACATCTTAACGCCCCTCCGGCGACGGCATATCTATCGCTTATCTCGTGCTCATTGATAAGACGCTGCAGCTGAATATGCTACTACGCTACAGTTGTTAGGATATTTAACGGGAACTTCCTTGTCCGGTGGTCACCCATTCAAGTACTAACCACTGACGCTGCTAGACTTCAGATATCGATAGGACTCTCGTCAACCTGACCAGCCATCGGTGTTTATGTAGTCGCAGACAGATTTATTATCCTTATTATGGGCCGAAACATTTCGGTTTTTTATATAATATTTCAAAATTGTGACAAATTAGATGAAGATCTGAAAAAATGCTTTTGATTTGGATTTGTATCTCAGTAGTGGGGATGTAGATGGAGCAGAACTATTAATCGAACTGAGAATTTTGAGAGAAGTTTTGCCACCAGAAACACTAACTGCAATTGACTTGTTGACACGACTGAAAGAAATGGGAAATCCGTTTCCCAATACTTTCATCGCATATAGGGTACTGTTAACAATTCCTGTTACAGTTGCTAGTGCGGAAATGTCATTTTCTCGTCTAAAATTAATCAAGACCTACTTACGCACATCCATGTCTCAAGATCGTTTAAGTACATTAGCCACATCATCGATAGAGTCTGATATAAGTGCGAGGCTGGAGTTTGATGCCATTATAGATGAATTTTCGAAAATTAAAGCTAGGCGGATTTTTTCACAAGATCTCATGAGTCTCACATGTAGCTTCAGCTTCATTTTCACTCAGTGAAAGAATTCAAATTATTATTTTATTTTGAGTTTTACATGTTTTGTTTTTGAATATTCAGAGTTTTATTTTCGTTTTCGTTATTGGTAGGTATATTACGTAATATATTATATATTGTTTTGTTTAGATTTTGTTACCTTTCTCATATCATTTTATCTAGTATTGATTATTATATTGTCATTGTCAAAACATTCAGAAGTGTTTTTCTCGCCAAATAAATTATTTATTTGAATTATGTGTTGTGTATTTTGAACATATATTTAGTAGGCACGCCATCCGAGAGGTAGTGAGGGGAAGGTGAATAAATGAGAACATTGAGTAGGAATTTCTTCAAAGTATAAAAATATCAATTTATTAATAAATAAAATATATAAGGGCCTCGCACAACAAGTTGGCCCCAGGCCTCGCGCTCACTAAGGCCGGCTCTGGACAGGATTATAACTTAAGGGGATCAAGGAAATAACTTTCCTGTTAGGGAAGTTTTATTACTTACTTGTAGACATTATTGTGATACTTATTATAGGAAGCGTAGGCTAAAAGTACTCCAAAACCAGGTCCCAAAGAAAAGAAGACTTGTGTAGCAGCATCTACCCACACCTGAAAATCAATGAATTTTCAATAATCGATAATATGAGGAAAAAATAAGATACAAAATCATAACATGTGTTATTAGATGATGATACAGGGTGATTTTCCTTTTCTCAAAACCAATTAATGTCTTTGGGCAATCGCTGTTAAAAATAGTATAATTGAACTTCAGGAGAACAGGGGGGCTTGAAAATAAAAAAAATTCTATCCCCAATTCCTTCAATAATTGAAGGCAGAATAAAATATAATGGGGAAAAGTTATTTTTTTGTGGCTAAAATACTCCTAAAATGCACCAAAAAAACTAAATCGTGCGATCGCCTTCAGGTTAGAAGCAGAATGTAGGAAATATCATGCAGTTTCCAAAGATATGTACTTCAGTAGTGTATGGACCATTCATTTCAAATTTAGACAATATATGGATCTTTCATTTCAAATACAGGTAGTGTATGGATCCTTTATTTTGGTTTTAGTTGGACATGGGTCGTATCTCAAGAACGAGAAGAGTTAGTGTAATTCCGCGAACGGCATTCGATTCAGAATGGTTGATTTAGTATATGCTCATAATTTCAAGACGAGTTTCAGAAAAAAAATATTTCTCGAAAAAATCGCAAAATATTTCTCCCCAAAATTCACCAAAAAAAACGAAATCGTCCGATCACCTTCAGGTTAGAAGCAGAATGTAGAAAATATCATGCAGATTCCAAAAATATGTACTTCAGTAGTGTATGGACCCTTCATTTCAAATTTAGATAATATATGGAATTTTTATTTCAAATATAGGTAGTGTATGGATCCTTTATTTTAGTTTTAATCGGAAGTGGGTCGTATCTCAAGAACGAGAAGTGATATAGTAATTCCGCGAACGGCATTCGATTCAGAATGGTTGATTCAGTATCTGCTCATAATTTCAAGACGATTCTCACAAAAAAAAAGATTTCTCGAAAAAATGAAATAATATATAACATGATACAACCAATTAATTATTTTGAAATATAACCCTTAATCAATATATTAACGAAAAACACTATGATAAGTATTGTGTATAAATAAATATTCTTATAATATGTTAAAAAATTTAGATCGAGACTGTCAAAAGTCTGCATTATTCTAAGTCTCAAATCATCTATATTGCGAACCGGTGAAGAATAGACCAAATATTTACCCTACTCCAAATATAAAAGTCTATAGTGGTAAGATCTGGGGACCTTGCAGGCCACAGAAATTGTCCTCGACAAATTTTCCTAAATTTTCATCAATATAGAAACCGAATAGTTTTGTTGTTTTTATATTGAATAATTTTTATTGAGTAAAATTGTGCGAATAATAGATGAATGTACCAAAATAAGGTGCTTTCGTACGAATCTGATTTGAGACAGTAGCCCAACTCTCAAATATAATGCCTTTTCATTTTTTAAATCATACATTTTGTGTAGAAAATGTTGATGTATACAAAAAATACTCGTGCATATTTTCTACGTACTCAAGATATGAAAAAAAAATACGGATTTTTCAAGACATATCGATCAGCCTGGATTTGGCAACCCGCTGGCGTTATATTTGTCTATATTCATGCCGACTTCACCAGTTGGCAAAATATTGTATATTATTCCTAATCCCAATTGGACCGACATAAAAAGTTTAGAGATGGAATTCTCTTCCACACGACATAACTTTTTTATGATTGTACCAGGAACGCTTTGAAAGTAAAAACACTGGTAGTATATAAATTTCCCATTTGCCGTGCAGTGCATATGAACACTCCTCGTAGTGCTCTTATTTTTATTGCCGTTCCAATTGGGATTAGAATAACTATACGAATGATATCCTATCCCATGAAAATTAGCATGCAATCAAGAAACACCCTCCATGCAAATAATCACCTCCGCCGACCCAATGGCACTAAAATTTGGATTCAGATAGTATTGTATTCCCTCTGCAGATCCAGGCAGGGTGATACCTCTGACCAAGAGAATCAGCAGAACTGCTAGGGAAAAAGTGCAGTGAACCATACCACTTTTCCAGACGTCGATATTCCTTTCCACAACGAAAAGTAGCAAATAACATAAACGGCTAGAAGGCACAAGGCTATATCCCATTTGATTTCTCCCAGATCATGCAAACCTGAGCTCTGGTGGAGTTCCAGTATCGCACGGCTGAAAAAAAGGATAACAGTATGGTTTATATATTACGAGAGACTCAAAGCACGAAGTGTCTTCACAATTTTTTATTCCTATTGTACATATACATATATATATATATATATATATATATATATGTTTACATATACAGTGTGACCCATTTAAAATGGAACCACCCCTGTAGAATACACATTTCATTTCATCAAAAACTGTATCTTGACACAAATGTTCATAACTTTAGTTTCATTTCCAAGGCACTCTATGGTTTTTTTTCTTTGTCAAAAACGGCAAAAGTTTACTAGGCATGTTTTTTTTCCAAATTTGACTACACCACTGGATTCGTAGTCGTTATAAATGGAAACCATCGAAATAACATGAAAAAATATTGGTTAACAACGAAGTTACAACAACTTTAATTTTGGAAACAAAGTATTTGATTATAATTTTTATTTAGATTGCAGACATATTTGAAATCTGGCAACACTGCCGATACAAAGTAGAACACTAGTGAATTTGTACAGCGAAAATCCGAAGTCAATAGCTCATTCCGTTCAACAGTTATAACTACTGAAAGTATGGTAATGTGATCGATTTGTGGTGTACTAAATCACAGCCTACTATTGATTTAGTACAATACCTATGCCCAATGTATTAGTTCAGATTTCCTCAAATTATTGATACCTTCTCTGAAAGCTTGTTTCAGTTGAGTTTTGCAAAATAAAAAAGGAAATTTTTTTTTCCTGCTTTCTGTTTTATTATTGAATAAATAATTTTGATACTTTAAAACTTGATTCGGTTCATTTCGTTTTTATCGGCTATTGAAAACTGCATAACTTGAAAATGAATTTTTAATTTTCTGTTATTTTCGAATACATTTATAACCTGAACTTGACTAAATGATTTTAAGGGAATATAATTCACAAATCCAGTGGCGTAGTTAGATTTTTATTACAAAATCGCTTCCACCAGAAATCGCTCACATTACCATACTTTCAGGAGTTATAACTGTAGAACGGAATGAGATATTGACTTCGGATTCTCGCTGTACAAATTCACTGGTGTTCTACTTTGTATCGGCAGTGTTGCCAGATTTTAAATATGTCTATAATCTACATGAAAATTAATATCAAATACTTTGTTTTCAAAATTTCTTTGTTGTAACTTCGTTGTTAACCAATATTTTTTTAAGAAATTTCCATGGTTTTCATTTATAACGACTACGAATCCAGTGGTGTAGTCAAATTTCAAAACAAAAATTGTCTAATAAACTTTTACCGTTTTTAACGAAGTAAAAAAACCATAGAGTGCCTTGGAAATGAAACTAAAGTTATGAAAATTTGTGTCAAGATACAGTTTTCATTGCTTAAATTCAAAAAATTTTTTTTTGAGAATGACTGAAAAATGCGTATTTTACAGGGGTTGTTCCATTTTAAATGGGTCACACTGTATATATATATATATATATATATATATATATATATATATACTGTTACTGTTACTCATTTATTATATTTACTGAAAATTGTATATCATTTGGACTTGTCATAAATGTATTGCATACATAACATGATAAAATAAAAATCTATCTATCTATCTATCTATATATATTGTTATAATGAGGTGATTGAGGTTTGTTTTTATTGTTATTATTTATCTATTTATTTTCACAATCAGACATCATAACAAAACATATTTTTTGTTTTACTATTTTTTTTTTACTAATTTCAAAATCTTTTTAGCTAGTTGCCCTTTGAATTTAATTCAATATGTTGTTAAATAAATACCCATATGAATATTTCAAATGTCCGGCTATGTATTTTACCTTTATCCCATTGACTCTTTTACCTTATTTTCTTTACCTCAGCTAACTTGATCGGTACGCCTATGGAATCTTAGGAGTCAGTTCTACTGTAGAGCCCTCTGGTAGTTCTTGATGTCAATTTCAGAAAATGGCAACTTGTAATTGCTCAAACATTGAAAATAATGCAGAAATTCATCAAAATAATAATTTTCTTTATTCAGGAAGACTTACTATTACCTATTCTGCGATAATTAACTTGAATTAGTGCTTCATAGCAAAATATACATGAAAATGAAGTTATGGATATTAAAAGTAAATAAACTTTTAACAAAAATTAAACTGATTAGACAATGAAAAGCAAAAAATAAATAAACCTTTCTAGTTCAATGATAATTGAGCTCTATAGTAACTGATTTGAGTCGGCGCCAAACAAACAATTATCGAATATCATTATCTATGAAAGAAGTCATCAAAACGCAGCCATGCATCTCGCTGCCATCATTTCACGCTTCACCTAATTCAATTGCTAGTTTGTTTGGCGCCGACTCAAAATCAGTTACTTACATTAGCTTAGGAGCTCAATTATCATTTAGACTAAGAGGATTTATTTTATTTTTTGCTTTTCAGTTGATTTTTTCGTCGGTTTAATATTTTGTTAAAAAGTTTTAATTTTTTACTTTTCAGTTCCGTATTTCGTCGGTTTAATTTTTTGTTAAAAAGTTTTTATTTTTCAATTTTTTGTGGCTAAAATCTACCAATTACTACCTACTTGTTTTTTTATTACTTCCAAAATACTTACTTACCCACCTTACTTCAACTATTACCAGTTAAATAATATGATTATCTACTTTTACTATTTGTTGTAATATAAATTATTTTCGTTGTTCTGGTTAGTTTATTTCATTACTTTGTATATCATTCCATCCTCTCATAAAATATACTGATTTTGACGGAATAAGAATAATGTCAGTAGCGATCTGTCATTGTCAACTACGTATGTGTGTGCTAATTTTAATTAAATTTTAATTTATTTTTCTACCCGTAAGGGTGGCTAATTCCTTTCGAAATCCAAATATAAGGTATACCCTATCTATTAAAAAAAGAATCATCCAAATCGAAGAACCCAGTACAAAGTTATGCCTGATAGAATCGGTTAACGGACCAGAATTCAGAGGGTGAGTGATCAATATCCTTCATTTCGCTACCCTTAGGGGTGGATTTCATCTTTTAAATTCAAATGGACCAAAGTCGAAGTACACCCTATCCACTGAAGAAAGAATTATCGGAATCGGACGCCTCAGTAAAAAGTTATGCGTGATCATACATAAAAAAATATGATGGAAAAAAAAAATATACGGGTCCAATAGAGAACCTCCTCCTCTTTGGTTTCGTCGGTTAAAAAGTGAAATGTAACCTATTTTTGTAGGTTATGTGGTTTATATACTAATTCATGAAAGTGTTCTATCAAAAGGGTTCTTTTAAAAGATTTATTTTTGAAAAACACTGAGTTTAGTAACTTTTTATGGTTCAAAGTACCTGTGGCTTGTTGAAACGAAAATTTTCAGTGTTTCGAATCGCTCTCCCGTTCCTGGAAAACTGCCGTTCCAATCTGCAGCCCCCTTATCGACTGTGAATTTTCCCTCTCATATATGTCTCAAATGAGAAGGTAAGATTCGTTCTGCTTCTGGGTTTTTTATCAGCTATAGTTCTTTATAGTATTTCCTTGGGTTGAATAGGCAAATAACTGTTTTTGTATCGAAAATATGATTGATTTCTTAAATTCAAATTGTTGGTTCTTCCAAAATTATTTTTTCTCAATCCTAGCTTGTTGATTCTTTTCTCTTGATACCACACATCCTTTGTTTTCTTCTCGAATTTTCGATTTACACGCACTTTTCCTTATTTTCGTTTATCTGACAGTTTTTATTCACGAATCGTTTCTAAATACCTTACATACTATATACATATAATAAAAAATCATTTTTGACGTTTTTGCTTTTCATATTTTCAATGTTCATAATTTTGCATCAAGATCTTTCCTGGCTTCTCATTGGCTATTATGTTCAGATCTAATTTCATAAAAAAGAATGTTGTAACTTTAACATTTTGTTGTCTGCTTGTGCTCAACAATATATTAGTAAATCTTGATTTCTATAATTTTATAAATAATGCAAATTGCATCTAATGTTGAGATCATGTTCATTTCAAACATAGGTATCGACTAATATTATATAAGGTTTCAGAAAAAAACGGTAGAATCTTCAGAAAAACTGTAAAATAACATAGCATAAATTACTAAATTGAACATTTTTTTATTTATGTGCTTTTTCGATTTATAATTTTCATTTTAACTCTTGAACACTTAACACGTACTTCTAAACATAACAAAATTTATATATATATATATATTATTCATTGGGTTAAACCATCAATTTTGTATGTAGGAGAGTGGGTGATATGTTGTCGCCATTTTGTTATTACATTGAATCGTAAGTGTTCACATCGCAAAAATTCTCACATTGAATAAAAGTGTGGAGTATTTTTTATTGTTGCAATATTATAATGCGATTTAACCTCAAAAGCCACTTGTAACATCACCAACTTCAGTGTCATTGTATGTAATATCACATGCAAATACTTTCAATGAGAAAATGTATTAAAATAATAACGTAGGTTTGACAAGGCAACATTTTCAGTTGAATTGATTCTTCGTATAAAGCTTCATATCATTTAATCTTGTTCCAGAGTGTACCCAAAAGAGATGATATCTTTGTGCAATACATAATTAACAATGTCAATAATTCTGAACTTTTCAATTTGTATTATCTATTCAAGTCATTCAATATTTTTTAAAGTTACATTAAAAATCATATGAATATTTTTTCATGAAGAAAGACGAGAGTAGCTTTGACGGCATCACTAGCTCATTTTTGATGAAGATAATAGTGGTTTATGTAACAATTTCGCAAAGTGAGGCTTTAGCGGACTAATCAGAATGTTTTATCATGAAGATGATGTCCGCTAAAGCCATTTACGTACGAGTGGCATACAACATTTTTTTGTATTAGCTTTCCAAAAAAACATAACAGAAATGCCACACATATTTCCTCGCCGTGCATACATTTTCAATAACCATTCATACGGTAGTGTAAAAGGAAGTTGTGCAAAAATCTAGCAAGCGATTGTTTATCAAGTATACATTTGTCAAAAACATGTCAAATATTAGTGGTAAATTTTCATGAAATAAGTAAGTATTCCAAAGGAATATTTCGAAGAAAACGTGTGCTGTCACTACGAAATATCACTTATCATTACGTCTTCTGGAAACTTTTTAAGATGTTAATTATAAGTTTTCTGAATAAACAAAAATAGTCCGATAACGTGTTGCCATGACGACTTTATCGGCCTAGTCCGGTAAAGTGGAATTTTGCGGAATCTTGTCAATATCCAAAGAAGGCATTTTGTGAGCGTGTACAAAAACATTATAACATATATTTTAAACATCTCGGAACTCAAATTAAAATCGGGATGCGAAACATATAGTTGCTAATGATTCAAAGTAAGATAAATGATACTACACATAATTTAACTACTTACTTGAAATATTCGGAAGCTGCTGACGCAAATCTGGCATCTGATGGACCGGGCATCGTTATTTCTGATCTGTTGAACTCTGTGTGGTTCCTTGATGGAAAATCAAACTGAAAATAGACCCAGGAAAATCTAACAAATGTTGTCGATCTGTTGTTGAATAAAAAGTGTTTGTCATTTGATAAACTGGAATAAACAAGCTTCCCACACGATTTGGTTGCTCCTAATAATAATATAATAATACATTTATTTACCAATTTAAAGTACAATAAATGCTGGTCTTTACAATATAAACCAAAGTAAAAAAACATAGATCCCATAAAAACCCGAGGTTGTGCATAAGAATACAGTTAGTTTATAGTTTATCTATGGTACGTTAGAATGAATGGATTGGTAAAGTAAAAATTAATGTTAATTTACATACAAAAAAATCTAAATTCCTAATGAAAAAAATGAAAAATTAATTGGTAGACCTAACTGGATAACTCTCATGAATGTTGCACTTTGTTTACATATGCTTATTATAAATTTAAAAATATTTAATGTAAATATCATGTCTCTGTAAGCGGTATATCTATAATTTGAGTCGATTTTTGATAAGTTTGATAGAATTTAAAGTCAGTATTTCTTTTTTCAGATTTTCTGGAGCTCGATAAGTATGTTGATTACTATCGTTTCGGATGTCCATCGTCTTATATGTATTTAAAAGGTTTTCACGACGTTTCGAATGCTTGTATCTGCAATCGTCTTCAGGTGAATACTGTATTCACCTGAAGACGATTGCAGATCCAAGCATTCGAAACGTCGTGAAAACCTTTTAGATACATTAAGACGATGGACGTCCGAAACGATAGTAATCAAGTTACCACATCGTCTACAACCTTCAAACAAACGCTCGATAAGTATGTTTGAGTTCTCCGGCCAATATTCCTCTTCCCTGCATTTGTTTTCTGACCTATTCAAAAGTGGTCTGACCAATATAAAATTCAATTATCTTTCATTTCATATTGGGGTTCCCTATACCTAACCTAAATAGTTTTTCAGATATTGGCTTTTTCAAATAGTAGTTCTTATTTCAATGCATTATTTGAATCAAGATAGCTTTGAAACGACATTTATTTGATTTGCTCACAGAATTCTCATTGACAGTTGTTATACTTCACTTCATCGAAAATATTTACTGTTCACTAAAATGAAGTTATCATCTGACAGTAGTTCATTAAACAGACTATAATTTTTTTTTATTATTCAACTGAAACAACAACAAAATATGAAACACAAATGTATTCAATTCAAAGTAGGTGCTCGAAATGACGACCATCCTGTTGAATACAAAGAGCCACTCTGTCTATGAAAGACTTCTTAACATTTAATAACATTTGAGGCGTCACTCTTCGAAAAGTAGCCCTTATTCTCTCCTTCATATTTTCCAGTGTGGTTGGAGGAGTGTCGTAAACCTCATTCTGCAAGTCAAATCTGGTGATCTAGCTGGCCAATTTTGTGGTGATCCAGAGTGCGGAAAAAAATTAGGATTCACATCACTATAATAATGGAAGTTGTGTCTGTTCACTAAGCCATTGTTATGAAAAGTAGATTCATCAGAAAATAAAATGGAATCCAAAAAATGTTCATCCTCACTAAACTTGTCCAGATTCCATAGACAAAACTCGATTCGTCGATGGAAGTCTATTTCATATAACTCCTGGTGCATTTGAATACGGTACGGGTGAAATTTGTATTTTTTTATTACCCTAGAAATGCTCCGTCTGCTTATCCCTGTATCTTTCTCGATCTTACGTTTACTCGTATGAGGGTTTTCTATGATTGATCCCATAATAAGAAATTCATTTTCCTCATTTCCAATGATAGGTTTTGGTCTATTTGCCTTCTCATAAGCTACACTTCCAGTCCTACGAAATTGATGTAACAATCGTTTGACAACCAACTTGTTTGGATGATTCCGGTCTGGATATTTTTGGGCATACACCCTCGACGCCAAAAGACAATTCTCTAAACACTCACCAATCGCTAAAATCATATCTATCCGCTCTTGAATGGGATACGTTTTCATTTTCGACCCTGATAATAGGCTTTTTCATTTAGATGACAAATGACTAACTTTGTTTACCTGTCAGACCCAACGGCATTGACGGCGATTTTTTTTTTTTAAGTAATAAATAAAATATTTCCGAGTTTTCCTATGGATAGTTGACTTGAATTTACATGGAGAAGAAAACTCACCATTAGAAAATATTCGTGTACATTATTTTATCTACGAATGAAAGGTTTTTGGCGGTATAAAATAGGTAATAAGTACTTAACCTACAAAGAGTTACGAACGCCAATGTATGCAGGTGCATTTGTCATGAAGTTGACTGTTGACATAATGTGAAAATACCGCTAATTTTGAACTAAGCCAATCTCAAATTGTTATTTCAAAACTAACCAATGGTTATTCACTTTCCCAATAGCCAATCAGACTTTTGGTCTCAAAACGAGCGCATGCCCCTTAAAAAATCATCTAAATGAAAAGGCCTATTCAGTGAATATTTTGAATAACGTAAAACACAATAACTGTCAATAAGAATTCTTTCAACAAGTTGAATAAATGTCGTTTCAAAGCTATCTTGATTCAAGAATGCATAAATAAGAACTACTATTTGAAAAAGCCAATATCTGAAAAACTATTTAGGTTAGGTAATTTAATTTTATATTGTTCAGACCAAAGAAATACATGGTGTTGAAATAACAAAGTTATCTTTGTCCGAAATTATAAAAAAGTGACAATGATTTTTGAACATTCTGTATAATACTGAGAAACGGGTTTTATCGAAATCAATAGCCCAAAACCTCTTTTATGCTTGGTCAGAATTCGAAGGGATGATTTCTATACATTTCGATGTTATTTAGTTTCCAATTGTACCTAGCATTTTCTAAAAAAATAAAAAATTGAAACGGTTATAGTTAGGTACATAGTACCTTATATGAAATCATATTATTTTTTCCTGACCTATTCAAAAGTGTAACGAAATATCCATTTAAAAAAACACAACTTTGATATGTCACACTTTTTTGAGCCACCCTGTAGACTCCAAAATAATTTCCTTTTGCAGCCTTAATCAATATACATATAATGAAATGAGAAATTCCCGAAAAAATTAATGGTTTGGTTTACAGGGACCGTGTAGAACTGGGGTGCCCCACCCTGTATATTGGAAATCTTGAATCTTAATTATAATTTATTTGTTTATTTGTTTGTTTTTTTGGGATTTAGATTCTGACTGGGATATGTTTTAATTAATAATTTTTCTTCTCTACATATAAGTATAATTTACAAAACGTTTCGCCCCTGGCCTGGAGCTTTAGCACTTGTTTCGTTCTATATTCCACACATTTATTACATGATGTATAGGTGGCAATCCGAGTATAGAGGACTGATTTGTATCACACTTCATTTTGCTTGTATGGATTTTCTCCGATTTTTTCCCATGTACATGATTTCTGGCTTTTAGGTTATTGTTTATAATTTCGTTAATCTGCGTAATTCGCTGGATTCGAGAATTCCGAACGTGTGGTTTGATTGATTGGTGGATGTGATGTGATCCACTAGGCTCACCAGTTCATTAGATAAAAATAGAGTGTATTTACCCAGAACTGAGGCATTAAAGTCACAGGTAGGGAAGAACATACGTCTCAGAAAGACAAAGAAGTGAAATCAAATTCGTTATAATCAAATTTAATTGAAATGGTAGTACGCAATGTGAGATTCCATCCAACCTCAAGAAGCAGGACGGAGTATCTACAGTCATATTAGCAATATGATAACAATGAGTTAATGAGCCCCTGGAGGATGATTGACCCATATAAATTTAATAATGATATTAGGTACATCATTGCATATATCCCCTACCTGTTCCTTAAGCTCCCTCATAGTATTTTTTTATATTTTACTTTTATCCAAAGTACTTACGGGTCTACAATTAGGGGTATTCCAAGGGTTGTCACATGTGGTCCACGGCAAGAGGTCAGTAAATGAAGCAAAGAAGAAACGGAAGGGCCCATGCTATTATCACATTATAGTAAAAATCCACATAGAAAGCTATCAAAACGACGGCGTATCCTATACCTGTGAACAAATAATATCATTACTATATTTACTCAGAACTTAAGGAAACATTGGTGATATTACATCATTGAAGTTTTCGCTACAGGCAATGAAATTAAAATAAAATATAAAAAAATCGATTTTTTGAGAATCTTTTAACCTTTTTTTTTACGTAACTTGAATTTGGCAGGTGTTCATAATTCCGGCACAATGCATTTTTTAAAAGAAAAACAAACGGCGGCCCAATATCCCAGATAACACAGGATATCCTATGGATATCCATTTCATGTCCAATTCTGGTCGGGATATCCCTGGATTTGAAATGGACATCCATAAGATATCCGTCGACGGATTTGAAATGGATATCCTTCAGAAGATATCATATGGATGGCCATAAGATATCCGGAGCAAATATGGATAAGTTTAAATTGCAAGATTGATTTTTATTGTGTCAATTTCTGAGTTTCTTTCATGCTCGTACATATGGATTAATTTTTTTGGAAAAATTCATGTTTCGTTTTTCTACTTGATTTGAAATGGATATCCATCGACGGATTTGAAATAGATATCCTTCAGAAGATATCCTAGGGATGGCCATGAGATATCCAAAGCAATCATAAATGAATTTAAACATTCTCGTATATAGACAAATTGAACCTTTGTCGCGAGGACCCTTTGCGACCAGAACTATACATGTGTCTGCGACAGGCCATACTATACGCATAACGCATAATTACTGGCGACGTCTGTCATTTTATTTTGTTGAGGAAGGTCATAGTCATAGCACTGAATCCAAACAAAAGTCGTGTTCTTTTTTCTATTTTCCTTCGTTTTTGATACCCTGTTGGTCTGGACATATATAATGGTTTTCATCTGTAGCAATTGATTGTTTCCAAAGGGAATTATATATTGGCCGAATACAGGTAAATATGAATTGAAAAGGACATAACCTATAAACATCCATTATTTCCAATGCATTTATGTGTTTGCTGTTTGAGTTTCGATATTTTCAGAAATGCTAAAAAGTGAGTTTTTCAAATGTCACAGTGCCCAGATTAAAAATGGTGTGAAGCCTACAACAGTGGACATGTGATGAAGATGATTCATCAGTAGATTCGAACATTTTCCTATTGATTGCACTGAAAAAATGAATCTTTCGGAAGAATATTTGGGAACTGGATCGAAATACAAAGCTGCTGTAGGTAAGTTGTATGTTTTTCTATTCCTTTTTCTAGAACTCTTTTTTTTAGGTACCTAAATGAAATCTCAAAAATATGACTTTGTGGAACGATGCCTTTCTTCCATGCTCACTAATATGTTTGCCTCCAAATATTGCTGGTATGGAGCAAAAAAAATAAACTGGACAACTAAAACTGGCTGAATTATCACTAGGTGAAAAGCCCATTCAGTTGTTCTGTTTATTTGATAATAATTTGTATTGCCTCATAACAGAGTGCTAGTTCAGTGAGAATGCAAAATTTCCAAGAAAAGTTTATGTCAATAATGTCATAGCATACCAATAAAGAGAGAGAAAAACTATGACAGTGGTATATATTATCAACATCAGTATTCGAATTCAAAAGAAAACATAATATTTCTCAGTATTTTTTTGTAGATTTCAACATCAATTATACCCGTGAATATATACATATCATTTCAGAAGCGGCTGACCTCAGTGATTCGACGGAAAATAAAAAAGCTACTGAAGAAGCCATCTAAGCTTGGCTGAGAAGGGCCAACGAAAGGCATCTGTCATCTTCTAGAATAAAGGAAACACCTGATGGACGAAGAAAATAGCATTCTATTTTTTCTGTAACTTTATTTTTATGATTATTCTGCATTTAATATTCTGTTTTTATTTTAGAGTTTACATTTACATTTTATTTGTTGATTATCCCCAAGTTTATGAGATATTTTTTAATACCCTTATTTCATTTCCCTCCAGATCGCTATTATTACTATATTTTATCTTCGATGGATATCCCCGAAGGATATCTTTGGAATATCTCTCAAGGAATCTTTCAGATAGCTTTTGAATATCCCTGAAGGATGAAGTATATCTTATGGATATCTTATGGACATCTCTGGAGGATATCTTATGGATATCCTATGGATGTACAGGTTGTTCCACTTTGGACATCCTTCGGATGTCCATAAGATATCTTTTGGATATAATTGGATGTCCATAGTACATCCATAAAATTCATGAAGGATGTCCAATGGATATCCATTGGATGTCCATGTGTTATCTGGGATGGCGGACGAGTTTTGTGATTATGGTTCGATTCTATTCAAACTTGGTATGTGGAGGTTTTCAGGGACAGAGATCACGAATTTTTTGTCAAAATTCATAAATTCAAGATGGCGGCTCCAATATAGCGAGGAGTTTTGTGGTTATTTTGTGGATTTTTGGGGTCGGAGATCATGATTTTTTTGTCAAATCCACGAATCAAGATAGCGCTCCAAGATGGCGACGAATTTTGTGATTATAGCCCGATTCCATTCAAAATTGGTGTGAGGGGGATTTGGGGTCGGACATCATGATGTTTTTGTCAAAATTTATGAATTCAAGATGACAGCTCCAAGATGGCGAAGTGTTTTCTTACCACGGCCCGATTCCATTCGAAACTGGTGTGTGGGTTTTTTTGGCCTCGGAGATTATCAATTTTTGTAAGAATTCAATAAGATAACGGATTTCATGATGACTAAAAAGAATTGAATAAAAATATAAAAGCATAAGGTGAGCTTTTATACAAATGCACTAAAAAAGAAAACATAATTTCTTTAATTGTTTGACCTAGATCATTCTGTGAGTAGCAGATTCAAAAACTTGCCGCGAATATAAAATTGGTATTCTTGTGCGAAAAGCTTTTGAATCTGCCTCTCATAGATTAACCAAGATCTGACAATAAATTGTTTTTTCCTTTGTAGTGCATTTGTTTAAAAGCTTGTTTTTTTAAAATTATTTTTATTTATATTTTTAACCAAATTTCTGCTCGAATTGGAAGAAAAACTACTCAATTATGTATAAATTCAACGTTTGCTTTTTTAGTCCTTTTCAAGATATAAAATTTTAATATTTTCTGGAAATACCAAATGAATTGTTCTGCCCTCTGCCTTCATAATTTTGTCAAAACTTACCGACCGTTACAAAAACAACGAATTGGGATTTCAATATAAGAGACTTTGGTTGCATTTTCGGAATGATATTTACATGATTGTCACTCTTAAAGAGAGAGAGAAACCCTAGTGTTGGCTCGAATATTGTACCTACAAACTAGACTTGTGCTGTGGCAAAGATAAGTGATATATAATTGCAGAACTGCGAGTATATCCTCCAATTCCTTATTGAAAGAGAAAAAGAAGACAAATACTAACAGCAAAAGGAAATTTTGTAGACCTTCAAAATTGGAAATGGGCGATCAGCCAAAGACCTATCCATCAGTAGGTACATAAGTATCGTTCCAACTACAACCAGAGGAAGTGTCCTTTAATTTTAGAATCCCAATTCGTTGTTTTTGTAACGGTCGGTAAGTTTTGACAAATTATGAAGGCAGAGGTAATACAATCTATTTGATATTCCGAGGAAATATTGAAATCTTGTATTGTGAGGTAATTTTCCATTTCCATACTTTATTATGTATCTTATATGGTCCGTGATTCAACACTTGTCCTTAAACTTGCAGATAAAACCTATAATTACAAACCGTTTTCCAAATAACTTATTTACCCAATTTCCGGGTCAAATTTTAAAATTTTATTCATAATGTTACACAATCCTTGAGAACAATCTGGAAACCAGTCTCAAAGTATCCGTCGACGAGTGTGGATAATTTGCTGACCAAAAAATAATCCTACCGACCAGAACCTTGAGATATATTTATAAAACTGAGTCATGTATGATGAGGTGTTCGTGCCACTATAGAAAAAATTCAAATCAACCCTCATTTAGGGGTGGTTTATACATGTGATTTTTCGAAAAACTTTGTGACCGGGGGATCCAATGAAGATATTTCATTGAACGCTGGAATATGATTTAAAAAACATACTGTTTGTGCCACCATAGAAAAAAATCATATCAGCCCCCTCATAAGGTAGTTTGTACTTGTGATTTTTCGAAAAACTTTGCCTTCATAAGGGTAGTTTTCAAGTGTGATTTTTTGAAAAACTTTGCTGACCGGGGCTATCCAATAAAGATATAAAAATTAAAAAATTTAAAGGAAAAATTCATATTTTAGGGTATTTTTGTGATTTTCGAAAACTGCGGATGGGGTATTCATGGCTATATTTCATTAAAACTGGAATATGATTGAAAAACAACTTTTTGTGCCACCATAGAAAAAAAAAATCATATCAGCTTACACAGTTTATTCTTGTGATTTTTTGGAAAACTTTGCTGACCGGGGTTGTGCCATCATACACATACAAATTCCGATAGTAATTTTTTTTAGCGGCAGTCATGGATAACCAAAATAGTTACATTTGAAAATTCCTTTTGCTATGCTAGTTATTCATAACTTGTCAAGAATGCTCTTGAAGATGGAAAAAATAATTGTAACAGCATTTAGTATCAGTATTTTCTATGAAAAAACATGTAGGTAAAGTTTTTTCGAAAAAATTACACGTATAAACTACCCTTATGAGGGGGCTGGTATGAATTTTTTTCTCTGGTGGCACAAGATTTTCAATCATTCCAGTGTTTCAATGAAATATTGCCATTGGATAACCCCCGGTCAGCAAAGTTTTTTGAAAAGTCACAAGTATAAACTACCCTTATGAGAGGGCTGATATTATATGGTGGTGCAAATAGAATGTTTTTTCTAATTATATTCCAGCATTTCAATGAAATATCTTCTTGGGATACCTCCGGCCAGCAAAGTTTTTCGAAAAATCACAGGTATAAACTACCCTTATCAGAGGGCTGATATTTTTTTTTTTTGGTGAAATGGAGGCATTCCTATATAGATGTCAATTTTGCATTATGATCTCGATAATCGGATTGCAAGTCTCAAATTAACGGACTATTCTATACTGGTCAGCAAAGTACTTTTTCCCTCCGTCGAGTATTACTTGTAACGTTCAGTAATTTATATAGCATATGTCAATTTACTCTTGACCAAATTGGCAATGTTTATATCAACAAACTACTATATAACCGACGAAACCAGAAAGGAGGAGGTCCTCTAGTCGACGCGTATATATTTTTTTATTTTTATGTATGACTACGCATAACTTTTTACTGAGACGTCAGATTCCGATAATTTTTTCAGTGGATAGGGTGTACTTCGAAGTTGGTCCCATTTGAATTCAAAAGAGGAAATCCACCCTTAAGGGTAGCAAAATGAAGGATATTGATCACTCACCCTCTGAATTCTGGTCCGTTACCCGATTCTATCAGGCATAACTTT